>CM050893.1:2019469-2531969 GCA_027726005.1 Juncus effusus | reverse complement strand
TGAAAACGACAAGTTCTTTACCGAAATTTACCCAAAAAAGCAACTATACACTAGAAAATATCAATATTTCAACTAATTAAAATCAAAGTTCCAAATTAGAAATCCCACAACAAATTAGCTGACCCGAACCCGTTCATGGCACACTCGTCTTGCTGAGTCCAAACTTGATCTGACTCGAATCCAAATCCGAATCCATAACGAACCTGATCATAATCCTCTTGAATCTCAAATCTCTTGACAAAATCCGACTCGGCCGTTTCATCGTCCAATCTAGGTAGCTCCACAATCTCATCCAACAGCTCCTCCTCCGCAACCCCCGCATCAAGATCCGTGCCGACGTCCATCGTGGCAGCCCGTGCTGCTGCCAGCTGGATATCGCGAGGAGACAAAGAGACAGGACGAGGCAAGACATGGGCCAATTTGGGGAAGTTTAGCACGGCATTTGATCCCTTAATGCTCAAAGCCGCCACGTCGTGAGCTCGAGCGGCCATTTCTGGTGTGGGAAATGTACCGAGCCAAATTCGCGATTTCTTTTTCGGTTCGCGAATTTCCGACACCCATTTTCCCCAAGTTCTCATGCGGACCCCTCGGTATGACGGATGGTGTTTGGTCGGCTCGCGGACCCGTTTAGGGCTAGGGTTGTCCAGTTTAGGGTTTGGTTGATTGGTAGGGGAGTTGTTTGAAGAGGAAGATGAGTAAGAGGTTGATTCTTGATCAGATGAATTCGCCGAGTCGAGCATTATGTATATTGCTCTGCTGATCTAGTAAGCTTTCTGAAAAAATATAGTAGTTACTTTTGTCGACTTTTTTCTTGATGATTGGTGGGCTTGTGTTCTTATGAGATATATTATTTGCACATTGAGGAGAGAGAGATAGAAGAGAGAGTACAGATATAAAACAAATGAGGAGGAGAGAGAGAAACAAATGAGAGCGAGAGAGAGGGAGTACTGATATAAAACAAATTAGAAAGAGAGAGGAGATGAAAATGAGATGAAGGGAAGGGGCTTAAATGAGAGAGGAGATCGTAGAATGTACGTATGCATGTATTATTCATAATCATAGTGACGTTTCAACCGACCACCATCGTTGTCTCTATGACGGCACCTATTGTTGCTCTATGTCCCACACCTCTCTTAATTCATTATATCTTCTAGATTTGATATGGTAAAAGTTGAAAAAAATTATATTAGTTAAAGAATTAGCTAGAAGAAGAAACTTCCATTTATAGATGCATCACCGAATATGTATGATAGTGATTATATTGTAAATACAACCATATTATATTTACGAATACAGATACAAATACAGATACAAATAGGAATGTCGTTGACATTTGAGTATATTGTTAAATGATATTAAATAAATTTCAACATAAACTAGCTAGGGTGTAGCTCTCTTAGTTTCTTTACTTAGACTTTGTTTAGGTAGTTAAAAGAGGTGAAATATTTCACAAAAGAGAAATTATTCGGAGTGCTCAGTTTTTGGAGTGATCAAAAACGTTCATCATATAGTTTTAGCTGTATACATCTATATTTGCACTTGGATATACCTTTTGTATTTATAAATATACATTTTTGGTAATTTCACTATACCTTTTGTGTTTACAAAAATACGTTTTTGTAATTTCATCATACTTTTTCTAATCTGGCGCTGTTGGGTGCTCCAAAATACTGGCACTCCATCTCTAAACCATTCACAAAAAGATGCAAACATAGATATGCCAAATTTTATTATAAATACAAAATACCTTTTGTATTTATAAACAAGAATTACCAAATTTTATTATACAAGTACATATTAATATCTAGAGTAAAATTATCATTCTTCTTCTGTTTTTGGTTAGAACTTAATTTTTATTGTTTAATTAGTCGACAAGATAAATTCAAGAAATGTCAGAGTGGTAAAATTTCTATTATGGTAACACTGGGATTTAAATAAGTGTATTAACACAAGGATGAAACAAACAAAATTAATGAATGTAAGATTGACTTTTTTTTTTCCAAAAAGCACAATTTTGAAAATAATTAAGAAAATAGTATTGGTTTGAAAATATTTGCAAAATTAGCATTTCCGCCAAGTTTTTTGACGGAATAGATGCTGTTCCGCCAAGTATTTTAACGGAACATAAGTTTTTGTATTTTCGGCCATTAGCAGCCTCAAAAAATATCTTAATTAGGTCAAAAAAAATACTTTTTCGCCAAGTTCTTTAGCGTAACAGGTTAAAATTTTAATTTTCAGTATTAACTGCAAATTCAGCAAGGAAATTAACCAAAAAATAAAAAAATTACGTTTACCGCAAAACTTTTGGCGGAACAGTACATTTTATAATTTTTCTCCTAAACAGCCTTGAAAATATAGCAAAAAAAAAATTATTGTTCCGTCACACCATGGGCTGGAACAATGTTTTATTTTTCTAAATTTCCTTACTAAAATTAAAATTTCAGTCTGTTCGGCCAAAAAGTTTGGCGGAACAATATTTTTTAATCCAATTAAGAAATTTTTAAGAAAAATTAAAAAATATGTCATGTTCCGCCAGGATGTTTGGCGGAATAGAAGCTGTTCCGCCAAGAAACTTGATGGAAATAGTTTTTTAATTATTTTTAGAACGATTTTATTTGTTAAATTATTTTTCAAAATCAATGCTACTTAAAAGCAAAGTCTGTAAGATTAACAAATACATATGTGATATATATATCATAGAGAACATAACATTTTACCATTATTCTCAAACTACAATTAGAATTGGGATTGGAGCCGATTCGGTTGCTCACTTAGGCCGGACTAGGAATCGATTGAATTGAATTAGAATCGCCCAAATAGGATCAGAAAAGCAGTATGAATATAGTTTTAATGAAAAAAATAGAAATTTTTAAATTTATTTTTTAAGAAAGCAAGAATACTTTAAGATGTCCAAGTAATATTTTTGGAAAATATCATGTATCTTGGAAAATATTTCATGTAACAATTCATTGGAAAATACCAAAAAAAATATCATGAATTTTGGAAAATGTATGATATTTTGTAAAAGAAAAGCATGTATTTTGGAAAATTTTATATTAATATAACAATTTATTGGTGGGAAATTTTTTAATTTAACCATTAAAAAAAATAATATTAACCAGTGGTCAACTTGTTTTTTTTTATTAGAAAGGGAAATGTGATATCACGACGGCACTGTAGCATGCCGGATGGCGATGAAACGGTATATATACTGTTTTTGCACTTTTATATATTTGTTTTGTATTGTTTTACCATTTTATATATTATTTTTAGTCTTTACGTATTTTTTACTTTTTTGACTTTTGGAATATGTATATACTCTTCTAACATACTATTTTGATTTTTATATACTCTTTTCACTTTTTATGTATATACTGTTATTAGAAAAAGAATTATATATATTGTTATTTGATCCATATGAAGAGTATTAGAAGTTTGACAACTCTCACATAGAATCGTAAGAAAAGAATAAAAGTACCGAGACTTTGTTTTTTTCTCTCTTCAAAGAAAAAGAGGTAACTTTATTTTATTGGTTTTCTTTTTTCTCACTTGTGTAAGAGGCATATTTTTGTTTATTACATCTCTCTCCCTGTTATAGGAGGCTTGGATATGTTACTACATCTAGGAATTTCCAACTCACTAAATTTACAAAACATATCCCACTAATTTCTCTCTTCCTAACATCTAATTTTAATTAGGAAGTTTTTTTTTTTGTAACATTAAGTCTTATGTTACTGCTTTTATGACATGAAAAATTAATCCAAAATCGTCCCGGATCAATACTCCCCCATCATTAGGATTCAGCTCCTGATGAATCTAGAACTGAAGATGCGGTGTTATATCCCAAAATTTTAAAAATAATATTCAATAATATTTTCGTAAATTCACAGTGATTGTAATAAAGAAAAGAATTTTTATTTTATTCTATTTAATGGTATTCATTGTTGAAGCTTAATTTAAAAAAATAAATATATATATATATATATATATATATATATATATATATATATATATATATATATATATATATATAATGATGCTATCATTATAATCAACAATTTGTCTTTTAGCTAACCTATAAAAAAAAAGGGTCATCTCTAAAAAACTTTATTTTTGTTATATTAAAATTATGACATTGATATTACTACTATTAAATAATATTTATCACTTATCAAAATTATAAATTATACATTTCAAAAGTAAGTTAATATATGATAACTTTTATTTGATGCTACCAATTAATAAATATTTTCAACTAAATGAACTTCTTGTGGATCTGTTTTTTGGCAAAATTATCATAAATACATGTTTTTAATTTACGAAAATAAATTATTTTTTTCGTTAGTGTAAGCTCATAAGATGCTACTAATAGTCAACATTATACATCACTAATTAAAATATAAAATATAATTATTTTAATATTTATTAAATTAGATGTTTAATTCAATTGATTAAGCTTATCTAAATTATCAATTTAAAAATTGAGTTTAATTTATCCATATACCATTTTCGACTCAAATATTACGAATGTAAATATATAGTGTCAATATGACGATGATGTTACAATATAACTCTATTTTGACAATCATAATTTTGTCTGAGAGAGAAATATATTATAAATCTAATTAAATAGACATGAAAATGATTTTTTTTTTACTTCAATTGAATATAAATTTAAGGATTATTTACAATTGTATATTTGCACAAAGTTAGAAGGGAAAAAAAATTGTAGATGGAACTTGGAGACCTCAATCATGGTAGTTATATTCACGACCGAATTTTATAGGACAGATCAAAGCGTAGTGTAATTCGTCGTGAGTCCTGTTTCAAGATGAAATATTTCGAATAAACCAATATTTTTCTACATATTTCAAAAAATATCTAATCGCTTATGTTTTCCATTGTTATTTACTCTAATCAACACTGATTATTTTACAACTTATTAACTAATTGGCTTGTTCGGTGCTAGATGAAATAGTGAAAGAGTTGAAAAATAGTTCTTTTATTTTATTTCACTAGTGTTCAAAGTACGTAATAAGAAATGAGTTAAAAAATATAGATAATTTCTTATGATTAAAATAATTTTTCTTATAATTGTTGATTTATCAAATTTTGGTTGGCCATTTTTGTATCCAAGTAAAAAAATAAAAAAAGTTTTTATCTAAATAAAGAAGCTAGTATGTTTAAATAAGAAATTCAATAACATAACACAATATAAAAAATAAATAATGGAGGAAAATATTGCAATATGGATCTCATTAGAAAGAAAAAAATTAGTATAATCTTATGGAGATTTCAAATCATTTATTTCGTAAAGATATTAGTAGAAATCGCTATATTTTTTCCATTCGAAGAGAGAGAAACAGATTATATTGCACGGACACGGACACGGGTGTCGTGTCTGATACGACACGGACACGGCGAGATGGCAGTTATAAAAAAAGTAGAGGACACGACACATTTTATATATATATTATTATATTATTTTTATGAATAGAATATATAATTTAAATATTGTATCTATTATTTATGTCAAATTTATTTTATTTTAAAGGATTATACATAATATTTTTACCTTATAATTAGAAAGTTATATATAATATTTTATAATTGATACAATATATATAACATTGAAAATTGTACTTTTATATGTGCATACAAGATATTTGACGTTTTACGTGTTTGTGTATGGAAACTTGACATTAAATAATCAAAATTTACTTTAAATATGTAGTCCCATAATTATTAGAATAGAAAAGTGAGATGAACTAGTCTCTAAAATATGAGGACGATGAAATAGTGCAATAATTGCACTAACAAGCCCAATGCACTTGTCTGAGAAGTAGCCTGATGATTTTTAAGAATAAAATATTTGACACGCCACGTGGTGTATCGGACACGTGTCTGAGGAGTGTCCGAGGAGCGTCGTGTCCGACACGGACACGGCCGGATTTTTGAAGTGTCCGCGCAACATAGGAAACATATAATTAAATGCACTGTCACTTCATCTTTATTTGGAAGAAATAAGGATATTTTTGTCGTAAAAATAGGTTATTCCATGGAATAAAGAACTCCCCCCCCCCCCCCCAAAACGCCCACATGGAAGAAGAAAAGAGAAATGTATAGACACAACGGCATTGTAGGACGACTGTAGCACGATGACACTGTAGACATACTGTTTTTCCATTCTATATAATGTTTTCTCATTTTTATATATTATTTTGTCATTTTATATATTGTTGTTTATTCTTTGTGTATTTTTTATGTTTTTACTTTTATATATTGTTTTCACTTTTTATGTATATACTATTATTACAAAATAAATTATATATACTGTTATGTATATATTGTTATTAGAAAATAAATTATATATATTTTGTTATTGAATCCGTCGTGAATAGTCGTATGCAGTGTCGTCGTGCTCTATAAGGTCGCAGAAGAAAATTCTCATCTTCCTCTACTTATTCCATTTACTTCCATCCTTGTTCGGTTAGAATAATTCACTTTTTTCACTCTTCCACTCTTATTCCACTTTGCCAAACATAACTATTAGCATTAACCCCAACCCCTTATTTTTTACCTCCATTTGAGGCCTCTCATTGAGCCACATCATCACATTTATCTCAATCATTCGATTAAATTTTTTTATCAAATCTGAACCTTTTATTTTCTCAAATTTATTGATATTTTATGGCAACATATGTGTTTTTGTAAAAACATAATTATATAATTGGTTGAATTAGTGTTTTGTGTTCTATCCCCGATTTATTGAGAACCGTTGAATTTGTTTCTCGCCATCAGATCTTAATCAGATGGTTTAAATGAATTATGATCCAAAGTTATGTTCAAATATTAATGCAAATAAAATATGAAAAGTTCACTCATTAAAATATAAATAATTTTCCTTTTCTTTTTTATAAAATAATAATTCTTAATGAAATATTTTATTTCTCATGTTAAAATCACTAAATATAAATTTATTGAAATTTTCTCTTTATTTTGAATTTCATATTGTTATGATTACAATTTAATTTCTTCCTAAAATATGTGAATATATACTATATAATAGAATATGTAAAAAAATGTTGAGATCATTAACTCATATGTAAAAAAATGAGTCTCATACCTATTTTTCACCTCTCTTTGTATATTCTTAAGAGGTTCATCATCAATTTCTTCTCAACCATCGGATCAAAAAATTCTCAAATCTGAGGTTTTCATTTAAATTATTACCACAATATCACATGATTAGCTAGATTGACATTATATATTTTTTTCTTTTTTAAAGTTAATCACCTATAATTAAATCTAGTATTTCAATGAAAATTTATGTTGCACGGACACACGCAAGGGTGTCGTGTCTGACCCGATAGTTCTAAAAAAAGTTGAGAACATGAAACGTTATATATATATATATATATATATATATATATATATATTTTATGAATACAAAAATATCATTTAATTATTTTATATATTATTTATTTCAATTTTATTTTATTTTAAAGAATTATAGATAATATTTTCAAATTACAATTAAAAAGTTGTACATAATATTTTATAAGTGATACAGTATACATGTCATTTGAAGTAGCACTTCTACACGTGTATGTATGATATTTGACGTTTTATATGTTTGTGTATCAAAATTTGACATTAAATAAATAAAATTTGTTTTAAATGTGTAGTTCCGCAATAACTGGAATAGAAAAGCGGAATGAAATAGTCTCTAAAAAAAGGATTATGAATTAGTGCAATATGTGCCAACAAGCCTAATGCACATGTCTGGGAAATGTCCTAAAAAGTGGTTAAGAAGTGTCCGAGAAGTATTCTATCAATTTTTAACAGTAAAATATTTGACACGCCGCGTGGTGTGTCGGACATGTATCGAAGCATCGGTGTCCGACACGTGTCCAACACGGACACGGCCTGATTAATATTTTATTTTTTTCTGATATAATGTGTCAAGAAACAACGGCATAAGAAAACCAAAGATAATAAAAAAAAGTATGACATTTTAATCTTATAAATCTTAATGCAAACATAAATTAAGATCATGAATTAATTATCCACATTATTTAGTTGCTTATTATTTTTTATTTTTTATTTTTTATAAATTTATCATTTATGTTATTTTAGTTCTTATAGCTAAATTTATTTGTATAGAGTTATCCGTCCTTACAAAATTAGATGTGATATAGAAAATATTTTTGAATGAATAATAAATGGATGTAATATCTTACGATGTAATTTAAAATAACTTTAAACATAGCCAACATATTTAACATAATTGTTATATATTATTTATGTACTATGAATATATTTCAAACTTTTATTTTTAATTTTATAATTGTAATTTATATATATATTGAAATAAATATTAAAATTGAAATAATCGCAGCGAAGTGCGGGTATTATCCAAGTTAAGGTTAATTTTTCACCCAATTTACTTTTTAACCAAAATATTTATCAAAATTTATATTTCTTTTATTCAATATTAAGCAGTAAAGAAATGAGAAAATAATATTTTAAATAAAATAAGAATAAATAATACTAAAATAATATAAAATATATAAATATATAAAAATAATATATTACAAGAATAAAATAATTTTTATGTAATATAATATGATAAAATAAAATACCGCATCATAAATAAGTAATACTGCAAAACAATATCATGAGATATAATATCACAATATATTATTTACTTATCTCATTATTTTTTTTTTATTAGAAAAACAAATTACAAAAAAATAATGAATTTGTCGAAAATAGTAAATTGCATGGGATGTTTATTTTTACTCTCATTTACATGTAGAGGTATTTATTCGGGCGGTTCGTTTTAAATCAAACCAAATAAGGCCAAACTTCAATTAAGCCAAAACGAATTAATTTCAAACTAAAACAAACTATAGACGATTTAGAACAGAACCGAATAAACTGATCTTAGTTCTTTTTTTTTTTTTGACGAAAATTAGAAATCTTTAGTTGAGTTTATTAGCGAATAAAATAGTACGTAATTTTAAAATTTGAATGTTTAATGAATAAAAAGTATTTTATATTAAACTAGAAGTATAACTAAATCATAAAATATACAATTTGCTTACTCTAAGCATTTTTTTTTTAATCTAAGGGCCTGTTCGGCAATACACGGAATAGAAAAATAGTGGAATTGAAAATAGACAACTAATCAACTTTATTCCATGTACGTTCGGCAAGTTAGTCATATGAATAATTTGATTTAAACATATAGAAAAGAGGTTATAACTATAATACCCTTGTTCCAGAATTTGAATTTATACGAATCATATTAACTGAAAAATTTACTCAAATTGTACGAAGATAAAAATGAAATAAATTAATTAAAAAAAGTAGCATCAGAATAAAGTAAACATTTAATAAAAGTACAATAGTAGATGATAAATTGAAGCACAAGTATTTATTTAAATAATTCTTAAAAACTCTTCAATTATTGTTATGAAGTTGCATATATTCCCAACACATTTTTAATAGTCGTTCGAAACAAAAAAAAAAGGAGCAAGCAACATATTATGGCCAGAGAAGTGAATAACGAGAAATATAGTTGATACATATCTTGTAAAAAGAGAGAAAAAATAATTTATTTGTGTATAGTTGTTCAATGAATTATTTCACTGGAGAACCATCGGAAAAATGACGAAGAAACTACCACGGAGGCGGTTATGGCGTTTTGTACTCATGCGTAGAAGATAAAAGAAAGATGGAGTGGTTTTTTTTTTAATAAAGAAAAGAAATAGTAGTTATGCCACGTATGACATAGTTGGAATAGATAAAGTCATTTTTGTCATAAATTTGGGCTTAATACATAGAATAGTCAATTCCATCTCAACCATGGAATAAAATTTTTTACTATTATGTAGCTCTATTCCAACTTATTCTTACACTGTTCGGCTGGAATAACTCGGAATAGAATAGTTATTTAACTATTCCTCCCTATTCTAGTATTGCCGAACATGCACTAAAAAAATTAAATCTTGAACAAAACTTAACAAAATAAAAGAAACAATAATAGTGTAAGTTGGTCGGTTCGGTTTTCTAAAAATCAAAACCGAACATATTAACCAAATAATTTAAACTTTTGAACTGAACCGGACCAGCCAAAGGAACAACCGAACCGATTTTAACCAATTCGGTTACCGAAAACCGAACCATTTGAACAGCCTTAAATGGGAGGGCAAAAAAATCAATCTACTTAAGAGAATTTAAAAAATTAGGGAATTTCTCAAATATTCCAAAGGGTTGAAGGGTTTGTAAAAAAATATCTTTGTCAAAATACCCGTCGCTCAAAAATTTGGACCTGTTAATATAACTTGCCCCATCCACATTGCTATTGTTTGTCTTTCTCTAAATTGAATAATTGGTCGTCTATTTAACAAGCAGCTGAAAAGAGAATCAACAGGGGACGGGCCAAAATCTGATTTGGATCCACCTCAATTTTTTTTATATTAGAAATTTGAACACAGGACAGGGAGAAAGGGACACCTGATTTATATATTCATATATTTATTACTGTATATATTTTAATTTATAATAATATATCTTGTTGGGAATTCTTCTGATTTTGTTCGCACTTCGTCAATTCGACTCCTGATCATTTTTTTTGTTTAATATTTTCCTTTTTCTTTTTATCTTACAATACAACTTCCTTAAATTAATACTCGATAAATTAATAACCTCTTTAAGATAATCGATCCTGACTTGTGACCATTATATAAATTAATAATTTTGATAAAATAATAAGATAATAATTTTCTGAAGACCCTTATATAAATTTACAGTCCCATCAATATCATAAATTAATAATCTACTAAAATTACAAAGATAGATATGATAATTTAGTAAAATATGAATTTATTGTTGTTTACTTTAGAATGGTTGATATTGTATCTTGATTAACTTTAAAATGAAAATTCTCATCAAGCCACTGCTGCAAATTCTTTTGGGTGCATGTGGGGTGATCTCTTTTGTACTCACATAATGCCGTACGTATTTGGTCTGTCATGGTTATTTTTTGGATACCTTTTAGATGAGAAGTCATTATATTGTTGGGTATGATTTTTAAAAGTTTTTTGTTTTGTTTATATAGTAGTGCTTTCATCATTATACATTGAACGTATTTAGTTCTAGTATATTGAACAATTACATTCAATTCCTAGAATTTAATATTCATGCATTTTCCTATGTAATTTAATTTAAGTTCACTAAATATAAAAAACTTCTTTTAATTAATAAATTATTAATTTATCGATTAATTAATACCTCTCTAAATTAATAAAATTTCACGTTCTCGGCAATATTAATTTATAAAAGTTCTACTGTATTTAGGAGTTATTTTCATAAACAACCTTATAGTAATTATTTTTACAAAAATAACACTTTAGCCCTTGAGTTTGTAAAAATTACTTTCTAACTTTACTATTTCGAATTCAAACCAAAACAATTTTATTTCATGTCATAAAACAAAAATAGAAAATTTATTTTAAAAATCTGTGTTTAAAATAAAAAAAATTATTTCAAAAATCTGTGTTCCAAAAGATATTTGCACAAACTCTCAAATATAAAAGCTTTAGGG
The DNA here is from genome assembly GCA_027726005.1 of Juncus effusus. Classification (NCBI taxonomy): domain Eukaryota; kingdom Viridiplantae; phylum Streptophyta; class Magnoliopsida; order Poales; family Juncaceae; genus Juncus; species Juncus effusus. The sequence goes on along the minus strand of CM050893.1, from coordinate 2,520,355 downwards.
ATTCGAATTTGGTGGTTTTTATCCCAAATATACGAAGGTGTTCGCTTATAGTTTAAAAATAGTTTTATCTCGTCAATTTAAAGAGAAAATATTAAAAGATTATATTTGAAAGTGAAAAAAGATTAAGATTAGAATTTAAATGGGCTTTAATTGTTATAAAAAAAATGTAGAATTCGAAATACTAATTATAATTTTTTTTAAGGACTACTTGTACAAATTTAAACACAGAAGTGTTATCGTTACAAATTCATTTTATTTTAAGTGACTGGATGCTGCATGACGGAGTTTCTTGTTGTAAAGCACGACAGTATATAGAGGCGATGAATAATATATAAAATTTAAAAAACAATATATAAAATTCTTTTTTTAGAGACATTAAAATAGTATAAGCATAAAAAAATGAAAACAATGTATAGAAAATAAAAAATATATTAAAAAGAGGAAAAGACAATATACGGTTACGTTTTGGACGCACTCAACCCCTTGGAGCTTTCGGATTTCACTTATACTTATTTTAAAGTTAATATATCAAAAAATAACTGGTGTGAGAGGGGTCCACAGAGACAATAGAATGACACAGTTGACCAAGGAACAGTGCTTTGCATTTTTTTTTGATGTTCCAGTGTATTTTCACATATTGTAGCTCTTTTGCAGGTGAAATGAGTAAGTGTTTTTTGAGACCACTTGGGACCTGAACTACTCAATTTACTTCTATCAGTAACTGATCTTAATAACAGATAATTTGTGTTCAAATGTTTCTTTCTACTACTCAGTAATCATGTAAATTTATCAGGTGTATTAAATATATAGATTTTGTTACAGCTCATTGAGCATATTGGTCAATTTACAACTCCTAAGACCCAACAACTGTGCCTCTAAAAATGCTTAAAGAAATTGTTATTGTAACAAACATATTCGCTCTTTTAAGTAACTTTTTTTCTATCAAATATTGAAGATGTGGACTAATTGCTTTTATCTCTAATTACTATATTACAAGTGATACACGCACTTAGTGCGACATTGCATAATCTTTTGTCAAAACTATACTATATTTCAACATTGTAAGCTGCAACTATAAAAAGAAAAAAGAGGATATTTAGCCAAAACTTGTAATCTCAAGTGGTATGTTACTTTTTAACGTATGAAAAGATCCCAAGTTCGGATCTTATCGAATATTGATTTTTGGATCTTATCGAATATTGATTTTTTTATAAAAATAGATGATGAACATATGACGTACTCTATAAAAAAAATTTAAAAGAAAAAAAGAATCACATTTAAGTGAAATATTATTAACAATTATATATTACTATAAAAGGTCTTGAATTTCAATGATGCCTTCTCATTTCTAAACAGAAGCGTCATATAGGTCATCATAACATCATAAGAAGTATAAATACAAAAACTATGACATTATAGAGGTTGTAAATAAAAAAATCATGATATCATATGGTTCAATGATATTGTATATGACGTTTTTGTAGGGAAATGAGATGACAAATTATAATTTTCCATACTTAACTAAATAGGAATAATCTCAATAGAATCTGTTATCATAACAAAATTATAACTTATATGTTCCATAATATTTATTCTTCTTTTGCTTCTTTTTACTTATTTGCTTATTACTTATTTCTTTTTCATTTGATGTAAAACAATACTGCCTAAATATAAGCAACAATAAAAAATGGTACGTATTTCTTTACAATTATACCACTCAAGACTTACATATCTTTTATACCACTCAAGACTTTTTTTTAATAGTGTCATGTCAATTATACCACTCAAGACCTACACCCTGTATTCAAACATCAAGTAATATTAATTATTAGTTTAATGCTTTACAAACTGGTTATTTTTAATTTCAGGGAAATGGGGCATGAAACTTTAAAGGATTTCATTTTACTCTAAACTAAAAAAATACTTCAAATTACATATCTTTTATGCCTCCGTTTTCTATGAAGATAAACTCTAAAAATATAAACTTTTTTTAATTAAATTTCTGTCGTTGCTAATAAATTTGGGGTTTTAAAGTAAAATGAAATACTTTGAAGAGAGTAATATGACCATTGTATGATATTAATTATTTCTTATTTGGCATTATAATAGTAAAAATCCAATTATTGTTTTTTGTTTGGGAAGAATAAATGAAACCAAATGCTTTAAGAGGCTTATGTGTAAAATAGGGAAAAAATAGGACCTTAAAAATATCAACAAAAATTACTTCACCTGAGGTTGTAGCATGTCCTTCATGTATCCGTAACCTTACCAAATTATAAAAAGGTGCATAAAGATATGGATGACGTGGCTCACCAAGGTAAAAGTACTGTAGATAAGACCTTTTAACTTTATAATATATAATATAATATAATTTGCTTATTCGGCCCGTTCGGTTTATACAGTTTGGCAAAATAAATCTGAATCGAAAATTGAATAGCATTAATCTTTTTACCGAATTGAACCAAACAAATTGAATATCCAAACCAGCACTGGTACCGGTATCGTGAGTTTCACTGAATGGAGGAATGATATAAAGTTCAGGGACCTACAATAAAGTTGATTTTTGCACGGTATGTCATTTTAAATCACCAACATTGTGTTGATCATTTTCGCAAAAAAAATCAAAAGTTTGATTTGACTACAAAGGCCATGCGGGACCAAAGATGAAGAAGAGAAGAAAAGAGAAGATGGATTAACAGTTGAGAGAAGAGTTGAGAAATTTAGAAACTTGTGTGATTTATTGATTCGATTCTGTTCTTCACTATGTTGCCTACTGTTTTGGAATAGTAAGACACTGTTTCATCTTGAGAAAAACTGGTCCTTTTTTGTGATGTTACATTTATTAAATTACATGCATGGGACCAATTTATAGTTAGGGTTGTGAATCTCAACTAAACTAAAGTTGAAGCGAATAAAATTAAATAATCTAGAATCAAAGTTTGAACAAAATCGAATACACAGAATTTTATTTCGGAGCAATTTGGAAGCAATCTAAAAGGTATTAAATTTAAGTCAAAATAAAAAAAATTGAATAAATAATGACAATTAGTCCATATTAATATGCATAATTTGAGAATTACGTTTAAATTATTATAAATTAGAATGTTTCATAAGTTCTATATGTTAGGGTAGTGGGAGAATATTGATGTAGATAAAAAAAACTCATGAGAAAAATAACTAAAGAAGAAGCGAAAAATCGTATAATCAATTGAGATACTACATTATAATAATTGTGATACTATTATAATAGCTAAATGTCGCTTTATATAGGAAAGAGTCATGACTAATGATCAAAATAAGTTGTCTAAATTAAAAATACAATATCTAAATTATCTAAAATACAATGCAAGGATGTAAATAATCCACCTCTTTCCATTGTCTAAATATTCTCTAAATATTTATTTCTATAGCCTAAACAATACCAAATAGGAAATAGATTATTGAGAGATTTAGAATCATGCATAACAATCTCCACCTTGATACAAAATCTCATTCTTGATACACAGTCGTAATAACGCCATATCCAAATCGAGCTCCTCCTCAATAGTAGCTATCCACTTTTCCGCTTCACCTGAGCCTACCGCCTACTTGCAAATCGAGAACTCACCAAACATGGATTCATTGGACATTGTCAAACAACACACAAAATTGAAGTATCCATACCTCATAGGAGATCTAACCTGATCCCTTACCAAAGCATAAGGTCGTTTCCCTTCTTGACTTTCCTTAATCGATACCCCATCGCCAAAGTGAGAGTCAACACAATGCTCCAAGTTACGTCGAGTAACTTCATCTTGTTGATCGGGAATAACAAACTCCACCTCCTTCCTGACCGTCACAATTTTCTTAATAGCCAGACCAGACACTTGCTCCCTTGTTCGTAACATAACCGACTCAAAAGTCGCATCTCTCAAAATAAGGTGTCCTAGTACTGGGCAGCGACAACACGCCTTCACAACTGAAGCGTATCCAAGAAAAAAATATTTCTTCTCCCCATACTCGAGTTTCCATTTAACGACTTGTGCATAAATGGGATATCCAAATACCTGCAATGTCGAGTAATTCACATGTTTATCCAACCAAATAATTGTTGGTGTTTTGCACTAAATTGTTGTATTCGAAGAACGGTTGACCAATCACCAAGCAGTATTAATGGCTTCTACCCAGAACTTTTCACCTGAGCCCGCCCCCAAAAAAAAATACACGCACCAAGCCTTCTCGAGTAGTTTCCGATCAGCCACTCCATTATGTTGTCGAGAGTGAATAACCATTTAATGCTGAACACTCCTTATAAAAGGATTACAAATTTGTCCCAACAAATCCAAAAAGATATCATCCAAATTCTCTTCATGCGATGAACGGCTATACTAAAGAACGGTCTCACATCTTGACTCAATAATATAGCCTTCATCCGCACTTGCCATAATGCAAAACTCGCCATGCTATCATATTTCTCAGTATCAGAATTGGTCGACATAACCGCACTTGAATTCATGATAGAACAAAGCGGTATGCTTGACTAACGGAAGCACAAAGATTGTCAGAGCATAGCTCCGATACCAATTTGTTAGGGTAATGGAGAAAATATTGATGTAGATAAAGAGAACTCATGAGAGAAATAACTAGAGAAGAAGAGAAAAATCGCATAAGGAAATTTGTAAACACGACGGCACTGTAGATACTGTTTTGTTTCATTTTATATATTGTTTTCTCATTTTATATACCGTTCTGCCATTTAATATACTGTTATTTATTCTTTGTGTATTTCTTATTTTTTTACTTTTTATATTGTTTTCCCGTTTTATATACTGTTTTCCCAGTTTTATATACTGTTTTCATTTTTTATGTATATACTATTATTGGAAAATAAATTATATATACTGTTATTGGATCCCGTCGTGAGCAGTCGTGCTATAGTGCGTCGTGCTGTAGCAGGTCCCAATCGTATAATTAATTGAGAGACTACATTGTAAGAATTGTAATACTATTACAATAGCTAGATGCCTCTTTATATAGAAGAGAGTCATGACTAATTATCAAAATAAGTTGCCTAAATTAAAGATACAATATCTAAATTACCTAAAACACAATGCAATGATAAAAATAATTCACCTCCTTCTATTGTCAAAATATTCCTTAAATATTTATTTTTATAGTCTAAATAATACCAAATAGGAAATAGATTATTGAGAGATTTAAAATCATATATAACAATTATGGGTATAATATTTTCACTTTTGAGGCCGTAAATATGGTATTTTTATTGTAAGTAGAATCGGTTGTTGCAGAAATTCTGCGGAAATATATTTAACTAGGAATGTGAAAAGGCTTAGCGCCTCTTTTTTTAAGAATCATAGGCAAACTGTTTATTGAAATTTCATGGAACCAAATAAAATGAGTATGTACATATTGATCAAACTAAAAATAAAAAAAGTGTAAAATGGTCCAAATAAAAAGAGGAAATAAAAAGCTTAGTGACTTATATTTGGATCAGATTATGGGCCAGTTTGTATAATTTTTCTATAATTATATAAATATTGTAATCTCTTATTTTTATCGAACAAATTGATTTAGAGGGAGGATATTCTAGCCCTCTCCAAAATTCCTTCAGAAAAAAAAAAAAATTAGTGCCTCTCATTCTACTCTTTTTTAATTATCAACTTGAAGTATGAAAATAGAAAATATGCAAAATGGAAGCCATCTTATTCAAAATCTCAACTAGGACATCTCTCCTACTTCATAACTCGGAATACACTTTTCATACAGAAAGAAAGGGACTTCTAGAAAGCAAAAATCATTGAAGAATCAAATCAAATCTCAAAACTGAATTTGAAAAATTAAAATTTAAAAGTTTTTTCTTAAGGTCAATAATCTTAAGCCTAGCAAGCATGTGTTAAAAACTTAAAATGAAGAATCAAGTTTTTTTTTTGAACGAGAAGAATCAAGTTTAGATGTTAAATATTGTAATTGTAGAAGATTTTTTTGCATCAAAATTCAAACAAATCAACCAAAGCTAAAAAGAAAAATTACTATAAGATATATAATTTTGTATTCGCAATTGAATTCAAAAAATAACATCCATATAAAATTTTCTGTTGTTACATTTCGAAACAAAATTGAGCAGAAAATAATATCACTCTCAATTCGAATAATTGAGTATAAATAAGAGTTACTTTAACATTTAAAGAGCCTCCTACTAATAATTTCTTGACTGTTAATTGAGGTTTAGTGATCTTATAGTCGGCAGGTACGATCCTAGATACTAGCTAGGGTTATTATTACAAATAGTTTTTATTTATTTTTTTTGAAGTATTGCCAATTGGCAACCTTTTCAATTGATTAATCACGACAGATATTTACAACAGTTTAGTCTTTTCTTCGGATCAGAAGAGAAACTACCCAGCTAGTACAATCAAGCTACAACCTTTCCAAACCACCCCATAAAATTAAATTACATGATCATTAATTTGAAAAAAAGACTTAGCCTTCCTCCAAGAGTTAACCTCTATCTTGAGCTGATAGAACCACCGTTCTGGAACCGCTATTTCCCTTACAAATAGTATTCATAGAACTTAATGTGAATGAAGACTTTGTTACATTCCTAAATATAATTATTGATAGAAAAGATTGATTTATATTATTGTCTGATCGTGTTTTGAGTAAAACATAGAGTTACTTGAATAGATTTAGAGAGGGACAAATGCAACGTTCGTGATCCTTATGCTTCAACTGGTTGTAAGTTTAGTCTCTATGCTATTGATTAAAACTTTTTGGTCCCCGTATTTTTATGAATTGTGCATATTTAGTCTCGAACTTAACCGATGTTACTAATATCGTCAATCTTTTTATGTTATCACAATTTATTCCTTTAAATGATATCAAAGCACAATGATATTTATACAAATTCAATAATAATAAAAAAATATATTTGCATATATCATCATTTTTGTAGATATTTTCTTAATATAACAAAAAAATTCTTTACAGATAGAAAGCACAAAATGGATAGTATGAAATGATTCCGTTAAGTGAGAGACTAAATATACACAATATTTTAAAGTGCAAGGACCATAATGTATCAATTAATTGTATGGGACCAGCTGTACTTTACCCGACAAGACCGGATAAAGCCACCATAACAACTAGTTCATTAGTAGGGAAAATTTTCAGGATCTCCCTAATTTTTTTGAATATTTCATTATTTTGTAAAAATCATCATGATTCTAAGAATTACCGATACCGATCCCAATTCAGTCGATTCGAGTCGGAATCGACAAACTCAAATTTGATTAACACCCAATTCTCATGATTATATGGGATTGATAGAACATTCAGAAAAAAAATACTATGTTAATTATTAACATGGTAAAATTCTAGGAACAGAAAGGGCAAAACCAAAAATTATTCACACTCTAAGTAAGCCTCAGAAGGGACAAGAAATTGCTTTTCCATCATCTAAAATAAAGCGATGCATGGAAACATGGTTATGAATGGATACACATTTTCAAGTCATGGCTCGTGATTCATGACCCATGAAAGATTCACATGACTTGATATAATAAACATGTATATTATATATACGTGGCGAAATTAAGACTATATATTACTCACATGTTCTTAATAGCTTTTTATGCGTAGATCTAACTTCTAACTGTATATTTCATATCATTTATTGCTCACTTCATATGTATTAAAACATATATATGCATTATTCATTTATAGCTGCTCAAACCGGGCACGTGTGGCACATTAGCAGAGGTAGAGAAACATAACTTGACCTGAATAACTTAGCTTTTCTGAATCTAAATTACATGAAATCTATTCTCCAGTAGGGATTGAAAGGATATGAGAACTGAAGTAATTTGTAATACAACTTAAAGAGGACAATATGAAATTTCTACCTTTTTTTTCGAATGAATTGGGAAGGGTTTAAAGCCCCTCACCCAATGAATAGAGATTAGATAAGAACTAAAGTTAAGAGTTACAAATAAGTTGATCACTTGTGAGTTAAAATTCCCCCACTTTTTCAGAAAACCCCATGGAGACGAGATACCCCTCATTCCTCAAAACTAGCCAGCTCTTACATAACAAACAGTACACATTCCCACAAATCAAATTTCTATTAAACATTGAAAGACTTCAATATGCAATACATTTCAAATAATCTTTTTTTTCAATTACTCAAGCATTTCAAATAATCTTTTCAAATAAATAAAAACAAAGTTCTCTGCAAAATGTCATGAGACTGCACACATAACTTATAGATCTCCTTTGGACCGAACAATATGAATTAATTAGTAACATTTAGGAAAAGCCTTAGGCACATTAAGGCCATAAAGAAGGCAGTCCTTAATTAACTTGGGACAAGAAAACTAAATAGGACCTGAGAAATTACGGCTGACTATTGTTAGCCCAATCCAACAGCATGAATTTCCAATTCCCTATTAAATATATACTGTAAGGACTTTAAAAATGATTACTATCAAGGCCCAATATTTTATTTTTCAAACTCGAGATTTAAAGTTCATGTCAAAAATATTGCAGGTGTGTTTGGATTGCTGGAATAAGACAACATTTCAAGGAATATTGAAGGATGAGAATTTGATTCCCATGCTTGGTAAACATGGAAATTCTATATGGCAGCAATCCAATATTCCAATGGAGTGTAATATTCTCATGAATCATGGAAAAGTAATTCCCACCAAATTATATGGGAATGTTATATTATCACACATATTACAAATGTATCCCTATTTAATTATATTTGTTTTATCTAAATAATCTTTTCTATTTATTAAATAAATATAATTAAATGATCCTAATTTAATTATAATAATAATTACATCTAACTAAAAAAATAATTTATAATTATCATAATATTGTTATTAAATATTCAATTAAAATTTAGTTTATGTACGAATTATAATTAGAATGATATAACATTTTTTATGATATTTTACTTGATAATAACATTTAATCAAAAAATAAATTTTGTAAAGAATAGCAAATAAACATAGCTAATTGGAATATATAATTAGTATTTTAGATCTAATGGTATAATTTTCATTTCATAATTGAATAAATCATAATAAATCAACATTCGAAGGAACTTAAATTTGCTAACCAAACAACAATATTGCAACCATGGTAATCACATTCACATCAATCACATTCCAAGAAATGTGATTCTCCTGATAATATGGTATTACCGTAATCCAAATGCACCCTATAGGTAATCTCATTTTTCTTCTTCTTTTTATTGAAATGAAAGAGTTGTTTTGTCTCACTTCCATTTTTTTATGGCAATAAATTTTGAACCCACTATATATGGTTTATATGCTTTGAACTCAATCATTAGTTTATGAGCTAATTAGTATCATCTCATTCTTCATCCCATTTATTAAAAATGTGATAGGTTAGTCTTTTCCTTAACAATAATTTAAACTTGAAAGCATCAAAATGAAGCGTAGTTATTTTTTTTATATATATATATATATATATATATATATTTTTTTTTTTGAGTTGTAAAATAGGGCCTGATAGATTACAATGATTGGATAATTAAAAAAAAAAAAATCTACAACACCTAGACATAAGAAATAACATTAGATAATAATATAATACACATCATTGACCATTTAACCGTACTGATACAAACTACAATTTTGATCTAACAGAACTGTATCCAGTTCGACACTTCCGCTGCAGCCCCACGCATGAGCATGCTTCTTGGTCATGTGAGGCTGGAAAAGATCTTCGGTTCCACTCTAGCCAGATTGTTCAAATCATGGCAATCCAAAATAAACAGTAGTTAGACAGTAATATGCACTGCATACTTTTTCTGATTGAGATTTTGAAACTTGTTGCTTTGTTCTTCTATTTTGTAATTTCTAGTGGAAGATGCCCCCTCTTGAGAGAGACATTTTTTCCCCTACAATTTTTTGCACCTTTTGTCCTCTCAAATTTTACTCAATTTTGTGTTTTTCTAGTCTAAAATGTTATTTTACATGATTTTTTTCATATCTTTAAATAACTGATTTGTTTGAAAATTATAGTTTGTGCGTCATATGAACAGAGCATGGAGGTAATTCCAAATTCTTGTATTTGGTCTGTCTTCATAAGTCTTGGGTCCTGAAATATTATAAATTTTTTTAAATAATATTTCAAAGTGTTTCATTGGAAAATCGGTTATGCTTGAATTCGTTGAATATATGAATTAATCATAACAAATGCACAATTACTTTCCTTTTTGTAATAATAAAGAATCAAGATAAGTACTACGGAAAATCTCTATCGATGAAAAGTGAATGTGAACACGAAAACAAATTCTTCTTGAAAATGTAAAACAAATTATCATTTTTCGTTTCATTTATTCTCATCTGAAAATTTTGAGACATGAATTTCTCCTGTCATGCTTGAACATAATTTTGCTTTAAAATATTGAAGTCATTATTGTCATACCAATTAACATGAAAAATCAGTAGATGTTATTTATTAAAATATAATTAATATAAGGAATTTGATCCATACACAACTCATAATATATATATATATATATATATATATATATATATATATATATATATATATATATATATATATATATATATATATATATATATATATCAGTGTTTTAAATAGCGGCGCAATTGCGGAAATTACCCATAAACGCAACTCGCGATGAAATTATAGCAACAATAGCGTTTTCGCTGCTACAGGCGCTATAGCGGCGCTATTGCGGTTGAAATAGTGGAAAAAACCGGCGTTATAGCGCTATTTGGATAGTGTTTTTTTTTATTTAGACCCGAAATTCATTAACCCGAACCCAATCCAATAAGTAATTAAATCCAAACCCAATAAGCAAATAAACCCAAACCCAAAAAAAAAAACATATTTCTTTCTCCATAGGCAAACGAAGGCAAAAAAAATGATAAAGACAAAAAAAATGATAAATCCAAACCCTACATTTCTAAAATGATGAAGTTGATTCATCATGTTCATCCGAAGATGTTGAAATAATGAATGCTAATTTCTCTTCATTCGAAAAGTAAATAATTAGTTTAAGTATTAATATTTATTTTGGATAATTAAGTATTTGTGTGTTTATATTAGATAATTAAGTTTTCATATGTTTATTTTATGTCGCATGTTTAAATGCGGACAATGAATTTTGTGTGGTACATGTTTAATTATGAATTATTGTAATATATTTATTTATGGTGGTTTTGATTTTGATTTTTATATTGAAAATTTTGTTATAACTATACAAAATGGAATTTCCCCGCTATGAGGTCGTAGCGGTGCAATAGCGCCCGCTACCGCGATCCGCTACAAAAAAACTCAAACGCTATGAACCGTTGTATCGCAATTTAAACTATTGATATATATATAGAGTTTAGGGTATAGCAAACATTAAATAGTGAGGATATATATATAGAAAAAAGAACAATTCGGATATAGAAAATAAGTTCAAATTTGTATTAACTTTCAACTCAAAATCAATTTCATACAAATTATTGCAAAATTTTGTTTATCAAATATCACAATCATGTATAAATCATGAGAGAGTTGATATGATTTTATTTGTATAATCGTATACTTCTGAATTCCGAAAGAGTGTTTGTTGGTCAAGAAAAATGAGTTTTTAAAAGTAGAAATATTGTAATTAATATAAACATGTTTAACTTAAAATTTAGCAAATTTAACAATCCACTTGTGGACACATTGTCCTAAAAAGAAAAAAGAAATATTGTAATGCGAATATGAATCATCTAAATTTATTATTTTCATTAAAACTTCTCTCACCATCATGAAACAGAGGAAAAGTGCATAATTTTACAATTGCACAACTTCAGAGGAGAGGGCACTCAAGTCAATCAAAGGAAGGAAGAAGAAAACTAGAAGAGAACCAAAAGAGCAGATAAATTAGGCTACAAGATGGACAGGTCCGTAATGTATGATCTATCCAATGAAAACACGCCACATCAGTAAATAAATGACATGGCATATCATTGGATGGATCCATGGTTATAATTTCTTGGGAAAATTATAACTTGCCCCCTCATTTCTTGAAAGGATGAGGTTAATCACAAGAGATAAAAAAAGCTTGGCACACAAATTTTTCTTCCTAAAAGATGTGTCACAATTTCAAAGTAAGCTACAAGGACAAGCAACAGGAGTTTTATTATTTTCTGTGGAGGATACATTTTAGTAGAGATTATTAAATTTTTTAGAGTTAAAAAAATCATATTTACCGCACATTATTTTTCACCCATTTTTAAATATTTTTATTATATCACATCATTACAATTATTTACCTCACATTATTTATTGATTAAGAACAAGCATATCCAATAAAGAGCGCCAAAATTTGTAGGGATATGTAATCTTATTTTTCATCCGATTTTCAGTATTTTTAGAAGGGATATGTTCTTATATCATTCTGATCAACGGCTAATCTTTGATCGGTAGCTCGTTGAGTTATATGTATTGTTGTGTTTTATACATTGTTTTTATATATCTTATTTTGTGTGAATTCATATATTATTTTCATATATTATTTTTATATATTTTATTTTATGTCTTGTTTCTATATAGTGTTATTATATTCTTATATATTGTTTTGTGGTTAGGTGTATTGTTTTTCTATTATTTATACTGCTTTTATATATATTAATTCTTTTGTGTTTTTTATATTCTATATTTTTTAAATATACTTTTTCAAAAATTATTTTTACATACAGTTTTTTTGTTACATATTTTTTTTTCCAGCCCTATATATTCCATCACTAAAAAAACTCGAAGTGTACTAGGGGAGTTGTTGTCATTTTGTGACCATGTCAGACCAATTCCACTCAAAACACAAATAGTTTCTCTTTTCTCTTCTTGAAGTTCTTGAGTGAAGAATATTTTTTTAAAAAAGACATAGAAAATATTCCAATAAATGTATTTGGTGCGGTTTGAACCCCAAACCTCTTGTTCACAAAGCAAGATATTAATCACTAGGTTAAGGTACCATTTACAATTTTTCTTTTCTTCAAATTAGTTATTGTTAGTTAAATATTGTATCTTTTTTTTTGGATACACAATAAATATTTGTGAATAGCAATTATTCTTTGGTCTTGTCTTCCATTTTTTTAGTGTAAATTAATATGGAATTTCCCTTTTCCATTTTTGCTATTTCTTTTTTCTGTGCTGGAACACACTTTTAGAGAAAATGACTGTCATATCTCTTAATTCTTATTCCAAAAAATATATGTTACATGATCTTATAAATTTGCAACATGAAGTATGAAAATATAAGAAGGGCGAGCATGTGATTAAATTCTTTACTTTGTAACCTGATCAATTTTATCATGTATTAATTGTCTTGTGAATTATATATTATGCTAGAGCATGTTATTCTTGCGACTTTTTGTCATTTTTCCTTAGATTGATGATCATAATTCAGTATTATTTTTTCATTTTGTGGACATGCTTGTTCTTAACCAAACTTCCTAGCAGGGAAATATAAAATGAAAACAATAGTTGCAGTAAGGCTTTCAAATATCTATGGAAGATGATAATTTTTTTTGTGAGTTCATTTTATTGTTTTTTTTCTATAAAATAATATTCTTATGTGTGGCTTGATTAATTTTCATCCTATTTTTATGGACATAAGGTTCTCAATTTATAGGCCAAAGGCTCAACATGTGGATTAAATTAAATGGATTTTTTGAGTGACATATAAAAATGGTTCCAGCTTCTTTTACTAGATTTTTCTCGTTGTAAGCATTTGTATTAAACCTTAACTTGAGCTAAAATGTATTTACAATAAAACAAGTTATGCCATAATGAAATATTATATCACTTATGAATATTTTTGAAAAAATCTTTATAATTACACTAAAGTTTATGGAATGAAAAATACAAAATAAGAAGACTTGATAAATGGACAATAAACATGTCAATGGAAAAAAAGAAGATTGGACTTGTGAAATGAGCTAAAAGCCACAATCAAACACTACCACCGAAAAAGATAAGATTCCATTTTGATGGGACCTTAGTTCGTGTGCCAATCACACACACTAGTCATTTTTGTAGATAACCTTCGGTTAAAAGAATTTATAAAAATAACATTTTTATATTTAAGTTTATATTATCGTATATATAATATTTTCAAATTCTAAAATCAAAATTATTACTTAAGTTTTTTTTATTTCAAACTAACGGAGTAATATATTCAATTTTTGGCTTTTTTTTTCTTCCTGATTTGATATAAAATAGTTATTCAAACTTTCAGACAAGGTTCTGAAAATCAGAATCGGAACCAGAGTCGGTCTCCTAGGATAACGATTTAGAATCGGCTGAATCGAATTGGAATCGGTCGAATCGGATAAAAAATCCGAACAATTAATATAAAATAAATAATTTTTTATAATCATAAAAATCATATATTAATTAATCGGAGCTTGCCGATTCCGACTCGAATCGAAATCGGCGATTCTCAAAACCATGCTTTCGGAGTTCAAATAGAAAATTAACAAAATAATTTTGGTAAAAGTTTGCAAACTCACATGACAAAACAATCTTAAACGTTAAGTGATATCATATGTCAGAGTCCCAAGGAATGCTGAGCTTTTTTTAAAAACAATTACATGCCTCTCAACCCACTGATTGTGGGTTTTGAGTGTAAAAAAATATTTTCAAATTTCAATGAACTTAGTTTGTATAATTTTAATTATTAAAAGGTTATTTCAGAAAACAACTACTAAAATCATAAAGCGTATCCGTCACTCGTACATTATTGGGCCAGTCATGCTCACCCCCAACCCGTACCCAAATCAAATTCTCTATATAAGGAGGGGTGAAACCCCAGCTTCTCTTCATCCAAAGCCATCTTAAAAACCTCCAAAAAGAAAAGAGTTCACATTCCACTAATTATTCTTAGCAACCATGTCGGACAAGTGCGGCAACTGCGACTGTGCTGACAAGACCCAATGCCCGTAAGTCTCTCTCTCTTTGAACAAGCATAAATACAAATATCTACATAACGGAAGAAATTTGATGAATTTTTTATTAGAGAAGTTGTAATATATATAACACTAATCAAATATTTACCTACAGAAAGGTCTTTTCAGAAACTGAGGGTTTCATGAAATTTTGTAGTAAATTTGAGCTTTTGTTGATTATTGAACCTTAAATTTTATTAATATATGCACAACTTTGGAAGGCTATGTAACTAAGCTAAGGGTTTCATTTTATTTTGCAGGAAGAAGGGAGACAGCCTTGTTGTCATGACCGAGAGGTACTACAATTTTTTCAAGATACTTTCATAATATAATAATTAAAAGAAATATAAATATAATTGATAAAAGAAAAATCCCTGAATTTGAAGAAAATACAAATTCATTAAAAACCTTAGAAAAAACACATGGTACGGGCTTAGGCCGAAGTTTCAATCTAAAACTTGGGCCAAACTTTTAACATCTCGCAAAATAATAAACTATGGTCTAGATATATATTTCTCATTAAAACCCTATAAAATTTATATTGTTCAACATTTGATCATGTTTTTCTTTTTTTTCCTCTTTTTTAGCTACACTGAGGTCGCTGAGGTCTCCATGGTGGCGGAGCATGACCCGAAATGCAAGTGCGGCTCAACCTGCACCTGCACCGACTGCGGCTGCGGCAAATGAATAAATTAAACCTTAATTTACAATTAGGGTTTTAAAAATATTATGTAATTTATAAGTTTGTGAAGGGTATGTGTGCATGTGGGTATGTTGATGGTGTGTGTGTTGGTGGTGTGTTTAATGTTTGTGTGTGTGGGAAAGTAGTCTTCATTGGCTGCTTTCTTGCTAGTATTGTAATTTGCTTGTTATGCAATTGAAATAAAATTAAATTAACTAGTATACTTTTGTTTTTTTCGAAGTGCCTAAAATAAAGTATTAATATTAAAAAATTATATTACTTTAATCAAAATATTATCCTCCATTTTGGAAAAAAGAGACATACAAATGAATTATGAAAATAAAAAGGAAAAATCACAATTCTCTTTTAACATGTCTGTCTATTTCTTTCTAATTCCTTTTCATTTCTCAAAGCCGCAAGCCGGCATGATTGATCTTTAATCAAATTATACAAAGAAGATCTTTCTAATTCAGGAAAAACCCCAAATTCATCATTATAATTTTCCATCCCTC
Source organism: Juncus effusus (assembly GCA_027726005.1). Taxonomy (NCBI): domain Eukaryota; kingdom Viridiplantae; phylum Streptophyta; class Magnoliopsida; order Poales; family Juncaceae; genus Juncus; species Juncus effusus. Next base: position 2,504,171 of record CM050893.1, on the reverse strand, counting down.
GAATGAAAATTTGCCAAATTAAAGCACCAGAACCAGCGCCATTTTCAGCTGCTGAATTGTAGATTATATCAAATATATTTTTGTAGAATATTTCGCGTTGCGATGGATCAAAACCCTTGTTTAAATTCGAAAGTCCAAATTCAGTGCATAAAACCGGCTTATTTAATTCTTTTTCGCCATCTTCTATGTGATAATTCATCCATTTTGTTGTGAAATTAATTTTCTCATCAAACCCTGCTTCCTCCAACCTTTAAAAATTAGAAAATAAAATGAAAATAAAAATAATAAAGATAAAACATTACTAATTATCTTCATCAAAATAATATTAAATTAAAAATTAATAAATATACATTTCTAACTTGTAATAATGATCAAATTGCACATAAGTATACTATTAATATCATATTTATTGTACCATTGATCAGGATAAATATGGACCGATGCAAAATCAATTGGGGAGATCTTGGAGTTGCGAATGAAATCTGACCCGATCATACTATACCACTCTTTAGGATTCACATTTAACTTTTCTTGATGGTTTGTTTTGCTATAAAACCCCTCGAGCCCGACCGTCAAAAGGTGTTTTGAGTCGATCGATTTTATGTATTGCGACATTTCTTCAATCCATTCCTGAATTTCTAAAACCACCTAATGAGATTCTTTTAAGAGAAATATTTAAGAAATCTTATAAATTTTCTAAATATAAAAAAAACCTTATAGGTTTTGATTTTTTTCCTTTTAGTCCCTAAAAAGTGAAGTAAATTTTTCTTTGCCTCTACTAGACTAGAGTTGTCTTTAGCATTTCATCCAATTAATTTATTTTTGGACCAAAATGATTATAAGTTTTTTATATTTAATTTCTTGAACAAAAATATAATAATAGAAAAGAAAATAATTTTTATATGAAATCAAAGTAAAAATATATCCTAAAAAAAGAGAAAATAATATTTATGTAAAATAGAATAATATTTTTATGCTAAGTAAGGAAATTTTTTTTTTTTATTAATGATGACCAGGATTGATAAAATCGTTAAATAAAATCTATAGATCATAACCAAGACAAATACTAAAACGAAAAAAGAGGAAAAGAAGAAATTTTCTTAAAAGCCCAAAATTCCTTACAAAATTTCTATTGTACTCAATTAGTAGTGCAGTTTATAAATGAAAAATTAATGAGTTTAACTTTTAACCAAAAATACTATGAAAAAAAAAGGAAAATACTTGAAGAGTGTCGCCAGATGGATCAGAAAGGCATTGAGGTTCATTCATCAATTCCCATGCAAATATTGTAGGATCATCTCTATACTCAATACCAGTCAAATGATTCTTTCTTGTAAGTATAGTCTAGAAAATTATAAGAAAAAAACTTTCGGTTGATGAGTTAATTACATTATAAGCACATATTTTAATTTTGTTATGCATGCAATCAAGCAGACTTGATTAATCCTCAATTGTGCAATAACACTGATTTTATCTCAATTTATCCCCAAATAATCATTATTATGTAGTTAATATTCAATGATCCTCAGTTTATTCAGAAAAATGTATACCAATACCAACAAGGAAAAAAGTACAGGGTAAACTGATTAATTGAAATTAATAATGAAGTTCAAATTTGTTATACCTTCATGTAGATCTTGAAATAACTACGGATTGAGGGATCATAAAAGAAAGAATCATTTGAGGAGGTAAGTGCAATGCCTTCATTCCAAGCCCATTTAACATATTGAGTTTTTCCACCATAATGTTTTAAATTATTTACCAAGCTTAAAATAAGCCTTATGCCATTCTTCCTTGCCTCCATTATTACAAAATCTAGTGCCTAATTAATTAATCATGAAATTAGAAAAATTGAGGAGAAAATATTAATGATGAATATATGATTACAATTTACACTTGATTCCGTTTAGTATAAACCGAAAAATATATACATCCACATGTACTTGTCATGGTCTACTGGCATAGTATAACAAAAAACTATCAAAACTAAATAAATAAATAACTTGTGAATATGATACCTTAAAAACTCTTTCATCAAAGGTGCCAAGAGAGACTTGCAAGGCGCGATAATCACCATCATTAAAGGCCCAAGTTCTACAAACCGTTAGACCCAATTTTTTACCAATTTGAAATATTTTACTAACCCTAAAACGGGTAGATTTTTCCACCGCCTGATCCATTAACCAATATGAATTCCATCCGTTTATGTAAAACGGTTTTCCTTCTAGAATGAACTGGTTTCCTTCTCTCTCTACAAAACTCAGTTTTGGTTCTTCTAAAGGTGTGAAGAAATCTCCCAATGGAAAATAGTATATTGAGGTGATAAATGTTATAATGCATATTATAAGGGGGTATAAGATGCTTCTCTTCTCTGTTTTTCTTGGGCTCTCTCTTCTTGCTTGACATGCTGTCATTTTTGAGAGAGAGAGAGAGAGAGAGAGGAGAGAGAGAGAGAGATGGTTTTGAATATAAAGGAAGGAATTAATATAGAAAAATAATAAGATGGGTCCAACTTTGGAATTGTATTGGTTTGCATTGATTATTTGGTTGAAATATAGTTCAAAGCCACCTTTTTGTGTCATTCTTAATACGAAATTTGGCCTACTAAATTGTAGTAAGATCCAAATTTAAAAAGATAGATCTAGTCACTTCAAATAATTGAAATATTATTGCATTTACCAAATAATTCCTTGCAGAATTCATTAATGGGGGTTATAGAAGATATATTATTAACAAGATTAGGGTGTTAACATGTCATATAAACATGTAATGATCATTTAATGAGCAGCTTCATAGACTATGACACCCTAACGAAATTGATGCATGCAAATACCGACAATAACCTTCAAAATTCAAAATTTTTTTTATTTTTTATTTGCTATCTATTTTTAATTTTTAATTATTTTCCTTTCGAGAAATGAGAGTTTTTTGAATTTTTATTATTTTCCTTCTGAGAAATGAGAGGGAGAGAGTTGAAAAGCATCTCTAAATCTCCATTAATCCATGAGAATTCTAAATACCATAATCCAAACATAAATAATATTAAAATTACATGCATAAAAGTCTCTAACATATCCAAATATAACCAAATTGTCATCTATTTCCTAACTTCAACTCGCATCATTATAATCCTTGAAGCCTTTCACAGAATAGCAACACTCAAATAATCCCCAATCTAAAAATAAAATAAAAAACAAATAATAATTAGTTTCGTCTTCCATGTTTTACGAATTATATATATTTTGAAAATACAATAAGTACATTTCTCACACAAAAGGTCGTAACTTAAATTTGAAAGTTCTAATATACAAAATATTCCCACTTTTACTGAGGTTCATCATATTAAATTGAAATTTAATTCATAATTAATCGCACAAATTGAATAAAAATTCTTATAAATAATACAAATATATATTAATACCTGAAAGTTGAGGTCAGCAAGAGTTTTGCCATCATCCATTCTCCCGTTTGCATATGAAAACGTCATCCCAACCTTTTTCAAATATTCAAGGAAAAAAGATAGAAATTTTATAAAAAGAAAATCAAACCCTAATTTAAAAAAAAGAAGTAATAATAATAATTTACCTGTCTGACAACAAAGCGGCCATTTTTATCAGGATAAACAAATGCAAATGAGAGCCTCGCGTCTCTTTTTCTTGCAGCTGGCGCCACCTCCTTCACCTAAAAATAAATAATAAATAAATAAACAAAGGGAAATTTGCAAAAATGCCCCTGCATTATTGGAAATTGCAAAAAAGGCGTCTACATTATTGCCAAAATTGCAAAGAAGCCCCTACTGTTAGTTTCCATACTTTAATTACTCAAAAAACATGTTTTTGTTATTATCTCTCTCATAAGATTTTTATTAAGTTAATTTACATCCTAATCTTAATTAAATAATATTAATTAACCTAATACGTTAATTTATATTTCTTAATTAATTTTAAGAAATATTATTTTATTTTAAAAAATCTTATTCCAAACAATATTTCTTAAACTTAATTAAGAAAATTTTAAGATTCTTCTTTTACTTATCGCGTGAGACGAACTAATTACACTTTTAAGCTTTTTTTAACTTTAACAAATAAACCAACAACCAAACAAATAAATAAATATAAACAAACAAACAAACAAACAAACAAACAAACAAATAAATAAATATTAAATAAATAATAAATAGAAAAGTACAAGATCGGTCAATTCGCGAAGAGTTGCGTCTTTCCAAGTGTAAATCTGAACCTCGTCTTTCGGCTCTTTTCCCCTCACTTGAAAATCCTCATTTTGATGATGCCCCCCTGTCTTTTTTATTCACATTCACAAAAACAAAATAAAAAGAAAATAAAAAAATAAGAAAAAAATTGAGTTTAGTTTAGATGTGAAATTTTCGAGTTGTTTGAATTAGAAAGGGGAAATTAAAAAGAAAAACTTAAGTTTTCTGAATATTATCAAAAAAAACCTCCTAACGTTGTAGATTCTCTAAAAAAAACAGAAAATTTAGGGGGTTTTGAAAAACAATTATGATGGCCGGAAGTCTGTTTTTTATTCACATATACATGCAATTTTCAAATTGTTCAAATTAAAAAGGGAAATTAAAAAAAAAAAAAAAAAACTAACTTCTCTAAACATTATAAAAAAAACCCTTACTTTTTAGATTCCCTCAAAAGAACCCTGATTTTTAGGTTGTCTAAAAAACACCCTAATTTTCATAACCCCTAACTTTTTAGGTATCCTCAAAAAAACCCTAAAAATTTAGGGGGGGTTTGATGGACCTTAAAAATCAGGGTTTTTTTTTAGGGAACCTAAAAAAATAGGGTGTTTTTGATAATATTCAGAAACAAAAAAATTTGAATAGTTAGGGAGATTTTTTGATAATACTCAGAAAAGTGAGGGGGGTTTTGAAATTTTTTTATGATGGCCCGTAGTCCGTTTTTTATTTACATTTACGCCCACCACCAAAAAATAAAAATAAAAAAAAACATCACAAATTGAATTCTTATTCGCTCAATTTTCAAATTATAAGATTTAAGAGAGTTTTGGGTAATTTTGTTTAATGTACCTTTGTAAAAACTCGAAGCAGTAAAGGGCAAGTCTGCAATAAAAACCAATAAAATTAGCCAAATAATTATTAAATTTGAAGAAAATAAATAGGGAAGTTTCCAAAATAACCCCTAAGTTTTCTGAATATTACAAAAAAAACCCTAAGTTCTCAGATTTTCAAAAACAAAAACCTTATGATAGCATTTCATTTTCAAAAAAGCAAAAGTTTTTTTTAAAAAATGAAATGCTTATCATAGGGATTTTGAAAATCTGAAATCAGCGGTTTTTGTAATATTCAGAAAAGTTAGGGGTTTTCAGAAAATTTTCCAAATAAATATATAAAAAGTCAACCGTACCTTTTCACGGTCAACGGGTTCGAGTCTTGGTCGGCCAGTCATCGGTCCACGGCCGTGCATTTGTGGACCGGGTCTAGAAATTGGTCCTGACATTTCTGTTTGATTCTTGAATTTCACTGCGATTTTTCAAATTGGGGAAGAAATTAGATGATTAATGTTGGTAAAAGAATGGAAAGTGTTAGCGTATGAAGTGCGATTAGTAAATTGAAGGTATGATTATCAAAATTGGTCCTGAAATTTCTATTTGATTCTTGTGTTTTACTGCGGTTTTTAAAATTGGGGATGAAATTAGATGATTAATGATGAGAAATGTAGAGAATATGTTAGTATATGAAGCACGACTAGTAAATTGAAGGTAAGATTATCAAAATTGGTCCTGACATTTTTATTTGATTCTTGAATTTCACTGCGATTTTTCAAATTGGGGAAGAAATTAGAAGATTAATGTTGGGAAAATGATGGAAAGTGTTAACGTATGAAGTGCGATTAGTAAATTGAAGGTATGATTGTCAAACTTGGTCCTAACATTTCTGTTTGATTCTTGTAATTTTACTACGATATTTCAAATTGGGAATGAAATTAGATGATTAATGATGAGAAAAATGTAGAGAATATGTTAGTATATGAAGCACGACTAGTAAATTGAAGGTAAGATTATCAAAATTGGTCCTGACATTTTTATTTGATTCTTGAATTTCACTGCGATTTTTCAAATTGGGGAAGAAATTAGAAGATTAATGTTGGGAAAATGATGGAAAGTGTTAACGTATGAAGTGCGATTAGTAAATTGAAGGTATGATTATCAAACTTGGTCCTAACATTTCTGTTTGATTCTTGTAATTTTACTACGATATTTCAAATTGGGAATGAAATTAGATGATTAATGATGAGAAAAATGTAGAGAATATGTTAGTATATGAAGCACTCCTGACATTTTTATTTGATTCTTGAATTTCACTGCGATTTTTCAAATTGGGGAAGAAATTAGAAGATTAATGTTGGGAAAATGATGGAAAGTGTTAACGTATGAAGTGCGATTAGTAAATTGAAGGTATGATTATCAAACTTGGTCCTAACATTTCTGTTTGATTCTTGTAATTTTACTACGATATTTCAAATTGGGAATGAAATTAGATGATTAATGATGAGAAAAATGTAGAGAATATGTTAGTATATGAAGCACGACTAGTAAATTGAAGGTAAGATTATCAAAATTGGTCCTGACATTTTTATTTGATTCTTGTGTTTTACTGCGGTTTTTCAAATTGGGGATGAATTAGATGATTAATGTTGGGAAAAATGTCGAATGTGTTAGCGTATGAAGTGAGATTGGTAAATTGAAGGTAAGATTATCAAAATTGGTCCTGAAATTTCTATTTGATTCTAGTGTTTCACTGCGGTTTATCAAATTGGGGAGAAATTAGAAGATTAATATTGAGAAAAATATTGAATATGTTAGCATAAGAAGTGCGATTAGTAAATTGAAGCTAAGATTATGAAACAAAAAGGAGTTTTTCGAATAAAATCATGTGATTAGAGATTAAACGATGCGGATTCTGGAAAAATAAGAAATCATCTAATTATGACAAAATTTAGGGATTAATTGATCCTGAAATTTTTATTTGATTCTTGTGTTCTACTGCGGTTTTCAATTGGGGAAATTCGATGATTTGTTGGAAAAATGTGGAATGTCGTAGCATAAGACGTGTGATTAGTAAATTGAAGCTAAGATTCTCAAACGAAAACGAGTTTGTTTGTGTTTACACAAAAATGAGAGGAGTTTTGCGTAAAATTGAATGATATGAGATGATTAAGAGATTGAAACAATGCCAATCGAATACATGAATCGGTACAAAAGTAAAAATTCGTATAACTAGAGAAAATTTAGGGAATTAAACGAATTAAATTACTACTAACCTCAGATAACTCGAGTTAGGGTTTCTATCGCGAAGTAAGTCGAACAGAATTGAGAGAAAAGGTTTATGGGATAAATTGTGCAGAAACCCTTCAACTTGATTAATTATGGTAAATATCATATGGTCTTTTTTAGGCTTATTAGTTTTTTATTTATTATGTTCGGCCCATTTGTAAAGGCCTTGAGAATGTCAATCGAAAATAACGTGTGATTTACCATTTACTTTTGCAATAGTATTTTTTATCTGTATGTTTTAAGAGAAAATTGAATCGAATTTAAGCTTTATGAACTGAACTAAATAAAGAGACAATTCGATTTATTTAGTTTAAACCTTTTTTTTCCCAATGGACTTATAGTTTCGTGGTTGAGTTGAGTGTCATAATACATAAGTCATGGTTTTAATTTTTGGGAGCTGATATATTATGATGTACTGTAGCGACACTGTAGTGACGGTATATAAAAACTGAAAACAGTATATACAAACATATGAATTGAAAACAAACAGTATATAAAAATTCATTCTATAAAACATAATATATTTAAAAAAAATGAAAACAGTATATACAAACATATAAACTGAAAACAAACAGTATATAAAAATTTATTCGGTAAACAGTATATATTTAAAAAAATGAAAACAGTATATAACGTATATAGAAACGTGAGAAAATAATATATAATTTCAATCCGTCGCTACAGGGTCGCTACGGTATCCTCCGGCGTGATTTTCAATCTCCCTTAATTTTTATTAAGAAGTAGGACAAATAGCCTTTCTATTCAATAAAAGAAAGTAAACATGATTTTATTTTCAAACTAGCTAGTGTACAAATCAAAAGTCGACATATGATCCATAAAATAATTTAATATAATTCAGGATAATTACTTCAAATAATAGTTACGAGACACTAAAAATTTCAAAAATTAGTGTAAAATTAGGCAAATGTGCATATAAGTTAGAACAACAACAAATCATACGCAAATAATTACTTACTTCAGAAGTATAGACATGCACAAAAAAAATTCTAGTACAGTTCAAGTTTCTATTCCTTTTGCAAAATGAACAGTTTTCCATCTTTGATTTTGAGTTGTATGATAGGAAGAGCAAATTCTTTTAAAAAGCAACGCTAGAAGTTCTTCATTCTCTTTGTGCATGTACCACGACCTTTTTTACACACTACAAACAATAATAATAAAATATAAGCTTAATATATTTTTTATTTGTATTAAAGTGGTACATTAATATTACATTTATAGATATGCTATAATACAAGTCATTGCCTATTAATCTATTCAAAATTTTGATCATATGCACTTCTATTGATCTATATCTTGAGAGAGAATGAAATGCATCTATTCATAGAAGAATACGCCTAGTTTTTTTACCTTTTGGTCATATGCCCCAGATCAAGCCAGGATACCAGCAGTTTATATTGAATAAAAGAAAGTCATTATTTACCTTTTGGTCAGGGTGAACCGTATGTGTTTTCTCAACCATGATCTTCATTGTTTCATTTCGTCTCGGTCTAACGTGATCTTTACCAACGCAATATTTTGCAAATATACACGGTGGAGATATCTATTAAGAGTAATAATCTCTCGATGCTAATATCCCGCTACCTATAATCCATGTTGTTCCAGTTCGATTATTTTATTCTTTTTTTATTTCAAAACAACATTTTGAATGGATAAATTGATAAAAAAATAATAAACCTTTCTTGGACTATGGCATTCTTTTGCTTGTCTTTTGCCTTAAGTGGATTTAACGTCTTTCTCATTAATGTCTATTCCTAATATTTTTTTGCTTGAATTTGTAGTAACGTCTACAATTACATCTAACAAAAAGAGAGTATAAATTAGCTTATAAAAAGAGTATAAATTTTCCTAAAAAAAGGAAAAAAAAACGTATCAATTAGGATGTGTTACGTAAGCAATGAAGAATATTGAAAGCTAGACATCAATTTCCTCCAACATCTTAAAGGAATTGTGATCTGTATATGTCTATACATATTATATACTGAATTAGCATTCACATGTATTATTCATAAATTCCTCACCTTGTATAATGCTAACAAATTTTAGTGACATTTTCTTCAAAAAATATGCAACTATATTTTCTAGGAGTATACTTAATCATGCATCTAAAATGAGGCTTAGATGTTGCTTATCTGCAAAGAGCCATATTTGTGTGACTGGTGTCATGCTTCTTTAATTTGTAATAACATTCGAACATAAAAAAAAAATTTCGAACATAAGCACCCAGATGCAAATCAGGCATTTGGCATTCCCTCTGCAGTAGTTTAGTTACTAGGAGTATTCTTAATCATGCATCTAAAATGAGGCTTTTTTCAATTGAGGCTTAGATGCTGCTTGTGTGCAAATTAGAGCCTTATTTGTGTGACTGGTGTCATGCTTCTTTGATTTGTAACAACTAATTTCCAACATAAGCTGCTAGAAGAATTTGGCATTCCTTCTGCAGCAGTTACATTACCGAATTTCATCTCAAACAAGAATTTAACCGGAAATGGATTTCCAAATCTAGTCTCCTTTGTTGCAACTATGCAAGGTGTCTTTTAAATTCTTGTTTTCTGTTGTGTACGTGGATAAAAATGGAAAAGAGCTGACTTTTTTTTGCAAAAGTAAATGAGCTATTTGTTTGGAGTTTTTTTTTTTGCTTGAATTATAAGATAGAAAACATGGAACGAAAATGATACCATAAAAGCTCTTAACATTTAACTAGATCATACCATCTAACAATAACAAGTGCCTATGAACTTACAGTGAAATAAAATTGTTAAAGAAAACAATGAAATAAAATAATATTTCAACAAATGCAGAAACATGCACACATAAAAACTCAATCAAGGAATTTGGCGCAACACGGAACGATTGAACCCATCTGTGATATTAAAGAACTTGAGCACGGTGAACCACCTAGAATTCTCCTTTAGTCGATGAACCGCGATTGTTTCATCAACTAAATCATGGCGAAAGCAGTTTGTTTCCTGATCGGGCCCACGGAAATCATATATCGTTTGAGCATTGTTGTACCTATTCTTGCCTCGCTCTCCCATCTTTAACCACCACCCTAACATCATATCTTCCGGACCGGTTGTAAAGTTTAGCGGGATGTCAGAAGTAGCAATCCATTCAACTAGGTCCCACGATAGTAAGTACCCTAATCCAGTCATGAATGGTGTAGGAATCCAGAATTTAAACTCGGTTCCATTGCAAGGGATCTCAAGTCCATAGTACATGTCATTTCTCGGCTTGTACTTCAATGACTCGATCAATTTGTCGAGTCTAATGAACGTGTCATCATCTGTCTTCATGACATAATCGTACGGTCGATCGTGGCCAAAGAGATCACTTAGGCTGGAGAAGAAGCTATATGTCTTTCCCTCGTTTATGTTCTCAGTACAATTCAATATGATGATATCATTGTGAAGCTTGATCTCAAGGCACACCATCATGGCATGTTCTTCTGATGTGGGGATGTTACATAGTACGAAACGTAGTTCGATATGCTCTCTTACAAAATCAGGCCATAGTGAAAATACATTCCGAATTAGATGGCGTCGTTCAAAAGTCGAAGCAGTTGTGAACACGCTGATTAGAAGTCGAAAGTCAGGTTTTACGACACTTGGCCCAACGATGTTCGTCGAGGGATGGTTCTCACATGTTCTGAAGATTAATTGATCGAGGCGAAGGCCATTTTGATACACTATGAAAATGATAAGAAGGAGAGAACAAAAGGTGAAAAGGATAAAGGAGAGAGACAGCATCCTTGTCACATTGGTTTAGGTGTAAGAATAATAGAGAATGAAGGGATATGAATACAGGTCAAATTGATGTTTTCAAATTACTTCTACAAAACACTTAAGCCAAAGTCGTTATCACACTCATTGTTTTGTTGAAAATTATGCGGAATATTATCTCATGTATCCGGTTTTTGTTCAATTCTTGGGTTATTTTTATTTCTTTAGTGGTAAACAAAATATAATTTATGAGGGCGGATATACACCGCCCACTTATTTGCCACCCACACTGCCCACTCAACAAGTTCTTGACTATTTTTCGAGAGAAAAATTAGCCGCCATATTCAACGCTAGAGAATGGTTGAAAAAGTGGGCCGAAAATTTCTCATGAGAAATTGACGCGAGAAATTGGGCTGCGGAATTCGCAGCCTTAGTTGCAGGATATTCATTTTTCTCTATTACGGTAAATGACCCTTAATTCAGTTATTGGAGTAAAGAACATAAGCAGACAAAAGTTTGTTAAATTAAACTTTTACTAGCATCAAAATAATTACGGGAATAGAAATTATTCTTCATTCAGTTTTTATTAGCATTTAATAAAAATATTGTAATTATATATCATTTGTAATTGAATAAAAAAAATCTATATAAAAACAATTCATTATAACTAGAGTGTATCCTCGAGCCGCTTCGGAGTTATATAATATAATTTTATCTTAATATAACTTCATCATCATGAAGATAATTGACTAAACAAATGTTGGTGGGGACTGGGGTGTGGAACCTAGAGAAAATAATGGAACTTAACAAGACACTACAACAAAATCAGCTATTACGGTGTGATTTTTTCAGACACGGACCGTGCCAGATAGTTTCCACCTTCGCAGATTATTGACATTTAGGCACGGACCATGCCTGATACGTTTCAAACTGTGCCTGATAGTAGCGAATCAAGCACGGTTTCTAAATTACAGGCACGGGCCGTGCCTGATAGATCATTTTAACCGTTAAATTGAAAATTTCAGCCAAAATTTGAACTTACCTCCCTCCGTGCCATCAGGCACGGCACGTGCCTGATGATGGTAATAATTAAAAAAATAAACCCTTCTGACACAGCCCGTGCCTGTTGATGATTTCTGTCACGGCCTGTGCCTGAAGGTGTTGCGCCGCCTCTTAACCCAAAAGACCCCTGGCCTCTCTGCCTTAGACAGAAAAAACAAAAAAAACGAAACAAGGAAAGAAAGAAAGAAAGAAAGAAAGAAAGGGGAAAAGAACGAACGAAGTAAAGACTCACCACCGCTGTTCTTCCTCTCTGCTGCCTCGACGCCTCGACGCCTCGCCTCCCATTCTCGCCTCCCCTCTCTAACCCTAACTCAGTCCCCGACCTAAACCCTAAGTCTCCGCCCTAACCCTAACTTAGTCCGTCCAGATCCGCCACACTTTTCAAGCCGTCCAGATCCCCGCCTCTCTCCAACTCCGTCCAGATCTGTGCCGTCCACACTTCTTACCAGATCCACTCAGTCCACCCTAGATCTGTTGCTCTACTTTCTCTCTCTCTCTCTCTCGAACCCTCGATCTGTTGCCTCTCCCTTCAACTCTCTCTCTCTCTCTCCTTCTGCCTCATTTCACCTTCAGCCTTCAGATCGGCCCAACAGTAGCAAAATTGAATGGATCCAATTTTACCTTGTTAAAAAAATATAATTTGGATTCCATAAAAGGCTGATGCATTTAAAACAAGTACACATTTTTTATTCTGCTAATTTTCTTTTTTATTTATATTTTCTGTTCATGTTATGTAATTATATTCTCTTTTTCTTAACTTTTTTTTATTCTAATTTTGTTGTCGGATGTAAATAAAAGAAGAAAACGGAGGAAGCAGTGGAAACAAGCTCTCTCTATTTTCTCTCTCTGGCGATTTGAAGGGCTTTCAGCTTCTCAATCCTTTTTTTTTGGTCCAAATTTTACCTGCCTGATTGAATCAAATTTGGTGGGGATTTGAAGAAAGTTGCGATTTGAATGGTTGAGATTGAATGAGGAAATGGGGGGTCTTTGATGATTGGAGAGCGGAAATAATGTCAGATACTTTGTTGGATCTTGGCCGAGCTGGCTCAATGGGCCCAATTGAGCGTGATATAGAACAGGTACCTTATTTGATCTGATAAGTTGCATTTTGTTGTTGTTTTAATCTGAATTTCGTGTTTGTTTTTGAGTAATTTGTTGTAGTATATTCTTGAATTGGGTATTTGACAAATTTGGGCTTTTGTAGAGGTTTCATTTGAAAATTCAGACCTAACCCTGACAAATTTAGGCTTTCGTCCTTCCTCTCTGCCGCTTCTCCGCCGCCTAACCCTAAATCCCCGCCCTAACCCTAACTCAGTCCGTCTCCTCCCTGCTCTGCTTCTCCTCCCTTATCTCCGACACTGGCAGGACCTAAAGCTGCGTCAGATCTGTCCGCCCTCTCTCTCCCCTTTCACTTCATCGTCGGTTTTCACCACTGCCGCCGCCTCTACAGATGCCCTGACCACTGCATCCTTCATGGCCGTCCATTTTTAGGGATTTGCAAGGTATGCAGGAATCTACGGTTTGGGGTTTTATTCAATTTTGTCACTGGGTTAATGGAATTCGCAATTGAGGGGGTGAACCAAGTTAAGGACTAAGAGGTGTTGGAATGAAAGATCTGCCCCCTCTCTCCATCTCTCTGTCACACATACACACAATCTGATTCTCTCTCAATTACTTTTTGGTTTTTTGATGATTTGATTTTTTTTTTATTTTTGATGAAATTAATGGTTTTCTTTGAATTGATTGTTGCGTTTTTTTTGTTTTTCTAGGATTAAAAGATTTGAATACAAAAATTGTTTGGCGATTATTTCGGTGCCATCAAAGTGTTTTAATTATATATTTTTTTTATTATTTATACATTTTTTCTTAACTTTGTCCTGAACTAAAAGGGAAATTGGGTAGGTTTTGGCTAATTTTTTAGTTTAATACCTAAAGTTGAGAATTTATTTGAAAATTTTGAGATTTAGAATTATTTTTATAATATTTCTATATTTTTTTGTGAAGGTGTGAAAATATTTTTTGTTATTCAACCTTCATCGCCAGCAACAAATCAGTGGTTCAGCCCAAAATCCATAGTCAAAAAGGTACCTTAAAGAAGATGGTAATATTTTTTTCTCTTTTGATATGCTAATTTTAAAATTTAGTACAATTTGATATTTTCACTTAAGCATTTAAAAAACCTCAAATATCATTTATTCCCCTCCAAAAAATAGAATTTAGTACAATTTGAGATTTTCAATTAAGTGCCTAAAAAACCTCAAATAACATTTATCCTCAAATAAGGATATGCTTGATATTTCTTATGTTTTGTAGGGGTGGTATGTGTGATATTTTTGCATGGTAAACATGAAATTGCATATAACTATTTGTAAATTTTTCCTAATTTGTTTTACATTAGGATTTGGTGAAGGGTCTTCAAAAGGCATAGTATTACGTTTATCGTTTATTATTTGGGGTTAGGGTTTATGGTTTTTAGGGTTTTAAGATTGACTTTTAGTATTAGGGTTTAGGGATAGATATTTTCAAGTGTGGTGGATAATTTAGATTTAGGATAATTGTTGTATCAAATATGAACTTTTATTATGTTTACCGATGTATTTCGAGTATAAATTGATTGTTGTGAATTTGTTATTGTGAATTTTATGATTTTTATATTTTTTGCTATAAAATTAGCAATTTATAGCTGCTGGAGAAAAAACTACAGATAAATCAAGCACGGTCCGTGCCTGATGCCTCCATTATTTTATTATTTACAAAGGTATCAGGCACGGGCCGTGCCTGATAATACCTTTGCTGAAAATGCTTTCAGGCACGGGCCATGCCAGAAGGCCCTGTAAAATCTGATAATCTATACAGGTTTTAGTCACGGGCCGTGTCTGAAGCCCCCTCGTTGAAAGACCTTTCAGGCACCGCCCGTGCCAGAAAACCACAGTTTCTGAAACAGTAGAGCCCCGTGCCTGATATGAACAGTGAAACCGTGCATGAAGAAGTATCTGGCATGGCCCGTGCTTGAAGCTAGCATCTGCAACGACACCGTCAGGCACAGAGTTTCAGGCACGGGACACCGTGCCTGAAGCCATCAGGCACGGTTTTTCGGACTTTCAGGCACGGTTTTTCGGACTTTCAGGCATGGTATATCACCGTGCCTGATACCTACTTTTCCAGTAATGAGATGACTTATTTTTGCGTTACAATATCGCTGTCCATAAAGATTTATTCGTCCCCATCAGATATAACTGTTGGTGTGCACCGGGTCAACGAATAGCCTTCCTGGATACAGTAGTCTTTTCTGACTGGGTCTGCACAAATGAAGTCAGACCAAACACCTATTATAATTTTCAGGACTATTGAGTAACTTGATATATAAATTCTGTAGTAATTTGTATCAAGTGGATCTGTACGAAAATTATCTCAGAATGAGTTAGACTAGTATCTATTTTCTTCTCTCTTTCTCTCTTTCTTTCTTACTTTCTTACATTCATTCTTCTTCTCATATCACTCATTCACTTATGCATTTTCATGTCATAATCCATCTCCTATTTATAGGTAACTCATGCATTATCATGAATGTATATCATGACATCTCACATAACATATGTCCATACCATATATATCATGTATACATAAGATGACACATTATAAAATTTGTGTCACTTGCATTATCATGACACTTACATCATGCTATGACACTTGTTACAAAAGAGAAGAGAAATGTTAAGGAGATGACACATATATCTTTTTGTGTCTCTTGCATGAAATAACAAATACCATGACACATATTACCAATATTATTATTTCTTTTATATGAAATAATAATAATATGATATCTATCCTTGCACAAATAACATGTCATGGCAAGTGTTTTTATCATCATTATTTATTTTATATAAAATAATAATGAGATAACAAATATGACATGTTACAAGAATTTCTTATCTTCTCATGACATGATTTTTCTCCATTCGTATCAACATAATGGATATTTAGATATAATATTTATACAGATCTATGTCTAATAACGCTTTAATAATTTTCAAAACAAAAATTATTTGTTTGAAAATAAAATAGTTTAAACTATAATTTATTTATTTTGAAAATTCTCTAACATTGCCCCACCATTTTCAAAATAAAGTAAAAGTTTTACAAATCTCTAACAGTTCTGGAACTTCTATGCATAAATAAAGATATCTCATGATTTGAACCTTTACCATAGTGACAATGTGTCAAAGTTGATCAGAATAATCTAGTATAGAAGTCTTTGAATCAAATATCCTATTTGACCAATCGGACATGTCTCACACATAGAACTTCTTCTGTCAATAGATGCTTATTCTGCCCACACGTTAATGATCATGCGTGTATATCCCGTTTCATGGATGCTTTAAGAGTTAAGCCCCGAAGTCCAAGAAGCGGCCCCACTTCTCATCCACAAAGGTAGAATATCAAGTGCCCCATAACTATAGCACTTTAGCCCAAGTTGGTTATAGGTCTATTGAGAGCTTGAGCTCATCCTTCCCGTTTTCCATTACGGTTACCAAGCACACAAACTTCTTGGGATGGTAAAATATTTACAGATTGTGCTTGCATCACAAATATAACAAAATCAATCATTGAACTAAAGACCTGGCGTTGTACCAAGTGTTTAGTTGAGATTTTGTTATATGTGATATTTGTTATGTGGGCTTAATACCCATCCCTGTTGTTGTTTCGTACAACATATCTCTTGCAAGAGATTTCATTAACGGGTCAGCCAAATTTTGGTGACTCCTAACAAAGTCAACAGTAATTACCCCACTGGTAATTAACTGTCTCACCATACTATGTCAACGTCTAATATGTCTGGACCTACCATTGTATATATCATTGTATGATTTAGAAAGCATGGCTTGACTATCACAATGGATAGTTACTAGCGGAATTGGTTTATGCTATAATGGTATTTGTGATAATATTTCACACAACCATTCCGCTTCTTTACTTGCTGATTCTAGAGCTGTAAGTTCAGCAGCCATAGTTGAGTATGCTATACATGACTAATTCTTAGATTTCTAAGAGACAACTCCACCAACAAGTGTAAATACCCAACCGCTTGTTGAAGCGTGATCTTCTCTATCTCTTATCCAACTGGAATCACTATATCCTTCTAATACTGAAGGGTCATCACAATACAAAATACTATAATTAATTGTTTTCTTTCAGTACCTAAGTACCCTTCGTATTGCTTGCCATTGTAACTCATTTGGGTTACTAGTGTACCAACTTAGTTTGCTAACTGCAAAAGCAATATCAGGTCTGGTACACGTCATAGCATACATTAAGCACCCAATTACTTGTGCATATTCTAATTGATTAACAGCCCTATCATAATTTGATAGTAATTTCACACTTTGATCATAAGGTGTTGATACTGGAGTACAATCCAAATGATCAAATTTATTTAATATCTTTTCGATATAATGTGACTGGGATAAAATTATACTGTTATATTTCTAATAATTTTTATCCCAACTATCACATCTGCAATACCCATATCTTTCATATCAAAATTGTCAGATAAAAATAATTTTGTCTTTTCTACTATTTCCAAGTCTGTGTCAAATATCAAAATGTCATCCACATATAGACATATGATGACACCTTTATCATTATTAAATTTACAATAAACGCATTTATCTGATTCATTTATTGTATATCCACTTGCCAATAAAATTTCATCAAATTTTTCATGCCACTGCTTTGGCACCTGTTTTAATCCATATAATAATTTAACAAGTTTACATCCTTTCTTTTCTTCACCAGGCAGTACAAACCCTTCACGTTGTTCCATGTAAACTTTCTCTTCTAAATTACCACTTAGAAAAGTTATTTTCAAATTCATTTGGTGAATCACCAAATTATACACTGGTTATAGTGCAATTAAAATTCGGATTGTTGCAATCCGAGCCACTGGTACATATGTATCGAAGTAATCGATACCCTCTTTTTGAGAAAAATCTTTTGCAACCAGTCATGCTTTATATTTATCAACTGTACCATCCACCTTCATTTTCTTTTTGAAAATCCATTTGCAACCTATTGGTTTGCAACCAGGTGGAAGATCCCTCAACACCCAAGTGATGTTTTCAAGGATTGAATCCATTTCATTATTTATTGCCTCTTTCCAAAAGATGGCATCATGTGATTTTATTGCATCTATATAAGTTACAGGATCTGCATCGATATTAAAACAATACGGAATTTCTTTATTAACATAAGTTCTTGTTCCATCAACTAGATACATAAAGAAATCCGTTCCAAAATCTTTTTCTTTTCTAATTCTTTTACTTTTCCTGAGTTCAAAAATATCACTTTATCATTTTTTAGAAAATTTTAAGTTGGGTCTAGGAATTGAATTAAATCTATTTGCATCAAATATAGCATCTCTTGATTCAATAATAGTATTGGTATTAACTGAATCATTTAGTTCAACTACCATGAACCTATATGCTTTATTGTTTTGGCATAACCCAAAAATACACATTCAATTCCTCTAATTGCCCTACAACCCCAAACTTTAAAATAATTTAAATTTGGTTTTCTTTTCTTAAAATATTCATATGGTGTGATATTATTATTTTTAATAGGGACTCTATTTAAAATATAGCAAGCTGTTAATACAACTTCACCCCAAAAATCTTGACCCATATCTGAATTAGTAAACATTGTATTTATCATTTCTGTCAGGACCCTGTTTTTCCTCTCTGCTACGCCATTTTGTTGTGGCATATATGGTGCAGTCGTCTAATGTATAATACATGTTGACTCAAAATATTGGGGATTGAAATACTCACCCCCTTTATCAGTCCTCAGACTTTAATAGAAGTTTCACATTGTAATTCAACTTCATTTTTTTAAAAATTTAAATTTTTCTAAAACTTGATCTTTTGATTTTAATAAATAAACATAAGAATATCTAGAAAAGTCATCGATAAAACTAACAAAATATTTCTTTCCAGCAATAGTTGGTATGCTCTGAAAATCACATACATCAGAGTGTATAAGCTCAAGTACTTTTGTATTCCTTGTTACTTTTGGAAATGACTTTCTTGTTATTTTTGTGAGTTTGACAACTTTCTAACATTTTTATTAAAATATAGGATCAAATTTAGTTTTCGCATTTCCCTCATTTTAGGAAAATTAACATGTACAAGTCAATTATGTCATAAGTAAGATGAGTCAACAATATAAGCGGAAACAATATTATTATTTATGACATTAAGTTTAAACATACCATTACATAAGTAACCCTTCCCAATAAATTTATCACCCTTGGAGAGAATAAACTTATCTGCCTCAAATACAAGTTTAAAACCAAACTTGTTTAACAATCCACCTGATAAAAAATGTTAGGATTTCTTGAGTGTTCTTGACACAGCGGAAGTGGATCTTGACGCAGTGGAAGTAGATTAAAGATTCAATACATTCAATTATTTAAGAAATTCAAGAAAACCAAAAAATACAGATCAGTGAAATACGATTAAGTCAAAGAAAAATAAGAACTTAAAGTTCATACCTATCGGATCGAGAATTGATCCAATCTCGAACTTGAAGCAGTAGAGCCTTTCTTCTCCTTTTGCACAAACCGGTAACGATTACCGATTTTCACCACACACACCCGTTTGTTTAAAATCGCCTCCAATCGCTTCTCCAGCCGAAATGACTCACAACCAATTCGATTCTCCAAAACAACTTTCACAAATTCAACCGAATCAATAAGACGGCACGAATTGTTTCGTCCTCTATCGATATCCACACAGAACAATCTCTTTAAACGGATGGAAAAAGCATATGCTAGTCTCCGTTCTTCACGTTTTGAATCACAGAAAATTCCAAAGAGAAATTTGGAATTTCCTCTCTTTTCTCTTTCTCTCTGTTTTGTTTAACAAAATGGAAGGAGAATTATGAAAGATATCGACTGAAATCTGAGAGCCTTTTGGGTATATATAGTCCACATTTTCAAAGAGGAACTTTTGTTCATTTAATCCTATGTACTTAGTTACTATATAACTATATGTGTAACACATCTTATCATATAAGATGTACGATTATATGTGGCAATAACTATATAACCTTTTATATAACTTATCATATAAGATGGAGGATTTTCTGTGGACATTTCAACGGTTGTTCTTTGTGTGTGACCCTATAGACTTACTTAATGTTGGCAATAATCACAACTTATTATAAATCGGACTCAAGCAAGCCATCATGACTACCCAATTTAAGTAAATATCGATGATTCGAACCAAAACTATGTGTTGTCCTTGTATTGTATCCCTTTGTTGCACGATATCTATATCGACCATAAGGCATGGATTGTGTCAACCTTATGTAGTACGATAACATTTCTTGATCCCGAATTTGATCGAACCATGAATGACATTAATAACTCCTTATTAATTCATTCGAGTACGGCCGTGCATTTTCTTCAATCAAACTCATCAAGAGGCCTTAAGATATCTCTCTCATTTACGAGAGGAACAAATCATATCTTGATCTATCTCATTCCTCTTTATGTTTCATTATGTACCTAATCATAACCCTTATGGTTACCCGGTTAAAGGTAACGTTAGATTATGTTAAAGTACATAATTCCATATGTAGGAAACCGAGATAATTTAAAGTCTAAGGATAACAAAACTATCGATGAGACATACCAATGACACGAACCATGTGGTATTCTCCCGGTGGGTTAATCCAATATATGTTCTCCAACATATATCTATGTTAATGATTTAGTAACACTTACTCATGATCAGTAAAATATGACCATCAATCAACTAACATGCTGATGTACATTTATAGCTTGCATACTTAAATAAGCATATTGCATATGATTCCTCAAATATATTTGTCTCCACAAATATCCTATAAATGAACAGAGATGGTTTAGAATACGTTTTTCATACTACTTTGTAGTTTTTCTATCAGAATCACATATTCTGATGATACAAAGCTGAATAACATATTCAAGGTTTATTTTAAATCAAAAGAATAAAATAACCAAAACGCACTTTATTGAATATCTCTAAACAAATACAAAGTTTTTTGATTCACACAACAGATACAACTAGGTCTCATATACAATGGCCTAGGGCATAAAACCAACAATCTCCCACTTGCACTAGGCCGAATCTAATAAGTATCTAATACCCATCGACCTAACATGACCATCATGTTTTGCTTGAGTAAGGGGCTTCGTCAACGGATCAACGATATTGTCATCGATGTCAACTCAGCATATATCAACGTCTCCTCTATTGTTGATCTCTCTGATCAAATGGAAACGGCGAAGTATGTGCTTGGATCGCTGGTGCGATCTCGGTTCCTTTGCCTGAGCAATTGCTCCATTGTTGTCGCAATAGATAACTATGGGATCCGCGATGCTAGGAACCACACCAAGCTTGTCAATGAACTTCTTCATCCACACTGCTTCTGAAGCTGCTATATACTCCGCTTCTGTCGAAGAATCCGCAACCGTGCTTTGTTTGGAACTTTTCCAACTTACAGCACCTCCATTCAAACAAAATATGTAACCTGATTGCGATCTGAAATCGTAATTGTCGGTTTCAAAGTTTGAGTCCGTGTAACCCTTTACAACTAACTTACTTTGAAGTCCTCCATAGACTAAGAATGAATCTTTAGTTCTTCTCAAGTACATAAGAATATTCTTAACCGCTATCCAATGACTTTCACTAGGATTAGACTAATATCTGCTTGATGCACTTAATGCATATGATACATCTGATCTAGTACATATCATGGCATACATGATAGATCCAATAGACGAGGCGTATGGAATCTTACTCATGTGATTTCGTTCCTGCTGACTAGTAGGTCATTGAGTCTTACTCAATGATATGCCATGTGACATAGGTATGAATCCTCTCTTTGAGTCTTCCATGCGAAACCTTTTAAGCACCTTGTCAATGATTGTGTCCGCACCTAAAGTGCTCCAATACGCCGATGACACGATACTATTCATAGAAGCCCACCCTCTTAACCTCAAAATCGTCTCACTTGTCCTCTCCCATTTCGCCCAAATGACGGGACTTAAAATAAATTGGAATAAGAGTGGTTTTGTTCCTATAGCAATTCCTGACGATTTGCATCAAACGGTTTCGAACATCCTCCCTTGCCCTAAGAGAACCCTCCCAATGAAATACTTAGGCATTCCACTCTCCATAAAAAAACCTAAGAAGTTGACATTCCTCCCACTACTGAACAAAATTCAGAATAGACTTGCCTCTTGGAAAAGACAGATCCTTTCAAGAGGAGAACGTCTTACTCTCATCAAGTCGGTGTTATCCACTCTCCCAACATACATTATGTAAGCCATACTCCTACCTAAATGGCTCATTAAAGAAATCAATAAACTAATACGTTCCTTCTTTTGGACAAACGACAAAAAATGTCTCGGAGGACACTGCTTAGTGTCTTGGAAAAAATGTTGTTTGCCATTCAAAAATGGGGGATTAAATATTAAAAATATTACCATGCAAAACATCTCGCTTTTGTTGAGATGGCTATGGCGTCTAGACAGTTCACCAGACTCCCCTTGGGCACAATCAATCAATCAAACCCACGCAATACAGCAGGCCAATCAACTCTCTCAAATTCCTTCCACAAACATGTCATATTTCCTCAAGGATCTATGCTCCCTCCTCCCCATCTACTTGTCAGCAACCGCCTCTCCCCAACGGAATACACCACCAACATGGAGATGGGGGTCCAAACCATTCTACACAACTAAAGGAGTCTACGACACATTAATTAACCCAGGAGTAGTACTTTGACTTAAACCTCAAAGCCTTCTCGATCTATCTGTTGGGGAATCTATAGCCATGTACGTTACATGCGCAGCGGAACCTACGGATTCAACCCGCCCTAGGATCATCGTTAAGGGAATAAAAGTACGAGATTAGATATTAAAATTTATACCTCGGATCTTCCTGATCCGCGAGACAATGAACGGATGTAGGTCTGAACTTTTCTGACGTGCAGCCTTCTCCTTCCTGACTCGAACGAACTCCTTGCTTCTCCTAGGGTAAAGAAACTCGCTCGCTAGTCTTCAAAGCAGAAGACCTCTACTCGTACCCACGTCGAACTTCAGACGTAAGGAATAACCGGACTCGGCTAGACGAGTCCGGAAATACTTTTCGAAAATAACTCAAAACTCTCTTGCTCTCTATTTCTGTGTATTAGACGGCCTCTAAGGCTTCTGAATTATCTGTGAAACAGAGAGGCTCTGCCCTTCTATTTATACTAGAGAGAGGTGAACGATTGCTCAGTTACCATTACTAAAAAACCTAATCTACGCCTATTCTGTTGCCAACGGAACTATTCCGTTGCCAACGGAATAGGTATTTCCATAACGAAATACTTGGCACCTAAGGTTATTACAGTTTCCATATCTATTCTGTTGGGAACGGAACTATTCCGTTGCCAACGGAATGATACTGTTGTGTTCAATCAATTATCCAATAATTGATTATTACGTTCACCAATTTATACATCATATGTATAACTGTTTTGAGGCATATTCATCCCGTACGAATGGAGTTCATTGTGTGACCATGCAGGTTCCATTTAACGCTGGCAACGATCTTCTAAAGATCGTAAGTCATGAGTAACCTCTAGACTGATGTCATAACTACCCTTGTTAAATGAAATGATCAGCGATCATAAACCTATCTGAATAGACGTTTGCTTATTCCTTTTGTTCTACGATATATGTCTTGGTCACAAGGCACGGTAATATGACGTAGGATCATATTAAAGTATGCAGTTCCACATACATGAATCCATGGTGACCTCAGGTCGTAGGAATAAGCACACTATTCATATGAGAATCACTAATGACATATACCATGTATATTCTCATAGTGTGGTCAGTCCAGTATGTGTTCTCTAACACGTACCTATATTCCAGACGTGACATCTCTATGTCCATGATTAGCAGAATATGATCATCCAGCCTGCGAATATACTAGTGGGGATATGTAGCTTCTTACCTGAAGTATGTTTATCTCTATAAACATCCTACATGTCACTAGGGACAGTTTAGAATGCCATTTGTTGGTTCACAGTTCTACTATCAGAATCACATATTCTGATGACGTGAACCCGAAATGTCATTCATGGTTGATATAAGATATGTAAATTTACATTCACAACCCATACACACAGATATATAAGAAACAACCTTTATTGAATAAATAATAATGTCTTAATGCATAATCTATTTCCTAACACAAATACAGTTGGCCTAGGGCATTAATCCCACACTATCTCTATAGATCTTGATGCCCAATATATAGGCGAATTCTCCTAGGTCCTTCATTGTGAAAGATTTTCCCAAATATGTCTTCACATTTGTCAATGTGGGAATGTCATTTCCGATGAGTAATATATCATCCACATATAGTACGAGAAAAACAATCGCGCTCCCACTAACCTTCTTGTAAACAGAAGGCTCATCTTCATTTTTGATGAAACCAAACTGTTTGATTACTTCATCGAAATGAAGATTCCAACTCCGAGAAGCTTGCTTCAATCCATAAATGGATCATTACAATTTGCATACCTTTCCCGAATTCTTGGATCGACAAAACCTTCGGGTTGTGGCATATACACATCCTCGAGTAAATTCCAGTTAAGGAATGTTGTTTTACATCCATTTGCCATATCTCATAGTCATAATATGCGGCTATGACAAGCAGAATTCTTATGGACTTAACCATAATTACTGGTGAGAAAGTTTCATCATAGTCAATACCATGGGTTTGTCGAACCCCTTTCGCAACCAGTCTTGCTTTATAGGTATGCACCTTACCATCCATGTTGGTTTTCTTCTTGAAAACCCATTTACAACCGATGGTCTTAATACCTTCGGGTGGATCAATCAAGTTCCAAACTTAATTATCATACATGGATTGTATCTTGGCTTTCATGGCATCTTGCCATCTATTGGAGTCCGAGCTCGTAATAATTTCTTTGTAGGATGTAGGCTCGTCATCTATGAGCATTACATCATCCTCATTACTAATGAGAAATCCATATCTCTCGGGTTCATGACGGGTCCTACCTGTTCTACAAGGAAGCTCTTGTGTTTCAACAATTGGCTCTTCAACTCTTGAAGATTCTGGTGGCTCTTCCATCGACTGTTCATTGCTTTCATGTGGTTCTTGAACTTCTTCAAGATTTACTTTACTCCCACTATTTCCTTTGGAAATAAACTCCCTTTTCAAAAAGTGGTTGTTTCGAGCAACAAACACTTTGTGCTCTGATGGGTTATAAAAGTAATATCCTCTTATTTCTTTAGGATATCCCACAAATAAGCATTTGTCAGATTTTGGTGTTAACTTGTCAGAAATCTGACGCTTAACATAAGCTTCGCAGCCCCAAATATTTAGAAAAGACAATGTGGGACTCTTCCTAGTCCATATATCATATGGAGTCTTTTGAGCAGCTTTCGATGGTATTCTATTAAGAATGAACGCAGTAGCCTCAATGGCATAACTCCAAAAAGATATAGGAAGATCCTTTTGACTCATCATAGAACGAACCATATCTAATAAAGTTCGATTTCTCCTTTATGATACACCATTCTATTGAGGTGTTTCAAGAGGAGTGAGTTGTGAAACTATTCCACACTCTTTCAGATAATCGTCAAACTCTAGGCTTAGATATTCGCCTCCTCGATCCGATCAAAGTGCTTTAATCTTCTTATCTAGCTGGTTTTCTACTTCATTCTTAAAAATTTTGAACAATTCAAAAGATTCAGACTTATGCTTCATTAAGTAGACATACCTATATCTACTTAAATCATCAGTGAAAATAATGAAGTATTTAAAACCACCTCTAGCCGGTGTACTCATTGGACTACATACATCTGTATGTATAAGTTCCAATAACTCATCAACCCTCTCACCTTTCTTAGTGAAAGGAGTTTTCATCATCTTACCTAATAAACAAGACACGCACGTCTCAAATGATTACAAATCAAAAGAGTCTAATAATCCATGTTGATGGAGTTTCGAAATATGTTTCTCATTTATATGTCCTAGATGACAATGCCAGAAGTATGTGGGATTCAAATCATTCGATTTAAACCTCTTGGTATTAATGCTATATATAGACTTGTAATGACATTGATCAAGATTTAAAACATAAAAACCATTTTCTAATTGAGCACTCGCATAGAAAAGGCTTTGTTTAATTAAGGAAAATTTATTATTCTCAATAATAAACTTAAAACCATCAATAACCAATCTCGATACAGACACAATATTCCTGTTCACAGCAGGTACATAGTAACAATTACTTAAATTTATTACAAGTCCAGAAGGTAAAGATAAAACATAAGTTCCAACGGCCAATGCAACAACTCTTGCTCCATTTTCGACACGTAGGTCAACTTCACCCTTCTCTAATCTTCTACTCCTTTACAGCCCCTGTACATTATTACAAATGTGAGTACCGCATCCGGTATCTAATACCCAAGATGTGGAAGTAGAAAGATTAATTTCTATAACATGTATACCTGAAGTGGTAGTTCACTATCCTTCTTCTTCCTTAGATCCTCGAGGTAAGCCGGGCATCTCTTCTTGTAATGTCCAGGCTTGTCGCAAAAGTAGCAAGTGACATCCTTGAGTTTCTTGCCCTTAGGTGCAAGCAACTTCTTGTCCTTATCTTTGTCTTTAGGCTTGCCCTTGAAATTCCTTTTCTGCCCCTTCCCTTTTTGAATGACAAGGAACTCTCCGGCAACATTTGCCTTCATGCTCACCTCGAAATTCTTAAGCATACCATGCAACTCCGTGATGGTCTTGCTCATGTTATGTATGTTGAAATTTTGGACAAATGGGTTGAAGTTGGGAGGTAATGACCTGAGGATCAAATCCGTGGCTATCTCATCCCCAAATTTTACCCTTTCATTTTCAGAATATGAGCACTCACTGAGGAGTTGGGTTGCATCTTACAAGTAACTAGAAGCCAATGTGCATTGTACCTTTCATTTCTAGCTTGCGCTTGGAACATTTCCTTAAGAGCAGCCAATATGTCTAATGCCTCTTTATCTTCAAATAACTTTTGAACCTCGGCATCCATAGTAGCTAACATGAGACATGTCACATCGGTTAAGTCACTAAGATGCTTCGCATAAGCATCTTTTACTTGCTTGGTAGCCGTGAAAGCGGGTACATCAGGAATGGCCTCTTCAAGGACATAAGACTTCTTTTCTTGCTTGAGAACAATTCTCAAGTTCCGATACCAATCGAGAAAGTTTTTCCCATTCAATTTGTCATTCTCAAGGACGGATCGCAGGTTCATGTTTGAATTGTTGCTTGTTGCCATTTTCTATAGAAAATATGAATGCATGTTGACATTAATAATTTGTATCTTGTGCGAGATATTTAATATTAGCTCCCACTATTTTTATTCAAATCAATAACCCTCAAAGTATTGATTCGGAAATTTCTTACTTGAAATTTCATAGTGGCTCAAGATCTATATTTCATTAAGTCCTATGTGAGCTTGGGCTCATTGCCTAGAACTTAATTATTTAGGTGGGAACCCTTCCACTTTATCTTATATAACTCTTGAAAAAATCATAGGATCATCATCACATGCTCGGCGCATTTATCCTATTTTATGCCTCGAGTCCAAGTCCGACTTGATAGCTCTTTTAAGTGCAACCATGTCCACTATCGGGAATCACCATTTTCCGCCTCTTACCCTCCTAAGATTAAACTAAACTCCGTTGCTTAGGCAAACCCGAGTTAGGATGATCGAAAGAATGGTAAGTGTAGACACTTGGGGGGCATTTTATGACTTAATATAAACTTGAGGGATTATAATGTTTAACTTGGCTTTCACTTTATATTATTTTATTAAATATTTTGACGATGGCATCACATCGCATCATTAAAATAAATAAAATAAATATAAACCCATATAGCATGGCCTAAATGATCGAAATGAGCCAAACATTAAGATCATTTCCTAAGATATAAACAATCACACAAGGCAATGATGATGAACTCCTTCATCTCCATGAAGAATGTGAAGTGGATGGTGAACACCTTCAACTCCATGAGGAACGTATGGTTGTCTCCTTCATCTCCATGAGGATTGTGAGGTTGTGGTTACATACAAATAATTATATAAACGAACGGAACCATGAAATTTTTTTATTCTCTATTGTGCCGAAACATTAAATTTCGTTAAAATTTTGATGTGTGGAATACATCCTTTTGAAATTTACTTGATGTATCATATACATCATTTCGCACCTTTTGAAGGATCTGACACATCATATGCATCCCTTTATTACAAACCTTATCCACCTTTTATTGAATATATCATATGCATCCTTTCATTAAATTGCACCCTTTCATGAAATTGCAACTTTCCATGAATATGATGCATCACATACACCCTTTCATCAAGTCGCACATTTTCATGAATTCGAACCCTTTCATGAAATTAATACATCTCATGCATCTCTTCATGAAACCGATGCATCCCATGCACCGTTTCGAATCGTACCCTTTCATTAAGAACATTCAACACTTTGAAAAATAACGCCTTAATATCAAATCGAAATTGGTTTTAACATCTTAACTTAATCGTAAATCACTTGGCTCTGATACCACCGTTGGGTTTTCTCGAGCGTTCTTGACGCAGCGGAAGTGGATTCAAGATTCAAGACATTCAAGAATTCAAGAAAACCAAAAGAAACAGATCAGTGAAATACGATTAAGTCAAAGAAAAACAATAACTTAAAGTTCATACCTATCGGATCGAGAATTGATCCAATCTCAAACTTGAAGCGGTAGACCATTTCTTCTCCTTTTGCACAAACCGGTAACGATTACCGATTTCCACCACACACACTCGTTTGTTTAAAATCGCCTCCAATCGCTTCTCCAACCGAAACGACTTACAACCAATTCGATTCTCAATCAAATCAATTCTCCAAAACGACTTCCACAAATTCAACCGAATCAATAACATGCCACGAATCGTTTCGTCCTCTATCGGTATCCACATGGAACAACCCCTTTAAACGGATGAAAAAGGACATGATAGTCTCCGTTGTTCACGTTTTGAATCACAGAAAATTCCAAAGAGAAATTCGGAATTTTCTCTCTTTTCTCTTTCTCTCTCTTTTGTCTAACAAAATGGAATGAGAATTATGAATGGTATCGACTGAAATCTGAGAGCCTTTTGGGTATATATAGTTCACCTTTTCAAAGAGGAGCCTTTGTTCATTTAATCTTATGTACTTAGTTACTATGTAACCATATGTGTAACACATCTTATCATATAAGATGTAGGATTATATGTGGCAATAACTATATAACCTTTAATATAACTTATCACATAAGTTATGATTTTCTATGTATATTTCAACGGTTGTTCTTTGTGTGTGACCCTGTAGATTTACTTAATATTGGCAATAATCACAACTGATTATAAATCATGAGCGGACTCTAGCAAGCCATCATGACTACCCAATTTAAGTAAATATCGATGATTCGATCCAAACCTATGTGTTGTCCTTGTATTGTATCCCTTTGTTACACGATATCTATATCGACCATAAGGCATGGATTGTGTCAACCTTATGTAGTACGATAACGTTTCTTGATCCGAATTTGATCGAACCATGAATGACATTAATAACTCCTTATTAATTCATTCGAGCACGACCGTGCATTTTCTTCAATCAAACTCATCAAGAGGCCTTAAGATATCTCTCTCATTTACGAATCACATATTCTGATAATACAAAGCTAAATAACATATTCAAGGTTTATTTTAAATCGAAAGAATAAAATAACCAATACACACTTTTTTTAAATATCTCTAGACAAATACAAAGTTTGATTCACGCAACAGATATAACTAGGTCTCATATACAAAAGCTTAGGGCATAAAATCATCACAAGATTCTTTCTAACTTCTGGTACGTGATAAAATGACGCAAAATAAGAGTCTTACTAGAAGTAAATTCGAGCTCACGGGTTCCTTTGCCGACAACCTCCACAGTAGATGAATTTCCCATGTACAAGACAGTTCCTGGCTCTATCGGCTCATAGGTCTTAAAAGACTCTTGTCCTTGCACACGTTCTGGGTGGCACCTGAGTCAACCCACCAAGCCCCACCATCCTCGACCATATTAGCCTTGAATATCAATGCTACAAATTTTTCTTTTGTATCCGGTGCATATTTCTTTTTCTTTAAAAATCGATATTCTGATTTAAAATGTCCAGGTTTACCACAATGGAAACATGCACCCTTTTTTTTTTACTAATGGGGCTTTGTTAAAATTATTCGGTCTCTTTTTGTTTGGTTTATTTTGATAAGATCCTTCCATCGTGTGGACTTGTATCGTTGGAGCATTTTGCTCATTTTATATATGTTTACAATTTTTCTCCTCTATACGGAGGTAATTTACAAAGTCCTCTAATGTCATATTTTCATTTTTGTGGTTCAATGTATTTTTCACATTATTCCACGATAGAGGGAGCTTATCAATTATTGAGATTACTATAATGAACTCATCCATTTTTAAGTTATGTATGGTATAACTATTTAATATTCTTTTAATATCATAAAATTGTTCCATAACCGGCCGATGGTCGACCATTATGAAATGATTAAAATGACGAATAATAAATTTCTTATTAGTGGAGTCCTCAGACATGTACCTTGCCTCCAGTTTATCCTAGAGGTCTTTTGCTGTGAAGACGGTCTGAAATATATCGTACAAACCCTCCGACAAGGCCTTGAGGATATAATTACGACAAGCATAATCATCGCCTTCCAACTTCGTTCGATTCCGCGTCTCGGCCAAATTCTCATTCTCCTTCTGCTCCGGTGGTGTGGTATTCAACATATGACTCCAGATTATAGATCGTCAACAGGAACCGTACCTTCCTTTGCCAGCGGATAAAATTACCGCCGTCAAACCTCTCCAGTTTCACTATATCATAAGACATCTCTTTGTGAGTTACAATGTTGTTGGTGGGGTGTGGGGATTTAGAGAAAATAATGGAACTTAACGAGATGGCTTCTGTTCGCGTTACAATGTCGTTGTCCTTAAAGACTTATTCGTCCCCACCAGGTATAATTGTTGGTGTGCATCATGTTAATGAATAGCCTTCCAAGTAGCCCTTTCTGACTACGCCTGCACAATCATAGTCAGACCAAACACCTACTAAAATTTTCAGGACTATTGAGTAACTTGATATACAAATTCTGCAGTAATTTGTATCAAGTAGATCTGTACGAATATTATCTCAGAGTAAGTTAGGCTAGTATCTATTTTCTTCTCTCTTTATTTCTTTCTTTCTTTCTTTTCTTTCTTTCTTTCTTTCTTTCTTTCTTTCTTTCTTACTTATATTCACTCTTCTTCTCATATCACTCATTCACTTATGCATTTTTATGTCATAATCCATCTTCCATTTATAGGTAAACTCATGTATTATCATGAATGCATATCATACACCTCACATGACATGTGTCCACACACCATGCATGAATGCATAAGATGACGCATTATCATATTTGTGTCACTTGCATTATCATGACACTTATATCATGTCATAACACTTGTTACAAAAGAGAAGAGCAGTGTTAAGGAGATGACACATATATCTTTATGTGTCTCTTGCATGGAATAACAAATACCATGACATGATACATATTACTAGTATTATTATTTCTTTTATATGAAATAATAATAATATGACACATATCCTTGCACAAATAACATGACATGACAAGTGTTTTTATCATTATTATTTATTTTATATAAAATAATAATGAGATAACAAATTTGACATGTTACAAAAATTTCTTATTTTCTCATGACATGATTTTTCTCCATTCATCTCGGCATAACGGATATTTAGATATAATGTTTATATGGATACATATCTAATCACTCTTTAATAATTTTCAAAATAAAAATTATTTGTTTCAAAATAAAATAGTTTAAACTAAAATTTATTTATTTTGAAAATTCTCTAACAAAAAATGGTTCAACTTTTAAATTTATCAAAATGCAATTGATAAGTTGATGTTTTACAGGGGTGAAATAAAGTTGTCTTAAACAAAATTTATATGAAAGGCAATTTTTTATTATTCGATTTTTCTACGACTATAATGATAGTTTGATGCTCGTAAGTGTATATATAAGGTTGCTCTATTTTGTTGAACACATCCATTATGATTTAGGTGCATACCATGACTATGACATGCAGGGGCGTAACTAGGACTTAATGTTAGGGGGGGCCGGAGTCATGGACTCATATACATAATATGTTCAAGAAAATTTATATGTAATAATTACAAACCATATTTTGTTTTATTAGTTTTATAATAAAAAGTACTTATTCGACGCAACTTAATATCAAATAATAACTATTGTTTTCTACAAGATTACTCTAAATAGATAAGAAATAACGTACCCGGTTGTGGCAGAATAGGGTTACTAGCTTAATGCTTGTATTTAAAATAATATAGTTATTGTATTTTAAATTATATTTACTATATAATCATATAATAGTAGATGTTAAGTAATATTTTTGGCAAATAATTAAATGGCGATGCTTTTGTGCCTTTTTTTGATATTTGTAATTAGTATTAGACATTATTGTATCAAGTTAACATATCGTATATAATTAATTTTATCTAAACTATATTATATATATAATGGAACATTATCATTTATTATTTTTTCACTCATGCCACTCTATTTTAAACCACATAAAATCCTAAGTAATTTACTACTCTACTCTTACAAGGCACTAAGCTTTTGTCAGAGAAGAGATAGTTTCCTTTTTGCATAGCTTTTTTATTTTACTTATATAACCTTTTCTTATTCCTTATATATTATGTGTTTCAATCTCAATCTATATCATATGAAAGGGGCCAAATATTACTTTTGAAGGGCTAAAATATAAATTATCAAGGACTACAGATGTAATTTCAGATTTATAGGGGGGGCCAAGGCTCCCCTAACCCCCCGCCCCCCCTCTTAAATCCGCCCCTGATGACATAAATGACTTTTTAGAAATGCTCATCTCAATTCTGATTTTCTATGACTTTATAAAAGAGTCAGAAGATTAACTTATGATTTGTTTTTAAGAATTACCATATATAATGCATTAAATTTTGTATATACATGACATATTTCGTATTTTCTCTGAAACAATTACCATAAAAGATCAAGAAATCAACTTTACTTAATTTCTTCAGTTCTCATGGATATGAATTTAGTTATACCTACGAAAAATTAGTAAGCGGGTATATATTTGTTTTTTTATATACTAGGACGACCCTCGCTCCGCTTCGGATGCGCTGAAAATAATTTTATATTTCAATACAATGACATTGTATATGATTTGTGGACTGATATGACTGAGATCTGAGAGGAAATACCGATATTTTAGAGTATCGATATTAAATTGGACTTGAAAATAATAATAAATAATAATGATAATTCTTCTTATGTAGTATGATATGAAATAATTATTACCTCGACAAAAAAGAAATAATATGAAATTGAATTAGTCAATACCTTCATATGGCACAAATTGGGTCTATCTATCAAATCTCTTTTACATTTGGGATAATATGGGTGTACATAACAAATCTCCCATATAATTAAAACCCTCAGTGTTATCAAAAATAACAATATTGCCACTCAGTTTTAAAGTACTACTCATGAACAAAATTTGAATGGCATGGGTGGTAATAATGTAAAATATAAGGGCATTTATTAAAAGGAAATTATGGCCACAAAAAATCAAAATAATAACATATCATGTGGCGAATTGTGAATTGAATAGTATATTAATTTGAAGATTACTCACTACACGTCATAAGTATCAAGCATGCCACAGAGAATATCGCACATAATGGCACATGTCACTCATATGTTGAAAGTTCATATCTATTACTAATAACATATCATGTGACAAATTGTGAATTGTGTTGTATATTCATTTGAAAATGACTCGTTTCATATATATGAGTATCAAACTTGCTACATAAGATCGTGAGAAATTATGAATCGGGTTGCCTATTTATTTAAAAATGACTCGTTTCATATACATGTGTATCCGACTTGCCACATAAGATCTCAAAAAGGGCACGTTTCACATGGGGGTGAAAGGAATATTTTTTATACTTATAGTATAAATTGTTAATTGGGTTGTATATTCATTTGAAAATGACTCATTTATATACATGTGTATCAAACTTGCCACATAAGATCGTGATAAATTGTGAATTGGGTTGTATATTTGTTTGAAAATGACTCGTTTCATATATATGTATATCCGACTTGTCACATAAGATCCCAAAAGAAGACACGTGTCGCATGGAGGGTGAAAAGAATATTTTTTTTTATTTGAAAATGACTCGTTTCATATACATGTGTATCCGACTTGCTACATAAGATCCCAAAAGAGGACACGTGTCACATGGAGGTGAAATGAATATTTTTTATACTTATAGTATAAATTGTGAATTGGGTTGTATATTCATTTGAAAATGACTCGTTTCATATACATGTGTATCAGACTTGCAACATAAAATCGTGACACATTGTGATTTGGATTGTATATTAATATCAAAATGACTCGTTTCATATGCATGTGTATCCGACTTGCCACAACAGATCCCCAAAGAGGACACGTGTCGCATGGAGGGTGAAAGGAATATTTTTCGTACTATACATACAAATTATGAATTGGGTTGTATATTTATTTGAAAATGACTCGTTTCATATACATATGTATCCGACTTGCCACATAAGATCCCAAAAGAGGACAACATGGAGGGTGAAAGGTTTTTTTTTATACTTATAGTATAATAAATTGTGAATTAGGTTGTATATTTATTTGAAAATGTCTCGTTTCATATACATGTGTATCCGACTTGCCACATAAGATCCCAAAAGAGGACGTGTCGCATGGAGGGTGAAAGGAATTTTTTTGTACTTATAGTATAACAAATTGTGAATTGGGTTGTATATTTATTTGAAAATGACTCATTTCATATACATGTGTATCCGATTTGCCACAGAAAATCCCAAAAAGGGAGGTGTCGCATGGGGGTGAGAGTAATATTTTTTATATCTATAGTATAATATAATATACAAATTGTGAATTGGGTTGTATATTTATTTGAAAATGACTCGTTTCATATACATGTGTATCCGACTTGCCACATAAGATCCCAAAAGAGGACACGTGTCGTATGGAGTGTGAAAGGAATTTTTTTATACTTATAGTATAACAAATTGTGAATTGGGTTGTATATTTATTTGGAAATGACTCATTTCATATATATGTGTATCTGATTTGCCACAAAAAATCTCCAAAAGAGACACGTGTCGCATGGGGGTGAGAGTAATATTTTTTATATCTATAGTATAATATAATATAGTATAATATAATATAATATGATAAGGCTGCACTACGGAAATGAAATTGCTTAGATGTAGGGTGAGATAATTGTGGGCCTGCCTGGTCTATTGGGAAGGCCCCAAATTTTTGACAGGGAATTACTATATTATTGTTTAAAAATATATTTTAAAAGTTTAATAACATAAAAAGAAATTTCCTAGATAGTCTATTTTTATATGCATAAATTATATAATTTTTTTATAAATTTAATTGAGATAAATATTTAAGTCGGAACTAGACTATCATAGAGCTCAATATGAAGAGAAAATTAGAAATAACTGATGGCTTGAGAAAGAACAAAATTATTTAAATAGTGATTATTATTTTATTTTTTGAAGAAAGGAGAAAGACAATAAGAAAGTGATTATTATAGAACAAAAATATAAAGATACTCATTTTAAATAGTTCATAAAAAGATCTTTAAGTTATTCATTTATGTAGAGAATAGTGTGGCTTCTTTACATCAG
Organism: Juncus effusus; assembly: GCA_027726005.1. Lineage (NCBI taxonomy): Eukaryota > Viridiplantae > Streptophyta > Magnoliopsida > Poales > Juncaceae > Juncus > Juncus effusus. The sequence goes on along the minus strand of CM050893.1, from coordinate 2,468,054 downwards.
TTCATCATTAACAAATTAAGAATTTATGCCTTTAGATTCACATCCAACAACCTTAGTAAAATTGAGGATGATGATGTCATCTTGAGAAAGTTTGAAGAGAGGTGTAAAATAACTAACACATAAAATCTTGAATCAACAATTGAGAAGAAATATCAACATTTTTCATTCAACGGCTTAGATTATTTGAACGATGTGGCTTGGGAATAGGAGGTGAAATGGGTTGATTATATATCAACTTGTTCAATTTAATCAGAAGTTCAAGTGCCAAATAAATCGAACTTTATTACTAGTTAAATTAAAGAACCGAGCCAAATTAATCAGAAGTTCAAGTGCCAAATAAATCAAACTTTATTACTAGTTAAATAACAAGCATAAATATCAATTCTTTATATAATATATCCTTTGACCATAAAGAAATTAATGAAACAACATTTCTTTATTAACTTACATCTTCTAAAGCGGATGATTGGCTCGTATTAAAATCATAAAATTCATCGATCAGATACAAAAAAAAAACAAGAATATAAAATTAACATTTTACATTGATAATAATAATAAGTGGAGTCCTATAACCTACAATTCTACATTTGAAACAATAAAAAAGAAATGCCTTCATTAAATCATAATACAAAACAAACTATATAATATCTCATAATTCTTCCTTCTTTTCAGTGTCTATTGAGAGTTTTTCATTAAGGAAGCTAATCACTTCTTTTGAGCTCCATTTCTTACTCACCTTTATCTGCAAAAAACAAAGAGAATTAAAACATTAAAAAAAAGAGATTTTAATGAAGGTAATTAAATTTATGGAGGTAATAAATACCGGGTCTGATTTTTGTCCAGCAGGGTAAAATAAGAGAGCAGGATAATTAGTTATCTGCAACAAAAATAAATAAATAAATAAAAAATGTAAGTTTTTATCAGTATACAAGAAGAAATTTTCATATATGCCCCCTTGAAACCTTAAAAACAATATCCCCCACTCTTCCCTTTATTTTATTTTATTGTATATTGTTTTGCCAAATTGATATAATCAATAAAACCATATTTTGTTATTTAGTTTGGCCAGATTTGTTATTCTTAATAGTAAATTAAGCCCAATTGATATACCAAGCCCTAATTTATGCAATTAATCCCCAATTTAACTCAATTTAGCCCTAATTAATCCAATCATGTAATTGAACTAACCCTCATTAAAACCTAAAAAACCAAAATAAGCCCTCAATTAACCAAAACATAATCTCAATTAACACCAAGTCATCTTCAATTAACCTAAAATTAGTCTCTATCAACCCTAAATTACACAACCAAAACACCAAACATGCCAATAAAAAATAAAAATTAAGCAGACTAATTAAAAAAATAATTTGATAACTGACTTGAAGCTTGGGATGTTCATTTGAAGAAGCGTCGATTCTCCCAAATTTGAGATTTTGAATTCCTTCAAAATGTTTGGCTGTTTTTTCCATCAATTTGGTTATTGAATCACATTCAACACAGTTTGGCGCATAAACCTAAAAAAAACAAAAACAAAAAAAAACATACTAATTAAAATTCTTCAAAATTATGAACATTTATATTTTATAATAAAAAAGTTATCATTCTTGCTTGGCACTTTTACAACATACCTCCTAATGTTTTACAACAATAAAAAAAAATTATATAAAGTCTCAAAAAAAGTTCTTTAAAATTCTAAACATTGTCATTTTGTAACTAAAAAAGTGATTTTCAATGTGTCTTGGTACCTTTACTGTTTTACAATCAACCCCCTCAAATTAAATAAGGTGCTAATTCCAAAAATTGAAAAGTATGAGGGCTTTTCTGTAATTAAAGAAAAGAAAGGGGTTTAGAAGGAAAAATGTTTCTTTTATTACCTCAAGAAAAACATTTTCTTGGCTCTCCAAAACAGAGGAATCAAAAGTCTTGCTTACAACCTTTTCAATTAGTCCTTTCTGCAATTTTATTCACAAAAAGCAAATAAAATTATTAGAAAAATTGTTAAATTGGAAAAAGAAAATAAAAAATTAGAAAATTAAATTGACTTTTATATCAAAAATGATACCTGTTTTGGAATTGGTTCTGATTTGTAGTACGTTGGAAGAGTACTTTCTAGAAGTGCCGAACAAAATTCCTAAGAATTAATAAATATAATTATTAATTACAAAAACAATTTAATAAATAATAGATTTAAATTTTTGACATGGAATTATACATCTAAATTCTCCTTTGTGAGCTTTTTCTCCAGCAAATGTTTTGAACCCACTCTGTTGTCAAAAGCAGTAACCTAAAAAATAAATTAATATTTAATTTTTAGTAAGTCAAATTAAAATAAAAAAGATATAAAATGAGGAAAAATAATGTGCTCACTCCATCTTGATGCAAATTGTAAATTATTAATACTATAAATATTATTATTATTATTAAGAATCATAAAAAATTACAATTGCATCGTCTAAATCTTCCATTCCATATAGAGAGAGAAAAGGCTTTGCAAGTTCTTCTTCTGTAGAGTCCACATATACAAACATAATCTGGGTTTTTATAAAAAAATAAAAAATGTCAAAATTAGATACATATATTGCATATTCTGAATAAGCAAGAAAAAGGACTTTTTAAAATGGGAAACGTGAAATGAAAGCCCAAAAGGAGACGGAATTTTGTATATACTGTTTTTCCGCTTTTCAATGATACTATTTTTTTTCTATATACTGTTTTCACTATTTTACATATATACTATTTTGTGCATTATTTACTGTTTGGAATTTGCATATATTGTTTTCCGCTTTTCAATATACTATTTCTTTTCTATATACTGTTTTTTTTTTTTTGAGAAAAAAGAAAAAAAGGAAGGTCATGCAACATCAGGTCCCATTACTTATTATCACGATGCAAGATGAAGCATTATTTTTAAATTACACAACACGTTTTACATTTTATTTATAATAATATAATATCCTAGATTTATTTATTTTATTTTATTTTATTTTTTTTCATCACAATCAAAAGTTTAGGTGCAAAAATGAGAACTAAAAATGTCGATAAAAAATAAAAATAAAGCTTTAAAACAAGTCAAAATGATAAAAATATATTGTATACATTACTTATTAATAAGATGCAAGAAGGATTTTTTTTTAAGTTACACAACACATTTCTTTAAGTTACACAACATGTTTCTTTAAGTTACAAACAACACACTTATCTGCAAAATATATCAAAGATTTATTTGTTTTATTTTATTTTGCATCACTTGACCAAAAATTTAGGTGCAAAAATGAAGTATATACTAATATGTTATATGCAAAAATGTTGGATAAAAATAAAATTGGATACCTTAGTTTTGTACTTTCTAGCGACTTGTTGAACAAACGGCTTAAAATCATCAAAATCTTCTTCTTCTGCAAACAAATAAACCTAAAAAGAACAGAAAAAGAAAAAGACAAAGTGAGAAATAAGTTTAAATTCTCTATTTTTCTTACTTTTTTTTTTTTGGTTTTGTTGATCAATTGCAGATATAAATTGGTGTTTGGTACTTGGGAAAATATTATAATATTTGAGGGCTAATTTGGAATAATTCTTTTAGAGAAATAAAATAGTATATCTGAAGAAAAGTAAAAAGAATATAATACATATTATATACCTGTAGCTTAATAGGGCTTGAGTAAATCCATCCAGAATTTTGATTGGTTAATACACTAACCAATGCAAATTTATTCTGCTCCACAAATTGCAATATTTCTTCACTTTCATATTTCCCCTCTGCATAAATAAGTGATGTTTTAACTTTAGAAAATTAAAATAGTATATGCATTCCAAATTAATACGACAATTTAGAACCAGAAGGTTTGAATTTCATAATTTCCCTTGTAATTTTGTTTTTTCTTGGCTTTTTTCAACTCACTTTGCTTAATAACCATTAATGATGACTTAATTTGGGTCAATATATAATAAAAAAAAATCTAATAAAAAAGGTTAAAAATAACTCACTGAATTTTTCGAATTTTTCAGGTTCGTTTTTGACAAGACCAATAAAATTCTTCTCAGTAGAAATTTGTGGAAACAGAATTTTTGCAATTTTTAAATTATTCGTCTCAACAAATTGCGTCTCATTATTAGCAATAGCTGCTTTTTTAAATTCCTCAGCCTCAAAACCCTAAATTAAAAAATAATAAATAAATCAAATACAAAATTTCAAAAGAAAACTCAAAATAAAAATAAACCAAATTCAAATTTCATACCTTAAAAGATTCAAAAAGGCCAAGAACAAACTTATTATACTTCTTCAAAAACTCCTTGGCTGAATCTTCAGTAGAAACCCTAACAACAGGCGAACCAGTCTTCTTTCTCGCCCAAATCACAATTTCCTCCCTAATCATTTCAAAAATTACAATCAGACCCCTTCAAATCTCAAACCAATCAAACAAAAAACTCAATTTAAACTCATGCAGTAATTCCCCCAGTGTATTTCCTTGAATCCCCATTAACAAACAACAACAATTTCAGAAAAAAACTCAAAAAAAAAAAAAAAAAATTCAAGCAAACTTACGCAGTAATTCCTCCTGAATATTTCTGCGAATCGCCATTAACAAACAGCAACAAAGTCGGATACCCTTTCACCTCAAAAGAAGCCGCAACCTTCGGATACCTCTCAGCATCCACCTGTTAAACATCACAAATTCCATAAACAATTCCACTAAATCATTCATTTCGCTTAATTTCAACAAACAAACATTACAACTTCACTACCAACCTTAGCCAAAACCAATTCACTCCCAATCTCCCTCAACTCGCTCGCCGCCTCAGCGAACCTCGGCATCAGCTCAGCGCTCTTCGTGTCCCACGGCGCGTAACCCAACAACAGAACGAGCTCATTCTCCTCAATCACCCTCTTGGCATTATCATTATTCAAATCAACCACGATCTTCTGCGCCTTCCTCAACACCTTCGCATTGTTCCCCGCACCGGGGCCCGCCTTCTCCTCCGCCTCGTCAATGGCGTAGAGCTCCGAGAGCTCTTCGAGCTCGTCGTCGGAGTCCCAGTCGAGGGTTTCGTCGGCGAGGGAGGGAATGGATTTGGAGTGGGAGCGGGAGAGGAGGAGGAGGAGAGCGAAGAGCGAGGCGAAGAGGAGTTTGGAGAAATGCATTGCGAGATCTGCGAGGTTGGGAAGAGAGTGGAATGTTGACTATGAACTATGGAGAAGGGTTTTAATAAGAGGGGAGAAGAGAAAGCACATGGACATGGGGAAAGGGAGAGAGAGCGAGGGCGAGATGGATCATGGATGGAGACAGTAAACGGAAGGGTTTGTTGTGAGACGTTGGATATGTTGAACGGATGAGATCAGATCCATAAACACATGGGGTTTGTTTGATTTATATGTTTTGAGTGATTAGATCCATAGAGACATGGGGATTGTTTGATTTATATGTTTGAGTGATTAGATCCATAGAGACATGGGGATTGTTGGATTTATATGTTTGAGTTATTAGATCCATAGAGACATGGGGAATGTTCGATTTGTATGTTTGAATGATTAGATCCATAGAGACATGGGGAATGTTCGATTTGTATGTTTGAATGGATTGTGGTTGTAAATATACCAGAGGCGATCTCGCTCGGCTTTGATATCATATCGCAATATTTATTTATATTTTGGTACTTCTGATAGAAAAAAATTGAAAAAAATATCGTGAAAAATATAATTTAAGGTCGTTTAACAATTAAGATGTATAGAATAAGCATTTTAATTTGTTTAGTTTGTACATGAAGGGTAAGTTTACATTTGAACATAATATCTTTAAATTTTAAGGTATATAATTCCTTTTTAAAAATCTTTTTTCTTTGCAAAAATTAATTTGTTAAAGATCAGAAGACAAAAAAAAAAGGGTGAAGGCAAATAAACTTGAGTATCACAAAATATCACACAAACATGACTTATTTTGCCATGTAAGATATTACACAATATAATTATAGGTAATCAATGGCCTGAGATTAGATCCGCATAACATATTGTGCGAACCACGGGTGATGGAATGAACCCATAAAGACAGGCTATGTTGAAGTTGAATGGATTGCATATCTAATACATGATTTTAAACAAAATATGTTTAATTTATTAAATTATGTGCTCGGTGGCAGAGTTGTATAGGAACTGGGTCTGGGTGGTCATGATCTGATGATGCCTCCAAAATTTTGACAAAATAATATACATAAATAATATTTTAGTGAAAAAATTTACGAAATATATGTATTTCTATGTATTTAACCTACTTAAATATTTTTACAATGTTACTAGGAAGAAATCTTTTTGGGCCCCTAGAAATTACATTAACAATAAGGCTACGCCGACCGACCAAATAGCCCGATCATTGACCGATTGCCTACATGCATTGCCGGAGCTTAAAATTGATTTTCTAAAAATATTGAGGGGGCCAATATATATAAATGTATATATTCTGAAATTTTCTTGCACTAGAATTCTACTAATATATATATTAGTAAATATCTACTCAATTATCGATGAAATGAAAGAGAGAAAAAACCTATTCAAAAGGCGACTGGAGAGGTGACTACATAAGCGACTGAAGAAGCAACTGGAGAGCACTGGATAGCACACCTTCCCAACTGGAGATCGCCGCACACTCGCCAATAATCTCGTCTCCCCTAGAATCACTCATGGCGACAAACGAAATCTTCCAACAAAATAAATTTTGAGAAGATTTTCTTCTCGAACCCCCTCAAATCCAAAACTGCGCCCAGATAAAGCACACGACTGTTCACTCTCCACCACCGACACACTCAATCATTCCTCCCACAAATTCTCTGAACAAACATTCATATCGTGACGTTCTACTGAAAGGAATTTGAAATGATAGCATAGAAGCTCACAGAACTCACACGACAAGTGGCACGCAGACTACGAAAAACGGAGGCGTCGTCCCACCTGCCTGCTTGAAACATTCAAAAAGAACCATCGCTCAATTGAAGAGAAGAAATGGAAATCATCATGTCGGACAATCAACAGATAAACACTTCACCGGTTACTTCAGATGCCTTGCCAAAGATTTCCATTTCTTCTCTTCAATTGAGCGATGGTTCTTCAATTTCCACTTCAGATGCCTTGACAATCAACAAATAAACACTTCACTGGTTGCTTCAGATGCCTTGCCAAAGATCATTACAAAAGGGATTGTCGAGATCCTCTCAGATGTCTTAGTTTTAAGAAATTGAGGCATTTTGCGAGGAATTGCCCACATAACCACAAACAGAAACCTCACAAACAAAAACCATGAATATCGACATTTCCTCGCTTAAACGATTGGAAGAGATATGCCTCTACCAACCTGGAAGAATTTTTCTCAGGCAAGATAATGAATTCTTGATAAGAACTGCAATCCTCACTGCAGTAAGTGGTTTCCCCGAACCACAACACAGAGCCCTCTTGAGCTCCACATTTCAACATGAGTTTGACAAATTCGAACAAGATTTCGCCATTTACCCTTACTTCGTTGATACTGTTGTGTATCTGCTCATCCTTCCATTTGTTAAATGGAATCCTTGCCGTGGTGTAATTCGAGAAGACAGACATGATATTCACTTCAGAACCAGTTACGCCACACACATGAACCGACTATGAACCACTCATCTTCGACGCTCGTATCTGCATCAACAACGTTCCACTCCATTGCCAGAATACAAAGGACCTGACAAGGCTGGTAAGTGGTTTTGGTAGGCCCATCCAAATGGGCCCCTATGGTCTGCAGAACAGTAATTTAACAGATAATCCAATGGTCATCAGATGTGGTGATCCGGATAGAATTTCCTATTCGATCTATATTGACATAGATCACCTCATAAGTGAGTTCCTTCCTGGAGAGTCAGGCCTAGGTCCTGGCGAACAAGACTTAATGGCCACAAACTCGGAATATGAGTCTACAGAAGAAGAGATGAATTGAATCCCAGCTAGAACCATGATGAAGACGGACACACAGACTCAAGTATTGAGATCATCTCCCCACTCACACAGATTTGGGATCCTAATGCTAACCAACCTCTGCAGCTCCATCAAGATTCCACATATGTAGAGAAGACGAACGCCATTATTGTCCCAAGAAGCCAGCATGACTCCATAATGGTAATTTCTTATCTTTCTACTGACCTGCTTGCCGGTCAAGGTGGGCTTCTTGTCGGTCATCCCACGACAGACTTTCGATGCCATGTTAAGAACTATGTTGCACGGATACGGATACGGATACGGGTATCGTATCCGATACGATACGGATACGAGGATACGGCAAATCTCAAAAAATTTAGGATACGAATATGTCTATATATGTCTATTTTTTAATTATATTTATAGAAAATAATAATTATTAAGTAATTGATTAATATAATAATTAATATTTCAAATTTAATACCAAAATATGTGAATGAAATTAAATATATACTCGATACTTAATGTTCGTAAAATTCAAGATTTGATTTAAGGAAAGTCAATTATTTCTGACTTTTTCAGGAATTGATTTTTTTTATTTTTTAATTATGTGAGTTGTAAACAAAAAAAATGTGACTTATAAAATACAAATAAGTCTTTTATTAGTTTGAATGTGGGTTAAAATTTGATTTATGGAAAAAAAATGGTTAAAAAAAGTATAATGGAGCAAAATGTATAGTGAAAATATCCCAGAAGTATCCTGACAGAAGTATCCCAGCCGTCTCTCAGAAGTATCCCAGCTATATCCTGCCGTATCCTAAACGTATCCGAATTTTTTTTATTATTAAAATAATCGGATACGCCATGTGGCATATCCGATACGTATCGAAGCCGTATCATAGCCGTATCCGTATCGGATACCCGTATCCTCAAGATACTTCCCAGTTTTTGTAGTATCCGCGCAACATAGGTTAAGACCATTCGACTCATCACATTTGAATTTGAATTCCTCCAAATTCCATGGAGGATTCCACGGAGGAGCGTCATTTGACGACAAAATCATCAACCGTTGCCTTGCCAACAGTCTTACACGTGGATTGATCAACGTGGCTTCACCATGTGTGTGTGTTGGGGGGGGAGGGCACTCTGTTCTCTTCCTCCGTCTCCTAAAATTGCTGAAATTCTAGATGAAAGCCCATTCAACTCACTAAAGACCCACCCAAACAGACCCAGTCATCCACTGTTTTGAGGAACCCCCTCAAGGAGCCCAGCCCAGACTCCTTATCGTCTCCTTTAGCATAACCGATCTCCCTCATCTCAGGCCTAAAGAGAGAGAGAGAGAGAGAGAGAGAGAGTAGAACCATGAGTTCTGTAACCCCTTTTGCAATCTCGAGGACTTGATCGTAATTGTTGCTCATTATTAAAAGCTCGGCTTCCTTTTCCTCCTAACATAAGAAGAATAAAAGGTGCATTTTATTAAGAAAACAGAGAAAAAAAACCAGTTGAGTAAACCTCTTTTCTATTAAAAATAATTAGTTTATTACCCTAAGGCGTTTCTCAGTTTGTTCACGCTCCTGCAATGCATAGACTTGTTTCCTAAGTATGCATTCAGCACCCTACAAAGGAATTCGATAGATCAATCTGATATGTATTTAAGCTTAATGAGAAACATATCAATCATGACTCTCACATTGAACTCGACGAGCCAACACCCCCGCCTCCAGCACGCACACCTGTCAGTCTCAAACGAAGTGCAAGAATTTCCAGGATGAGAAGTGCATAATACATTTCTCCGACACAGAACGCGAAGCTCATGCGTTACAAGGAGTTCACTGACTCGAAATCTAGTGTTAGGATTTTCTGTGACCTTTTTAGTTTGTTCTTTGTGTTTGACCTTGTAGATTCACTTAATGCTGACAATAGACTTGACAGTCTATAAATCATGAGCGGACTCTAGTAAGCCATCATGACTACCCAAATTAAGTAAATATCGGTGATCCGATTTACCTAATCAACTATCACGTATTTAATCCCTTTGTCACGTGATATCTATATCGATCATAAGACATGTAATACGTTATCCTTATATTAATACTGAAAAATTTTATATACGTCATCCTTTACATACTGTACAAAACATTAAATTTTATATATTTGTCTCTATATACTGTTTTTTCGTATCATTTTGCACGATGGAAAATCCCGTCATGTCATCAGTCTGTCTCATGTATCTTGTATTATAATGCCAGTAATATCATTTTGCACTTAATGATAATATCCTAATTCAGCAATCTTGATAATTTTTCTCATACCTCTTATGGTTTGAAACAAATTCCATTTAATTATTCTTTTATCACTCTTTTTTCCGGTTCCGTTTTATAAACAATAATTTTTTTAAATATGGTTTTCTATCAGAGTCGTTCAAACTAACACATGGTCTGTCATATTCATACAAAACAAAATAGTTTAGATAATAAAGCATTGACTTTAGAAACGGGGGCCAAATTTCCCCTTATTGTTTATAATGCATGATATATTACCAAACTACCCTTTTTAGGTAAATATATATCTTCTTGTTTTGTTCTCTGAATCTTCAAGCCGCCAATCACACCATAAGAGGTACTTGTTTTTCTTATTGATAAGTTCAAATATTATAGTTTTATCTATTCAAATATTAGTAGGCTATTCAATCCTTTGTATTAGTAATTAGTTTAGATATTCAACCATCTCAGTAGGCTATCCCCTACTGAGCTTAAAAAAAAAAAATCAGTTTAGATATTGTATTCTATCATCTTCTTGTTCTTTTTGAAATATGAGCAAGTGAATTTAGGATCATGATTTGAAAAATTGATCGATTCTGATTCAGCTGTCTGAATTGACATCGTCCAAGAACCATTACTGACTCAGAATCAATTTTGGAACCATGTTTAAGATAACCATTTAGCATTTATCGTGTTTTTTCTGCTTTAGTTTAATTTTTTTTCCTCAAGATATCTGAAGGATCAACTGGTGACATACAAAGGAGACCTGATGGATGCAACTGGAGGGGATAATTGTGCTCAGATCATAAATCCTGAAGGATCGACTGAGATGGACCCGGTTCACGGAGTGCATGAATGGACCGACTTAAGTTTGGTTCACGCCTTTTATTTTGTAAAATATTGGGTGCATCAAGAATCAAAAATCAAGTTAGATTTTGAACAAGCCAATCTGACAATTGAAAGGATACAAAATGAACTGAAATATTTAAACGAACAACTGCAAGAAAAAAAGGTATGGTATATATTTATTCGAACTTCTGTTCAAAATTGTACATTTGGATCTCAAATTCAGAACTGAATTGTCATGAGATACTGGACTAGTTGCTTAAAAAGCTCAAAGTCAAACAGATGATTTGGGGACCACGAGGAACTTAAGAAAGAAAAACATCTCATGTTTTCCATTGGATTTGAAGTACATTTTTTGGTGTGTTACGTGTGTTAAATACAAAAAACTAGAAGACCAAATAAAATTAATTTTAGTACTATCCATTTTTAATTGGATTATAAACTCAGCAATTTTTTATAAAAGTTCATCATGTCCTTAAACATGGTATATCTAATTAGTATGCTTTTATATAAGATTCTTTTGAATAAACTGATAATAATATAATACATGAACAGGAGGAACGAGTCTCAGCAGAAAGCAGAATATACAGCGTGAATGGTTACGTGAGCTATTATCAACATAAGATTGATATGAAGACCGACCAATTGGTGCGATTCCAGAACTATTTGAATAAAGATAAAACAAAGAAGGCTACTAGGGTCGGCCCTCCACACAAAGTTCTTGATCTTGTAAGTTGCATTTCCTGTCCTTATAAATTCACGGTTAGTTCTCATACTTTAATTGGATTGCAATTTGATTTGATTCTAATATATCATATATGGGAGATGCTAAAAAACATACGTATGTTCGAACATACGTTTTTTTAAAATACCCGTAAAGTGGTTATAAAAAGTAAATATTCAAATTTCAACCGTATGGATGTAATATATATGTTATGAATATATTGTGGATTAATTTTCACAGGAATCAGAATAATATATCATTGGCATCATGTATCATCAAACTATTATTCCGATATATGTTTTGAATAGTGCTGCATATTTTTGATGATATATGATGGCAATGATATAGTATTCTGATTTTGGTGAAAATTAATCTCCAACATATTCATAACATATATATTACATCCGTACGGTTGAAATTTTTATTTTTATTTTTTTAATACGTATTTTGGGTGTGGCAAAAAAACGTATGTTGTGCATACGTATGTTTTTTAGCCACACCCTATCATATATATATATATATATATATATAGAAAGATATATAAAAATATGTTTGGATATGCGACACAGAGCCCATTCCAAATTTTGTCAAAAAAAAAAATTGATTTGATTCTTATATTGTTGGTTTATACTTTTGTCTTGTACTTTGTAGCATTGTGTATCATTAGTTTCTGACTTAAAGACTAACCGTATATATTTTCAAAAAGTACAGGAATCAAAATGTTTAATGCAATATAGTAGAGGAAATAATTTGCCAACCAACGAAAATACAGGAATTAACCATGCATATATTACTTTATTCTTTTTTCTCTTTCTCACGTAGAGCTAGTAAGTTTGTTAAAATATGAAATTAATTCAATATTTTTCTTTTTAATATGAAGAATTCATCTTTCTATTACCGGGGAAAGCAGGGCCGGCCTCAGTATAAAAAAAAAAACCATGGTCTAGGATCTAGAATTTTAAAGGGCTCTAATTTCTTGTATTTAATGATAATAGTAGCATTAATTTTTTAATTAGCTCAATACAAATTAGAACAATAAATCAACTAAAAGCACATGAAAGATTAAAATTAAGTAAAGTTCATTTTAAATCCTTGCATATTCATTCCGTGTAGCCCAACAAATAAAATTAAGTACTTAATTATTGAATAAGATTACTCATTTCCAAGTTGGTATAGGAGCCCAAAATACCTGTGGCCGGCCCTGGGGAAAGCATCCAATTTTTTGTTCCCTTTTCTATCTTTTATTTGATAAAACTTAAATGCATAATATTAAAAAAAAAACACTTAAATAGAAATTAATATAGTTAAAGCATTTATTGTCTAAAGTGTGAACAGATAAATGGTTTGAACCATCGTGTAAGATGTGAAAGACTAACCTCAAGAGAAGAAAAGAAGTTAATAAATCAGATGAAAGAACTCCAAGTGGAGATTGAAAAAGTCGAAACGGAGGAGGAAGCTTCGTTAGAGTATATGAAACAAGAGGCCGCCGAGGAGGCGATGAAAAGGGAAATTCATTTGATTATTCGCAATCAACCGATCAATAAATGGATCAGTGTAATGTTACAATTCCATTTTTTGTTAATGATTGTTGGAGTTACAATTACTATTACACAAGATTGTTTTTAAAAATCCCAACATATGCTGGGTTAAGAATTTGCATCTCTCCCAAATTTCAAGTGTGTATTATAAATTGAACTAGTAAGCTTTGGGTTTTTTAAGATATTTATATAATATTTGTTGAGATATTTATATACTGTTTTGATACCCTATTTAGACTACTAAACAACCCCTCTTCTTCTCACTTGTTTTTTTTTTCTTCTTAATCTTCCTTTTAGCATACCCAAGATTACATTGATTTAATGAAGAGCAGGCAGCTTATGACAATGAAGAAGATCAAGCAATTGAGTAAGGGTTTGAAAAAGTTTGATTGGAAAGAGAGATCCGTTGAACAGAAAATCAAAATTGCGGAGTCACAAAAGGAGGAAGCGTACAGAGTACTTCGTAAATCTGAAAAATTGCATGATAGAGTGGTAAGTTTGCAAAGTAAAGAAAAATAAAATTCACTCGTTGAAGCAATAATTCCGAAACAAGGGGAGTATATATGGTAATGGTATTATTATAATGTATTAATCATGAATTACAGATTTAGAATCAGTCAAGTCCCACTTTATCCCCCATTTCAGAAATGAAATCTTAAAAAATAAAGAAGCAGCTTAAATCTCAAATACATTAGAAAATAGCAAGTAATTGGACTTCGTTTTCCCTATTTAATATAAATGAAGTCATTTTAGCTTTTATAGGTTGTCAATCGTTAATTGACTCATCATACTTATAAACTATGTTCTATCTTGCCAAAATTTACTAACTCAAGTAGTAAAGGTATCATCCCATCAATAAAGAGATTGTGAATTTGATACATTCCAAAAATGATTTTTTTTCAAATAATCTTCTTCATTTGAAGAGTTCAAAAAAAAAATATGCTCTATCTTATTAAATTCACTATATGCATTTAGTGCCTCATCATTCAACCCTGAAATTCTTGATGTCCATTCATACACCCAAAACATATGTATAACATAATATCATTTGTTGAGTCATGGAATATATCATCCAAGCACGTAAATCTTTCTCTATTTCTGACAAAACAACTCCTATGTTTTTCTCTCTTTTTTCTTTCTTTTTAGAATTCATGTTACTACCAGAACCTAGCAGTCCTAAAAGACATCAAAGACCTTGTGGAAATAAAAGATATAGCCGCATTAAAAGAGCTTTCTGAGAACAAGGTTAGATTCGGTAAAAATTAGCAGTATTCTTATTTATTTATTTATTTCAAATTTGTTCAACGCAACTTATATTACTTTTTGCACATTTTTCGTTGTAGTTAGAGAAATATTTTACTCAATGGAAGCAGAGCAAAGACTTTAAGGATAGGAATAGAGTAATTTTGCCAGTTCATAGAAGGCCACATTGTAAAATTGGATGGGTGTTAAGAACATAATCACAAAAAGACAACTCGGATAAATGTTCATTCTAGTAATTTTTTGAGTCTATCAAATTTCTAACTCCACTTTTTAATTTTCATTTATTATTAATTATATCATGAAAGAGCATTCTATAAGTTTGTCTTAAGATGATTGAATAAAATTATAATATGATCTATGTGCTTTCTATTTATTTTTATCTCACCCAATGGTTTATCATTCTTCTATCACGTAATTATTTTATTTTATTTTTCTTTTCTTTATGAAGAATTGTGTGTTTTTTTTTTTACTTCTTTGGGTATTGTCATGAAATGTAAACCTCTCGTGAATTGGAAACAATTGCTAATACCCAGACTAAGGAGCAAAAGGACGAAACCGCCCAAAGAGGAGCTAACATGTGATTAGCTAGTTGTAAGGTAACAACTTACAAAGATGATGATCACTAGCTTATTTTAGAGGACGATCAGTCACACTGGGACAGAGACACAACCCAGACTCCTACGGAAAGCCTAACGGCGGAGCAATACCTCATGGAGGAACATAAGACTCACGGGTTGTAAACTTCTTTTCCCAGAGAATAAGAAATAACGGCATCTAACGAACAAGCATCGACAAACGCTTAGTCAGCACCCACAATAAGATAAAGGATGCAAACATTATCCAGAATGATTGATCGTACAAATCTGTGGGTGGTTTTTCAACCCCACCGTCAAATCTCATGGCTCAACTATGAACATGTGGTAGAAACTACCAAGCTAAAGCTGTTTGGTATGGAGAATTGGAAACCTTAAATACCATGAAAAAGAAAATCCCACAAGAGATATGAAATTTATTCATATTTGTTTGTCATGATTTAATTCCATAATTGATAATTGAAATTGGAAACATGTTAATTTTCCAACATATTTTTGTTTCCATGAATTGGATGTTAATTAAGGCAACAATTTTTTAGTTATTTTCTTGTTTTCTATAATTAGAGGGGTAGAATTAGAGTTTTATTTCATCGCAACAATTATATTAGGTTTCTCTTTTTTCCAAGTTTAAAGAAAGTATTTGAGTGCCGGTGGTCGTGAGTGATTGAACTGTGACAAAAAAGGACACGTGAAACGAACTGTAAATCTCCGAAAAAGGAGCGGAAATAAGTTCCGCATATTTTGCCACCAAGGACGATTCAGAAAAAGTCCCCATTCTATGCATCGACAGCCTTATCGAATCATGGATCATGGATTCAGGCGCATCTGTCCACTCTACCTCGCAGAATGATAAGCTCTTAAATTTTAAATCTGGATATTTAGGAAAAATTCACTTAGCAGATGGAGAATCGCTAGGTATATCGGGTATGAGCGATGTCCAAATAAAATTAAGCAACGTGTTTAGATGGATCTTGTGAGTAGTTCGGTATATTCTTTGTTTAAAGAAAAAATAGATATTCATTAGGCATATGGATAGTGAGGTGTACAACATTGTGTTTCGAAATGGATTGTGGAAGATTCTAAACGGCGTCTTAGTTATGGCGAAGGGTACAAAAGTAGGAAGCCTTTATCTGACTGACAATAAGGAAGAATATTTGTTGGCGATTTCGGGCGCAGCAACCCGACCAAATGTTGTGGCATAACCTGCTCAACCATATCAATCTTAAAAGATGTACATCAAGAAGGTGTTGGTGTGATTTTGAGTAGATTATGCCAAGCCGAGAAGTATCCACTCGGCGCATATTTCAAAATCTCCAAGGAACAGTCACCGAAAACCAAGTAGGAGCAACAACAAATGGCAAGGATGCCACATGCATCGGCAGTGGGTAATCTTATCTACGCCTTGGTATGCATAAACACGAAACCCGATATCGCTCATATAGTAGGAGTCGGGAGTCGATTTATTATAAATTCAGGCACCAAACACTGGGAGGCGATCAAATGGCTGCTGAAAAATTTGAAGGGCACTTTAAATGTGGCATTGTGCAATAAGAAAGATGGCATGGTTTTGCAAGGATTTGTAGATGTCGATCTAGACGGAGATGTGGTGTCAGGCCCCAAAACCATTTATGGGTTTGGAATGTATCAACCTATCCCTTTAGGATGTTAACTTCATCCGCCATTTGGCTCATTTGTGTTTCCATGTTTTGAACTTGTCAACTCGTTGTTGTTTGACCTTGGATAAGGGAGTTCATCTCATTCTTCATCGTCCCAAATTTAGTTGTAAAGGTCGAGAAGCCGCTTGTCATCATGGACATCATTTTGTCGAGTTTGTCGTTGAGAGAGAAGGGTTGAGTGGTTGAAGAAGAAGATTGAAGAGGCTGTTGAGGTTGTGCGTTGGGATGAGGTGTAGAGTCCTTGTCTTTGGGGTTGTGGTTGTTGTTGAGGGAATTGTTATTGAGTTTTCTCTGTTCTCCAACGGAGGTTAGGATGTTTTCTTCCAGGCTCATAAGCATACTGGAGTTTTTGGTAACCATAACCCCCTGAATTTCCCCCAAAACTCCCCATTGCATTCACATCCTGTTGAAGAGTTTCGCATTTATCGGTTAAATATGATGTACTCACACAAAACCCACACTTTTTTGGTTCAACTTTCCCACCAACCGCATTAAGCATTTGGCTAAATCTCGTCTCGAAATTCGCGGTGATTCGGGACTCCATTGCCTTGAGATATAACGCGTTGGTAGTGTTCACTTGTCCACCTCGTCCACTACGCCCTCTCATTCCTTCCGCATTCGTCACAATAAGTTCTCGCACTTGGGAAGGAGTCAGGTGGTTGATGTTTCCTCCAGATGAACATTGGTTGTGATTAGGGCATGTTGCGCATAAGCGGATGAAGCGATCTTAATACTCATGTATATTTTCTTCACCCATTTGCTTAATCCATGTGATTTCAGATAGCAACTTGGCGGTAAGTGAATTGGGACAGTAACGCTTGAGGAAGTGTTAGGCCACCTCCTCGAAATTCTTGAACGGCCCGCCCTGTAGGTAATTGAGCCAGTCTCTTGGAGCATCTCCTAAATTATGAGAAAAAAGAGTGAGTTTAATATTATCCAAGTCATTAGTTTTACCAAAAAGAGCCGTGTATTTTCGATCTAATTCACCCAAATGTATATAAGGATTATCATTTCTATGTCCTTCAAAAACAGGTAACACATTTAAAATTGATGGGTTCAATTTAAAGTTTTGCACGATGGGTATCACAATATTTTCTGGATTTTGTTGAAGATTGTGTGCTAATAGTTCTCTGAATGTTTTCTCTTCAGTCATTTTCACTTTTTCTTGATCCTTTAAAGGTTCTTTTTCAACTTTTATAACTTGAGATGATGAAGACGAAGATCGGATGTAGGGATTGATCGGAAGATCTTAAGCTTGTTCTTGTGGCTCTTTCACTAGTGGTAACTCCGTCTTTGGATCTTGAGGCCCTAAGGAAGGAGAAGCCTCCATGTTCGTATCTCGTCTTGAAGAGGACGAAGAACTTGGCACACCTCTCCCCTTGTTCTTCTTGATTTCTCAAAACTCCTTGTTGATCTCCGGATTTAGAGGTAGTTGAGGTTCGCCTTGCGACTTAGTCCTTCTAATATATCTTCAAAACAAATAAAAATAAAAACACTAGAACAAACGTGAGATAGGTTAGTCAAAAATTTAATGCAAGCCGCCTCCCCCGCAACGGCGCCATTTGTAAGATTGGAAATTTGTAGTTTTAATTCACAACTTAACAAAGATATTTTTAAGTCCTCTAAATGATTTCACAAGTGTATATGTGGAAATGAGTATAGAGTGTCAATCCACAAGGAGGTAAGACCTTAAATGATTAACTTTTTAATCTCACTTTTCATTTAGTGTTGTAGTTTAAAAGGTTGTAGTTGATGTTTTAATAAGAAAAGATGCGAGAGAAAATAAAAGTAATAAAATTTTATTTTTGAAAGTTCAAAAGAGAAAGTAGGGTAATATTGACGATTCGTGTGACATGTAAATCTTTAATCACAATAAATAGTAATTTATTATTAAGATTTTATAAGCAAGTTTTGACTATATTCTTTCCAAAAAATAATCAACAAAATAAATCAAACATAAGATCTACTCAAAAATTTCTATTTTCAAGTTTCACAAATACCAGATTTAAAACCTTATTTGAATAAAAGAAAAACTCTTCCAAGTTGTTTTTACTCAAACAAATCTCAACACATCTCACAAATATTCTAAATCAAATCGTTCTTCCAAATAACTCAACTTTAGATATCATGTAAAAGTGCCAAAATTTAATCTTAAAATATCATAATAAAATGCAAAGTTTCACTTAAGATTTCATTAATAAATGTGACACAACAAGTCTTTTCCTACTAAAAAACTACTCACTCATGTCCACAAAAATAATATTTACAAATTTTTGAGTCATTTTATTCATCCAAGAAAAAGTAAGAAATAAAGAAAATAAAGAGAAAATAGATCGAACCCTAAAGATGACAATCGTTCTCAATTCTTCCCCCCTTCTTGGTTGATCTAGCACTTGCTCCTTCTATATTAAGCACTTCTCTCCTTGAAAATCTTACTCTCTTTTTACTCTCAAGAAATTAGGTTTTGAAGCTTTGTAGACATTAATGGTGGAAAAGAAAAGAAGAAGAAGAAGAAGAAGAAGAAGGGTGAAAAATGAAGGTGTGTTAATGAATGGATAATTTAGAGAGAGAAATGAGGGTTATTTTATAGAGAGGTTTGACTTAGAAAAGATTTGAAAATAAGGTTGTCGAACTAAAAATTGAGCTTGATCCGGATTTGATTTTGGATAGTAATTTGGGGGATATTTAACATTTTATACCTCATTTCCTTATTCAAAACATGACTAAAATCGTGTGTGTATACTTTTGGAAGCCTCCTATCATTTTCACAATTCTTCACCAGAGATTATACGTGGCATAACATGAATGGAGGAAATAAATGACCTCGTACTGACGCTGATCGTTTTCCTCAATAACGGATCCACGTGTCACCTCATTATTGCCCTATTCCAATCCTCGTACTGAATCACTGCCATGAAGGAGAAAGCGCGTCAACAATCGTCTCCATTTCATATCACCGCTCGGACCAATTCACCTCTCTATCGTGTGTTAATATGAAAATGGAGGCGTGCGGTTTACCGAGAGCTAGAGGAGATATGGGGTGTTATATAGATTCTCATGAGTTGCAAAACTGCGTGAAGTATCCCCTCCATTTTCCTTCACCGGGGAGATTAATACTTCTTTAAACATGTGTTATTTTGAGAAACGGAGGTGTCCAGTCAAACAATCACGTGAGAGAAACGACATTGCTGCTGACTCGAGACGCGTTTTCTTAGGTCCGCCTGCTACGTGTCGCACTCTGCATTCATTCCACCGTACCTTGTATTGAACCTGGTCAGACGAGCCAGTCATGCCCCCCAATAACCATCTGCGACATGTCTGATTCGTCCAAATCCGTGCGCAGGTTTTGAGAGTTATGCCACGTGTCGTTCTGTGAATAGAGGAAAAAAATAACTGCTATGCCACACGTCAGATTCTGATTGGCCAGAGGAAAATTCTGAGGAATTAAGGAGAGAAAGAAGGGACGTGTGGCAGCTCGTGATTTGTCCAGTCTTGGTCAAATGTTGACTTTGACCAATTTTGTTTTATATTTTTCCAGAGTTCTAGAAGGTCTTTTTTCGCGAGGTTTATATCATTGCATTCGTCTCGTCGAGCTCTTCGATTTGGTACCTAGTTTGACCCCTTTTGAGATAGTTGACTTTTGATCAACTGGGCGATTTTTCAGGTTTGACTTTTCGTCTTTTTGTGGATTTGGTAGGTCTTGGCATGGATGGTTGGCGGGTAAGGGTTATAAGAGAATTGGAGAGCGTGTGTAAGGTTTTTGCGGAGATTTGTCGAGAAGTCAGCCATCCTTGGCCCAGTATTTGCAGATCGGCCTTTTATTTGGAGTTGACTTTTCACCAAGTCATCCGAGTATTCCTTTCTTTGTCTTTTTACCTGAAAAATCATACAAAAGTATATTAAGAGTTTCAAAATTAATTTTTATTAATTTTAAATATTTTTTCAATATTTTATGTGATTTAAGGGTGAATTTTATATGATAAAACCCTAAAAATGTGTACAAAAATACACATTACAAATCTCACCACACTTAAACCAAAATTGCCCTCAAGCGTGAATTAAATCAAGTTTTAGGGTTTTTAGAATCAGTTTAAATTCATTTGAAAAGAGATTAAATTATTATCATACTATTAATCGATTATTAAAATAATACACGAATGTCGGTGAATGTCCATTTATAATTTTAAAATTCACTAAGTCATCCGAGTATCCCTTTCTTTGTCTTTTTACCTGAAAAATCACACAAAAGTGTATTAAGACTTTCAAAAATATTTTTTATTAATTTTAAACTTTTTTCAATATTTTATGTGATTTAAGGGTGAATTTTATATGATAAAAATCCTAAAAATGTGTATAAAAATACACATTACAATGCCCGAGCGAGTCCTTTCCTATTATTTACCTCGGCCTCCCTCTAACAATTAAATCGCCGCCTAAAGAAGCATTCTTACCTCTAATTGATAAATTCCACAAGAGACTAGCTCAATGGAAAGGCCGGTACTTATCCCTGGCCGGAAAATAACTCTAGTCAAATCGGTTCTCTCGGCATTGCCTTCTTACTACATGGCGACATTTAAACTTCCGGCTTGGGTGATTCAAGAAATGGAAAAAATTATGAGGCAATTTCTCTGGAAGAAGGAGGACGGAACATGAATTCACCTCGCGAGTTGGAATATATTATGTATGACTAAATCTTCCGCGCGGGGGGGGGGGGGGGTGAGGTTGGATTGGGTTAGGGCTGTTGAATCTTAAATGTCAGAATATAGCTCTTCTGACGAAGTGGTGGTGGTGGTACTGGTCAGAGAAAGATTCTCTATGGACCAGGACAGTCTTGTCCATCTATAGTCAACCAGCGTATCATTTTCCGTGGTCCTGGAAAAGCCCATGTTCTTTTTTTTTGGAATGCGCTTCTAAATCTAATCCCAATAATCAAAGGTTGCATTAAAATCTCCGTCAAAAATGGAGAGTCCAGTTCGTTTTGGCATCAGAATTGGTTGGAAAATGTACCTCTTGCTTTCTATTACCCTCATCTTTTCTTGTTCGCGCTAGTTAAAATATGATGATCAGAGAGGCGAAGGGAATTAATGGTTGGGATTTAAAATTGCGAGATAACTTATCGAGTCGAGCAGAACATGAATGGGAGTCTCTTCGCCCGAAATTACAAGCAGTTATGTTCCAGCAAGCCGATGAGATGGATTTAGTTCCTTCGTCGTTAAATAACACTGGTAAATTTCATTCCAAGGATATCTACAAAGGACTCACATTTCCGGGAATGATAGATAAATCAGTCCCTATAATCTGGTAAGTGAGGATTCCAAACAAGCTGAAGGTTTTCTGTTGGCTAGTTTTTCATAATAAAGTAATATCGAAGGCGAATATGGTTAAAAGGCAGCTCAATGTTTCAGCATCTTGTCTCTCTGTGCATCGCCAACCTACCGGAAACAACCTACCACCTATTTTGGGAATGTTTATTCACTCAACGAGTGTGGGAAATGGTGCTCAATCACCTAGGCTTGTCGGTTCATAATGATGACTCTCTGTTGCAAATTTGGACTAGCCTGAGGGGAATTCTTGGTAAGGAGATGAAAAATAAGTGGGATATTTGATGGATTTGGACTTGTTAGACTATATGGCGCGCACGTAACGATGTTATTTTTCGAGGCAACACCATTAGGCCTGAAGATTGTTTCTATCAACTCAAGATAGAGATTTATTCTTGGGGAAGGGCTAATGAGGCCTTATTTACTATTTGCTAATGTAACGTGATTTTGGATTTTTTCTCATTTTGGTGTATTCTTTAGAGAGGAGGAAGTCTGTGTTTTGGTATTAACTGAAATTGTAAATAACGGTTGTTGTGATTAATTTAATGAAAAGGTTGCCAATTGGCAACCATTTTCCTTCAGAAAAAAAAAATCATTAGTTTTTATCTCAGCCTACACTTTTGTACTATCGGAGGTCTCCATTATCCTCTTCACACAAAAACAAATAACTGAATTTATGTTTTACGACAGATAAGTAGAATCTGTTATGTATATCAGATACCAATTTAGATATGATTCAATTGTGATTCTTACCAATTTTTGTATTTTCAATATTTATCTTAATTTAATTATAATATAGTATAATATTGCATAAAAATAATTAAAAATAACTCTATAAATCCACACCTAATGCTGTTATTATTAAAGAAAACTTATCATAAGAATAATTACATTACATTATATTCATAGAATTTCAAATTAAATTTGTTCAGTTTAATCAAATAAATAAAATTTTATTCAGATTATTTAGTTTGAACTTTGAATTTGCTTAATTTCAAGTTGACCTTAAAATTTGATTTTGACTATTTAATAAAACAGATTTGTTATACTTATATTTGATAAAAAAATTTACCAACGTATAAGAAAATTACAATACTTTGATTCATGGATATTTAACATCAAATTCATTCAGATTAATCAAATAAATCATATTATTGTTTAGATTCTTTAGTTCAGATTTGCCTAATTTCAAGTTGGTCTCAACTCAACCAAACACCTCCAAACTATTCAACCAACTTTATTCTTCACCTAGCTTTGAAGTACAACAAAATCAACTCCTTAACTAACAAAAAAAGGTCAATCAAGATTTGGTTCTCGAATCAAAGAGATCTTTGTACTTCATTTTTTGTGGAATATATCACTTACCCTAAGGTGTTGCATATATAACAAGTCATCGAGATACACATACATAGGACCGTAATTTAGTTTGCAACTCATTGTTTCATTGAATTTCACTCCTGAACCTGTGTCGAGACGAGCTTACATAGACTCTGTTCGATCAAATTTGGTTTCAGTTTGAACCATTTTTACTAGAAATCTCGTTAGGCTGGTTGAATTGAGCCGAGCTATGATCATGAGTCGACCTAGATCAAATTATTTAGAGCTAAACTCGAGATGGAAATTGGAGCTAAAAATCTCTATTACAAACCGAGTCGGGTTGACTTTCACCTTTCGAACCAAACTCGAGTTGAGTCTCATTTGCTTAAGCTCGTCTCTTCCATGTCCTTAGTGCATATCATATTAAACTAATGTAAATATTATATTTTAGTTCTCAGAAATATAGATACGTATCACATCTCAAATACAAATCACATTTAGAAAATTCAATTTATTAATATAATATATTATTTTATAAATATATTATAACTTTAATTCACTAGGCAGATTTTGAGTAAATATAATTCAGTTTATAAATATAGAACAATTTTAGGGTAATTGAATGTAGCTTTACTATTTATTATTTATACATCCTACTAAGTACAAGCCCTTGTATATTTCATTATTTTATTTTTTATATTATAGTCTTGGACTCTTGCTTTTAAATACAGCAAATGGGGCTCCAAATTTAAGGTCAAATAAATTAATGACTCGATTCAGGCTATCAATTAGAATATATGGAACAGAAAATCAACAATTAAATCTTGGTAATTGGATCGAAACCAAATAACCGCCACTTAATTACTTTAATCATAGATCGACAGGAGTCATGGTTCAGCCTCCTCTCACGTGGACCCTGAGCCCACAAAAGATGAGTGATATTCATCTCCCAACTTATATAGTTTATATTACTTTTGAATAATAACAATATGTTATACTTTGTGTAGACTAAATAATTAGACATTAATTTCAAGGTTCTTACTTAAGTTATACTTCTGATACAATCATGTTAGTGCCCTTAATGATGTAGAAAGCAAGGTTCTTTTTGCCAGATTTAGTTTTCGTCATACTATCCTATCAGTTCTGATCGGTAGGTAATGAATAGTTGAATACGATAGTTTTTGTTTTTTCTTGGCTTGAGAGAGAGAGGGGAGGAGGTAGGAGATAGTGTATCTAACTAGCTTAGTTGGACCCCGACCAGAGTTAGAAGAAGATAGAGGTAGTATCAAAATTTCAGTTCAATAAATACAAAAAAGAACTCGAAACGATTTGAAGTCAAATCCAAGTCAGATTCAAATTTAGTTATATAATTATTTTTATCATATTAATTATTTTGTAAATAATTAAGATTTGTAGCTTTAAAACTAAAGTTGTGAGTATAATATAAAAACATTAATTCTAATTGATTTTTTCTGGAAAGAAGAATTAAAATAGATTACTTTTATGCCTCAAATATATTTTTGTTTTACGAAATAAAAATTAGTATTCTCACATAACTTAAGCAAAATACATATAATCATAATCATTTTTTTACATAATATAATGTTAATCAACATAATTCAACAAATGAAAGGTCATACAAGAAATAACAAAATAATATATAATCAGAAACATTTTTGTTCATATTTTTCATCACCTAGAAAATGCCACATCTTCAAAAACTAACAATATTATCCCTTTTTAATTATGATCTTTTATATTAATATCATTAACATCATATAACCAAAACTAAGAATTAGCTCTTATATAGTTCAAAACAAGAAATCTGAGGAATGTTATGACAATATATAACAAACTTAATTAAAATAAAATTCATTTAATACACAAAATGACAATAGCATTTTCACTATTGACATGCCAATTTTGTTAGTATTGACCTTTCAAAAATAAATGTTAGTATTGAGATTGAAAGATGGAGTTAGTTAATAGCCCTCCATTAAAGTTTCATCTTCAAAAACCAGATTTCATTTTTAAACCACCACAAGAAAGCAACCTCCCTTCTCTTTTTTGAACTCTGATCTACTCTCTCTGTCTCTCTCTCTCTCTCTGGATCAAGAACAATAAACGAATTTGTGGAAGCAAGGTATGATTTCTTCTTACCCATTTTGTAAATTTCGAACTTGTTGCCCCACATTTTGGAACAATTTGCGGTAAAAATGAGCTCATTTCTTTAGACCCTTTTTATTAATTTTGTGGGTTTTCTTTGATTTTAGCTTTTATTGACATTTGGGCATCAAGTGGGATTGCTGTGTTTATAACCCAATTTCTAGTCAGGCCATCTGGCCAAAAGGGTAATTTTTTCAGTTAGGTACTAATTTGTGGTTAAATTTACAAAAGAGCCGTCAAGATTTTTCAGATAGGGATTACATTTTTTCCTTTTTCCCCTAAATTTTGTTAAATCCTACCATTTCATTTTTTTCCCCTAATTCCAGATTTACTGAATTTCAGAAAATTCTACGGCTTTAGTTCTTTAGTTACGGGTTTTATAATTCAGTAACTTTTTGTTCAGAGTTTATGAGACCAAATTGAAGTTTGAATTCAAAAAATTTACACTAGAAAATTGAACTATCAAATAAAATGGGTTTTCATAAAAAGATAGTCTTCTTATTTCCTAATTTCTAATATGATTTAACATAGAACTGATATATAATCTAACCACAATTTTCTCATAATATTTCATGCAGATATTTACCGAAAGAAAATAGAATATTTACAATGTTTCACCACTCAAACAGCAGAAATCAGAGAAATAAATTCTCCAAAGTTAAAAAATTGCTCCAAATAACCTTGCTTTTATGCGTGGCAATTTGGCTTCTTTACCAAATTAAACATTCATACGATAAGAAGAAAAATTTCGATCAAAATATCGAAATTCTTGGCAATGAAAATGGGGAGGAAATTTACTTAGGTCGCAAAGAGAAAGCTGGGGAATCTTTCAATCAGGTCCCTGAAAAAGAAGAAATTACAAATGGGTCCTTGCAAAATGATTCTGAGAAGAAAGATGAAGAGAGAGAAGGAGAAAATGTATTTAGCAAAGAAAATTTGAAGTCAAATGAATCAGAAGTAAAAATTGATAGATTCGGGGATGGAAGTGGAAATAATAAAAATAAAGAGGGTAATAATGAAAATTTGGAGTCGAATGAATCAGAAGAGAAAGTTGAAAATTTTGGGGACGGAAATGGAATTAAGGAAAATAATGAGGGTAATAGTGAAAATTTGGAGTCAAATGAATCAGAAGAGAAAGTTGAAAATTTTGGGGATGAGAATGGAAATAATGAAAATACTGAGGGTAATAATGAAAATAATGAAGGAAATAATGAAAATAATGAGGGAAGTAATGAAAAATTGGGGTCAAATGAATCAGAAGAGAAAATTGAAAACACTGGGGATGGAAATGGAAATAATGAAGATAATGAGGGAAATAATGAAAATAATGAGGGAAATAATGCAAGTTTGGAGTCGAATGAATTGGAAGAGAAAATTGAAAAATTTGAGGATGGAAATAATGAAAATTTGGAGTCAAATCAAGGGGCAAATGGTTATTCTGAGCAAACAGAAGGGGGAAATGGAAATAGTGAAAAACAGAAGGGTGAAATTGCAAAAATGGGCGAAGAATTGAATGGAGGTGAAAATGGAACTGGAGATGTTCGAAATGGAGAAAATAATGAAGGTTCTGATAAAAATGAAATTGGTAATAACGGAGACAAAATTGGAGAAGAAAATATTAATCTGAATGAAATTCAAATTGAGTCCACAAGCCCTAATACTGAAAACGGTGAAAATGAGGTTCAAGTTGATTCCACAAACCCTAATCCTGAAAATAGTGAGACTGAGATTCATATTGATTCCAAAGGTGAGGATGAAATTCATATTGATTCCACAAACCCTAATTCTGAAAATAGTGAGAATGAAGTTCATATCGATTCCACAAACCCTATTTCTGAAAATGGTGAGAATGAGATTCATGTTGATTCCACAAACCCTAATTCTGAAAATAGCGAGAATGAAATTCATATTGATTCCACAAATCCTAATTCTGAAAAGAGTGAAAATAATGATGGTAATAATAATAATAATGGGACAAGAAATGAAGGGCAAAATGTGATTGAACTGAATTCTGATAATCAAAATGAGATTCCTAAAAAAGAGACATTTGAATCTCAAAATAGCGAGGGTTTCAATTTGAACGGAAATGAAAAAGATTCGAACGGATCAGAAGAAATTAAAACAGAATGAAGCTTTCATAATACGGATATTTGATAATTTGAATTAGATGTTTTGTTTTTTATTTAGTACGTCTCAAATAAATTTATGGAGTGAAATCGAGTAATTATTTATGTTTATTTTGGGGTAAATATTAGCAAGATATGGTTTGGGTAATTTTTAGAGGAGGGAGAGATTTTATTTTTTGTTTAAATTTATTTATTTTGTTTGTAGTTCTATTAAATTTTCAGAACAAACCTCTTTTGTTTGTTAGTATGTCTTATTTTGCTCTTTCAATCAAATGTTGATTTATTTCTAATTTGTTATTATTGTTATTTTATAGATTAATGAAGAAAGTTATATCTCCTGTTTCCATTATATACTGTCAGTACATTTGGATAAAAAATCTTTTCAACACCCCCTCAAATAGTCAAATTTATTCTCTGAATATTTCAAAGAGACCCTATATTTTTCAGATTCTCTTTTTCAAGTTTCTATTAAGTGAATGGGGTTTTTATTTTACCCCTACAAGGGTTAACTGTAACTTTTCATCCAACAAACATTTTTTTGACCAAAATACTCCTCATCAAAATTATTTTAATCTTTTTTTTTGTTCCATCAAAAAGAGAAAATGTTATATAGAAAAATATGAATAAATAGCAAATTATACAGAAAAATTAAAATATTCTATTTCGTAATTATTTTTATTCACTATTATATTGTAATTGTAAGTTGATTTGATATTTCATTTTTAGAGGGGTAGATATCAGCATGACATGTTTTTCGACAAAAATACTCCTCATTAAAATTACTTTAATATTTTATTTTTGTTACACCAAAAATAGCAAACAAAGAGAAAATTTATCTACTAAAATATAAATAAAGAAGAAACTGTAAAGAAGAATTAAAATATTATATCTTATAATTATTTCAATTCACTACTTTATTATACTTCTAATCTAAGTTGTAAGTTGTAACATGCCAATCTGAATCTTAAATCCATATCTTCAAATGGGCCAGGCCGGCCCATGATTGATCTTCTCTTCTCCCTCTGATTTTTTTTTTAATACCATTTTTTTCAAAAATAAACGAGCAAATACCACCCCTTTCAAAATAATGTGGTATCTACCATTTCCGTCGCTACTAGTGGCGGAACAGATATTGTTCCGCCACTAGTAGTAGCGGAACATGTGAATTTTATAATTTTTCAAAAATGGGGTTAATTAGTGAAAAAACGTGTTCCGCCACTGCCACTGGCGGAACAGGAAAAAAATTAAATTTTTCTCAGGAAAAAAAAAATTTCATGTAGGCAGTACAGTGTTTTCAGCATTTTTTTACACTAATTAACCCTGTTTAACCAGCCAAATGAGAAATTTTTGAAAAAACTGAAAATCCACATGTTCCGCCACTACTAGTGGCGGAACAACATCTGTTCCGCCACTAATAGTGGCGAAAATGGTAGTTACCCCATTATTTTCAAAGCAGTGGCAAGTATTGGTTTATTTTTGAAAAAAATGGTATATAAAAAAAAGAATCTCTCCCTCTCTTTCATAGCTTATCCTCCATAAAGTAAGTCATTTATCTAAAAACATTCAACTAAACAAATTAGCTTATTTTTTCATTTCCTCTATTTCACTAGTTTTATGTACTTGTATTATATCAATTTGAATCTCTAGTATGGTTTAAAGAGTATTGATATTGGTAGGAAAATTCTAACTTAACATATAAAATTAACATTTAAAATGATAAATTTACTCTCAGTAGATCTCAATGTTAGAACCTTTTTTATGCTCAACCAGAAAAAAAAAATATTAAAATACGAAATAAAACATATAAAATTAGAAACTATTAAGCATGAATTTATTATTTTAAATGTTAAAATATTTTCCTCTTTATTTTTAATATGGGCTGGGCCGGCCCATGTTCTTCTCTCTCTCTCTCTCAAAGCTTATCATATTAAGAAGGGGAAATTTGGTATTTTAGAAGAGTAAATATAATATTTTCAAGTTTGTAGTTTAAACAAGAAATTCCCTCCTCTTTTCATTACAAGGTCTTTAGTTTTCATAAATGATAAATCATTTATATAAATACATTCAACTAGTTTAAGTTGTACCAATTTGTTATATATACAGTCCAAATAGTTTAATATGGGCTAGGCCGGCCCATGTTTAATCTCCTCTCTTTCTCTTTCAAAGCTTATCCTCTCTGCTTCACTCTCACATGGCGTGAAATCAATACCAGCTTAGAATGTCTACTTCCCTCTCTTCCCTCCCTTCTTCTCTCACTCTCCCCTCAAAATGGAACAACCCAACAACCAAACCACCCTCAAAACTCTCCGTCAGAGCGACTCTCAGAGCCGCGGAGCTCTACGAAGCCCCGCCGCCCGGCGCCGACGTGGCGACGCACCGCGTCACCGTTCATGACCGGCAACGTGGCGTCACTCATCAGTTTGTAGTTCCTGAGGTAAAGATAAAATTATATGATTTTATTTCTTTTGTTTACGCCATTTTTGTAGTTTTGAGCTTGATTAATGAAATGTTGCAGGATCAATATATTCTGCACACGGCGGAAGCACAGAACGTCACGCTTCCATTTGCTTGTCGCCATGGTAATACACTAATACTTCATCTCATTGACTTTTTCTTCTTATTTATTACAATATAATTCTTTAGAAATATTTTTTTTTATGTTTTTTTTAAGGGTGTTTAACCATTGGCATGTTTTCGTATCTAAGTCTAACCCTCATGGTTTTCTAAATCCCCAAAATTAATTTATGTAGTATTTTTAATATGTTTACCATGAAGCGGGATTTGAAATCCTGTTTCATTATATGAGGAGGGATTTGAAATTCCGAACTGAGTTAGTGAGAGAAATAAGTTGAAAATGAAGTTATTTTTGGAATTTAAAAAATTATGAAGGTTAGATATAATTTTTTGAAAAAGGCTTTATATATTGTTTTTTTTTCTTGATTGATTGTTAGGTTGTTGTACCAGTTGTGCGGTACGGATAAAAAACGGTCAAATTAGGCAACCTGAAGCTCTTGGTATATCTCCTGAACTCAAATCGAAGGTAAATAATTAAAATTTCATTTTTCAAACAATTTTTCGTTCAAAATTTTTTAAATAATCTTTTTTCTTTCTATTTTTTACTTTAGGGTTATGCGTTATTATGTGTTGGATATGCATGTTCTGATATAGAAGTCGAAACTCAAGATGAAGATGAGGTTAGTGAAGTTTGTTACAAAATATCTACAACTTTAGTACAAATTGTATGAAATATTTGGTGATTTATTATTTTGGGGGAAATATTTTTTCTGTGCAGGTTTATTGGCTTCAATTTGGACGATATTTTGCACGAGGACCTATTGTAAGTTTTTACAAGCGATCACTAAAGTGTTTCTTAAAATGAGAACACTAATCATATTCTTCAAAATATAATATAATTACTAATTTAATGCACTTCTTTTTACAGGAAAGGGATGATTATGCATTAGAACTTGCTTTGGCTGATGAATAATTTAAACCCTGGAGTTTTGTATATTTTTCTCTTTTTTTTTCTAATATTAATTGATATTCACATCAACTATTGTAAGTTAGAATAACTGCTTTCTTTATAATATGGTTCTTGTGATACAAAAGTATTAGAAAATCTATACAATCAAACAAAAACTGTACAGGAAGATTAGAATCTCTTAAAATACAACAAAATGTATATTGAAAAAATTAGAGTGAATTACCTGAATAGTCAGTTAAATTAGATTAAATTATGTATAGTAAATATTTGTATGTGAGCTGAAATAGGGACTCTTGAAGTTCTACAATTTACTCCATAACTTACGAACAAATACAAAGAATGTTAGAGTGCTTACATTATTAATTCTTCTAATCATCTTCCACTTCCCCTAAACTTATCAACAAATAAATTAAACCCCGAAGAAAACTATACACATCGTCAAATAAATCATACACATATACACAGTCTAAACTCTAAACCTAACCCTAAAATCCATCCATCATTCAATACACATTCCTCCATCTTGTTCTTGCATTGTCACCCTCTCTTCTCCATTAACGTAAACCGATAAATTCACGTAATGCTCGCCTTCTCTTCTCTCTCTCCATCTCGCTCTGCATACCACACAATTGGCCGCACGCCTGCCTCGGCTTCTTTTCCACCTCGCGAAACACTCACCATGTAGCGAGTTACCACACGTACCACATGTGACCAATCTAAGCCCACTTCTTGTACCGTTATGGTTGTTAGTGTTGATATTATTCATATCTTCTAAGCATACTGGACAAACTTCCCCGTCCTGGATTATGATTTGTCCCTAGAGTAAAATCAAATAAACTGAATTAGAATTTAGTTAAGTGAACTAAGATTCTTAAATAATTAACACTAAATCGATGGAACTGAATTTTGTTTCAGTTTATTCAGTTAGTGAATATAAATCTATTTTATAAAGACAAGTTTCTACTAGATAAGTTATTTACATAAATTCTCAAGTACATGTAATACTAGTTGGATCAGGTTATTAAGTAATTAGAAGTTGGAAGATATACAAATCGAATTGAAAGCAAAATACTGAGCATCACAACTTTTCAATTGACCCCCAAAAAAAAGAATTAATAATAGAAAGAAATAGGCTAAAATTCGTTAGTTTAGTTTTTTTTTAACTTAATAAACCAAATTAAGCATTCATCTTTACCTGTGCTTGTTGATTAGCACCCGAAAGTATCCTAAGAAACATCGCACGCGCACGTGGTCCTGCCAGTACACCAGGAGCAGTCGGAACGTCCAAAAATCTCGCTAGTTCGCACGGACGAATTGACTTACGCCAAACGCACGCATCATCAAAGGTCAAATTCAACACACGTAACAAAACAAATAACACGTGTTTGCACGGAACTGATCGATCCGGACACGTGCATGAGGGAACTGCAGACAGAGTTACAGTGTACACGTTTCCCGTCGAGCCTAGGATGTAGAATTCGGGTCCGGCACGATGTAAAAGGCGTAATTGGTGCTCTAAAGCACGGATTATTCGATCGGCAACTTGTTGGGCTGAGTCAGATTGAGCTGTGTTAGACTGCGTTGAGTCGGATTCGGATCGGGATCGGGTTCGGATTCGAGCAGGGGAGTTGGACCCAACCGACTCCATTATTGTTGTTTGTTTGTTTTTGTAGGTTTGTGAGATATATTTTTGTGGGTTTGTAATGAGAGAGAGAGAGAAGATGAACAGAAGAAGAAGCAATGGAAGCTAAGAAATTAGGGAGATGCTTTGAGTGGCGTGTGGATTGGAGTTTGAAGATAGAATGGCGGGAGGGGTTTGGTTTGAGTGACTTTTGGTTCAAGTTTGGTATTTAATTTAAGAGTTAAACTGGAAAAAGAAGTATCTTTGAAAACCCAAATTTAGGTTGAGTGTTGTTTAGGAATCTTTTGATCCATGTGACCAAATCATGGTTAACTAGGTTGACCCGATTGTTTTTTTCTCATTGTTGGTTTGGAAGATAATTTGCTGGGCATTTTTGGGACAAAAATAGTTAGTTACTTATTACACAGTTGGGCAATTCTTAATATTTCAAAATTCAACCAAAGACTCATTTTAGATTTCCCGGAACGATAAAGATAGCTAGGAAAGAATATTCTTTTCAGGTTTCAACAGTTGCACTCAACCACATAAAAACTGTACATAATATTTCCATCTAAAGTATATTCATCAACGTGCAAAAAAAGAGGAATATTTCTGCTAATTAGGCATATAATTCATCTGAGACAGAGAAATAACTCCAGATATGGATTATGGAATGAA
The DNA here is from genome assembly GCA_027726005.1 of Juncus effusus. Lineage (NCBI taxonomy): Eukaryota > Viridiplantae > Streptophyta > Magnoliopsida > Poales > Juncaceae > Juncus > Juncus effusus. The sequence continues at coordinate 2,434,513 of CM050893.1, read as the reverse complement.
GGATCCTACAATTACTATTTCACAAACTAATTCATTAAATATCTTCTATACATATCATGTGAGACCCGAAGTTATGAAAAACTATTCATTGACCAAAGAGAAACTAAAAGCAAGAAGCATCATAAGAGAAGGGTGCTTATCCATGGAAGCAACAAAACCTGTCTATTCTTTACTTTATAATTTATATTCATCTTTGTGTTCAAATATTTATCTAGCTCAGGCCAATGAGTCCTTTCATGTAAATAACAGCATGTAACAATTTCATACAATTTACTCACATCATATAAATGATTCATAAAATTTTGGCAATAACGAAGGTCTATATAAATACTTGAATTATATAAATACTTGAAGTTAGAACTGCAATGGTTCAAAAAACATAAAAGTACTGAATTTGATATATGAGTTTCTCTTGATACAAAGAGATACAAAACAAATAAATAAAAAAATGGCTAATTCTTGACACCACAAAAAGTTGTTCTGAACTAGGAATAATAAAAATAAATGGATTTATTAGCGATCCACAAAATAAGAGAAACACATAAAGCTCCAAATCCTTTTCTTTTAAATCTTATTTTATCGAGGTGTGCTCAGACCATTTTCTGCCCAAAAAAATTAATTAAAAATATATCATATTTTAAAAGGTAAAACTAGCATTATTAAAACTTTGAAATTACCACAATAATATTGGCTTAATACCATTCAACAATTCTGGCTTATTGACGTAATAAGACTTTGAAATTGGAAGGCTTAATTGATGCATGAATAATTTGGGAAAAAAATAAACAAATTGATGAATAACTAATAGAGTCAATTGATGCAAAACTGGACAAATTTGAATTCAATTTCAAAATTGAGGCATAATTGGGGCTAATTTGAGAAAAAAAACGAAATTAGCGTATTTGGTGAAATCGGTTCCTCACCACACTAATACTGAAACGATAATTATATCAGACTCCAGGGTTGGATGCGCAAATCGTACCCTGTGATAGCGACCTCAGAGAATCGATCCCCAATCGCGACGTCAATCGAGCCGACGAAACCGCGCTGTGCAACGGCATCAACGATTCCAGCATCACCATCTCCCTTCTAACCCTACACAATTCATAATCACAAAGACCCAATTGTTAAAAACGAATTATCAAACCAATTCGATTCAATCATGAAGAAATGGGTCATTTCAAAAACCAGTCATTGTACTAATTGGACTGAATTATGAAGAAATGGGTGCTTGGTTACCTGGGAAATGAGGGAGATGAAACACGAGGGAGAGAGGTTGAAGGAGAAGGAGATGAGGTGGGTTTGATGAAGGAGCGAGATTTGAACAAGGTGGAAACTGGGCGAGCGAGAGCTCGAAAGCGGCACGCCATTGTTGGTGAATCAATCGAGGTTTTGAAAAGGAAAAATAGTGCTTGCTTTGGAGGCGACGAGGGTTTTAGAACTTAGATCTCGTCGTGTTCGATGTGGTGGGCTTGTTGTACATTGGGCTTAATCGATGGAAATGAAATCCCCGTTTGTTAAGAAACCGAGAATCTAAGTTACAAATTACTCAACTATATGTAACGAGTAGAGAAAAAGTCTATTTTGTCCCCCACAAACTATTGAGATATCTCATTTTTTATCTCTCAATTTTTTATTGGTGCAATTTTGGTTTAGTAACTATTCAATAAGTATATTCTTAGTCCTTCCATCCAAGAACGAAATCAGGGGTGCTCGAAAACTCAAGGTTAGTTGTGATTTCGACACCCCCTATTCATATAATATTTATATAAGTATGTATGGAATAGAAGCTTCTTGTAGCACAATTAGTTAGTAGTAGAGGTGGCAAAATTTGACCCGACCCGAAAACCCGATCCGACCCACCCGAACCCAAACCCAACCGACCAGAAAATGTTGACAAGTCAACGATCCAAAACCTGACCCGACCCAAACCTAAACGCCCCGAGACCCGAAATACCCAGAATCCAAACGACCCGAAACCCGAAATACCCGAGACCCAAAACCTAAATGACCTGAAAGTTGCATATAATGAATGAATGGTCATATACTTGTTGATTTCACTGGTATGCTAGTATTATATATTATTTTATAATATCTTATTTTGTTTCTTATAATGTCAATATATTATTTTAGAAAATAATATATTAATTATATTGGTTTCTAAGACATAAAATTCTATTTGAGACTTTTGAGCTCATCGGACTCTTTTTACAGCTTGCGCAAAATTGAAAATAGATTGATATTTATTTAATCAAAGATTTTTCATTACAAGTTAAAAACGGTGCGTAACTAGAGCTGGCAAAATCTAACCTGATCCGAAAACCCGACCCGAAAATGTTGACAAGTCAATGACCCAAAACCCGACCCGAGACCTGAACGTTCCGACCCACCTATTTGCCACCTCTAGTTAGCAGTGTGCTTGGATACCCAAAAGTCCAGAGTTTGAACCCAGCTTTTTATGGTTTTTTATTTTTTAAAATTTTACCACACCTAAATGGCTTCAACCAAGTTTCGAACCCAAATCTACTGGAAACAGAGTTCAAGAACTTAACCGCTTGGGCTACAACCTTGTTTGTGGTAATAGTGTTAGGGCCCCCTATATATCAATCCTGGTTCCGTCTCTGCTTTCATATTCTAAGAGCCTGTGTGTCCGTTAAATTTGATGCATGTTCCAACGTGTCAATTGCGACTTGACAAATGTTTGAAAAAAATAAAAAATTCTTTAATTCACCACTTTTCTTAAAACATTATTTTTACAATTTTTTTTTTTTTTTGTGCATGTTTAAATTTAAAAATAAAAAATAAACACATCATTGCTTATGTGTCAATATATGACATATCATTTTTTGCGTGTTAAATTCAACGAACGCATTAGTACTCAACGGATGGAAGGACAAAAAATATACTTATTAATAGTTAAGCGAATTTGATCAATAAAAAGTTATGAGACAAGCAAATATGCTCATAACCTAGTGATTGAATACAAAACATAATAAATTATAATCATTAGTTTAATATCTATTTGCATCAAATAATGATGTTGGATAAAGAGCCCTCCCCATTCAATCTAAAAAAAATTTGTGAGACAAAAAATTAGCTATTTTAATAGTTTAGGGGGGCAAAAATGAACACTCACTAGACGTATTCTTAATACTCATTTTACAATTATAATACTCGTGCTATTATACTTAACTGGACTTAAAGAATAGCATAAAAATCTACCCCAAAAAAAAAGAATAGCATAAAAAAAAACTGTACTTAAAGAAAGTGCATGCAAAAGTGTACATGGGCCAGACTGGGTTGTTGGGTTTTCTCCTCATGCTCATTGGTCTTTTGGGCCTTAATGTGTAGGTTTGCAATAAAACTTGGAGGGGTTTTGGGAAAAAAATGTGCATATATACACTTTGCCCTCGCCTCTCACTCTTGACACAAGTCAGTGAAAATTTTTATCTGAACCACCCCATTTTTCCCAACATGGATAGGGCCCAGTTCCAGCAGCTCATATAAAGTGGCCTTAGACTTGGCCTTTGACGGCCTTATTTTCTCATACGTCAAATCAATAGGCCACATCAACGCCAAATGGATCTTTCCTTTTCTTTCAAATTAGACAGTACACATGTGAGAAATTTATTTTCTCAATTTACTTTCATCAGCATCATCTGATATCTTTAAAAAAATTAAATTTTAAATTGAATTAAAAACCTCCATATCAGAAAATGGGGTACTCGCATATACATAATTCAACATTGTCAACTTTAAATTGTAAACACTGTGCGCATTACAAACATCAGGCTTTATTCAAATTATATGACCATTAACCATATGTCATATGTTTAAAAGTACAACGAAAATAACAACATCAATAACAAAGCCAGAATTTCATTTCTGAGAATATATGCTTACAATAAGCTAAATGTCCCTATTGGTTGGAGAGATCTTAACAGGAAATTCTTTAGGGAAAACTACCGGATATCCCATAGGATGGTCTGGCTCTGCAGGTTCCCAATTGTAGTTAAGGCAAAAGCGGTGTAGAAAAATCGCGATTTGTATTTTTGCAAATTCTGATCCACTGCATAAACGCAATCCTCCTCCGAATGGTGTCCAATAATTTGTCTTTTTAATACTCTTTTAGATTAGAAGATCCAAAGACACAATAAACATAAACGAACATAAGTTATAAAATTAGATGGTGTGAGTTTAAATTTCATTGGTAACTATAATGTATGTAATACCTGCCATCTCCATGGATCGAAGTCTTCTGGTCTCTCAAATACAATTGGGTCCAGATGCATCGCTTCAGAGTAGGGAACAATTACAGTCCCTTTTGGAAACAGATAGCCTGAATATTTCAAACATATAATCATTACTGATATTAGGAAGGCAAGTTTTCTTGTATGTTTTTTTATTGAAGTAAAGAAAATTTAGAAAAGGGATTCGTTCATACCTTTGAACTCAATATCTTGTATTGCCTTCTTAAAATGACCTGGGAAAAGATTTCCAAGCCGCAATGTTTCATTGATTACCTGAACAAGTAAATAAAATAAAATAAATAAAAATCTAAATTATTGACGAAAAGATGAATTTTTAGGTTTAATAAAGGAAATGATGTTTTATGTATGCATCTAGAGAACTTTACACATTGAGAGAATTCCATTTGCTTGTAGTCGTCCCATGTGAGCTTATGTTTGTCATCCTTCTTTTCTCTCATGATTTGTAGGTACTCTCTCTATAATTAAAACTTTAGCTTTCTTAACAGAAAAACAATCTTATATGTATAAATTTTCTAACACATTCATGAAACAATATAATTTACCCGCAACTGTTCAAGTGCTTTGGGACAACTGCGCAAGAAATAGATGGCTAAAGGAATGATTACTGAAGTGTTAAACAAGGCAGCAATAGAAAATCCGATAACTGTACTAAATATATCATTGATAGATTCATCCGAGGCTTTCTCCAACAGCCAGCTGAGTAAGTCTGTAGGAATTGTGTTTATCTTCTCTGCGGTTTTCTTTGTTTCCATCATTTTCTTGATATTTTTGACAATTCTTTCCCTTGCCTAATTTTTCCAATGAAAATAAATTGTGTTTATTGCAGTTCAAAATTTTATCCCGAAGAGAAACTAAAGGTGATCAACTGATTTTACCCTTAAGGCTTTCCCATAGAAAGTGAAAGGAAGATTGATTGGAAAACAATGAAATCCTGCGGTGAATGTGATGAATTCTTGTCGCAATTCTTCTGTTTCTGAATCTTCAGCCTTCAATCCAATGGTTTTTCCAACTATAACACTGAAAACAAACTGTGGTAAAAGAAGAAATTAATATATAAATAACTCAACTGCATCATATTTTTTTATCATTCTTTTATTTTATCCTTATCCAAACTTGTACATATATCATATCCATGGAATAACAATACATATTCATATAATAGAGAATTTATTTGTATATATTATATGCATATTAGCTTGAATTCAACCTTATGTGCTTCTTGGCAGAGATAGAGGGAATCCTTGTGCTTCCAAGAATTCAAAACCCGGTCAGCAGAATTCTGAACGATCTCTAAAAATGAGGTCTGAATTTCCCATGTGTTCATAAAGCCGAGGAGCATCGATTTCAAGTTTTTGTACCGGTCTCCAGACAAAAACGGCAGATTATAATGGCCCATTAGGTTTTTGATGTGCTGCGGTGAACTATTTTCAACTAATCGCATCTGATTTTGCAACACGAGCCTGCTCAGATCCGGGTCGGTCGAGATTACTGTCGTCTTTCCCAAGAATTTTGTCGTGAAAATGTTCCCATGCCTGCATCAAATTTCATCTGGAACTTAATATACTAAGTAACTTAAATAATTTTATTTTAAGGATGTTACATAATATGGGTGTTTTTTTAGAGACCGGGAGAAGCCCATGACTCTCCCAAATTTTTTGACACAGAACATGCATTATTGAGATTTCAGTATATTGTACAATGATAAACTTTTGGAATTTATGTATTCTTCTTCTTTTGCCGTCTGTTTTATCATTTTGTACTCTAGCCTATTTCGCACTTACTCCAAATTATCTAAAGATATTTAGCCTCTTTTGCCAACAATTTTTTTTATCTCAATCAAAAACAATTGGTATACAATTGCCTTCTGTCTTCAATATAAAAAATTAACCCCCCCATATATATGCAATCGCCTTTTGTCTTCAATATAAAAAATATATATATGTTCTAAATTATATAAACCGACTTGGAGAGTTGATGGCGGACAAAATCACCAATGACCATTGGCGAATGAGGCTTGAAGATTAAAAAAGTGGAGCCAACGATTGGCCATCCCATGCCTCCCGGTGGTAATTTGGCTCTCCTCTTTTCATTCTTTACCGACCACAAAACTACAATCAAGGCTATAAAGAAACCAATTAGTATTGTGAAAATATTCAACTCTACTTTAGAGCCTATCATATTTCTTCTTTTTTTGTCTTTGGGGTTGTGTTCTGTTTTAGGGAGTGTTTTTCATGTCACATCTGAGCTTATCAACTACTATATAGTCCTCCATGAAGCAGAATCTCGGGTGGCACCAGGAGATATAAATTTTGTAGTGAGTCATTATTATATATCTAACAAAAAAGTGTTAGTTTACAATCAGCAGAAAGTTGTACTGCATGGTTAGATCAGAGTTCACACTTATTTCGGCTTAATTCTGACTGAACCAATCTGCTTCACAAGACTTACAATTTTATCTGATCCCAACTTGCACAATAAAAAATCATATGAAGAATATAATTAGTTAAGTGTATTATTCAAAAACGAAACCTCCAGTTAAATGAGTTAATATTAACGTAGATGTGAAGGTGGGGTCTCCAATCATTTGAACAGCACAACACGAAAAAAAATAATGGGAAATGTACAAACATGACGGCACTGTAGCACGACGGCACTGTAGCTATATTGTTTTTTTCATTTTATATACTGTTTTCCCATTTTATATACTGTTATTATTCTTTGTATATTTTTTATTTTTTTTAACTTTTATATACTATTTTTCCCACATTTATATACAGTTTTCCCATTTTATATATTGTTTTCACTTTTTATGTATATACTGTTATTAGAAAATAAATTATATATACTGTTATGTATATATTGTTGTTAGAAAATAAATTATATATATTGTTATTAGATCTGTCGTGCTCTATCAGGTCCCAAAAATAATTAGTGGATTGTTAGACCGTGTCCATTTGGAAGACAATGATTGATTAATTGTCAGATTTAGGCAATATTGAGTAATTAATATCGAACCAGTCCTTCCTTATCTTTCAAATTAAACAATGCATGTAAGAAACCTATATGACTATATATTTTTTTTGAATGAATTGAGGAAAACCTATATGACTATATATCTCAACAATTTACTTTGATCATCATATATCCATTAGTTTGTCACAAAAGATCCTCGACAGCATAAGCATGATGTCAATGATGTTAATTTGTTTCGAAGACACAAATTTGATTTTTCAATTTTTCCATGGGAAAAAAGATGGTATGGAGTCTGACCAAATGGTATTAGTACCTAGTTTTTGATGCGGCAACATGCACTTGTATTTAATGAATGCAATCACATCATGTGATCCACATGCACCAAACCCACATAATTGTCAAATCAATTTGATAAGTCATCATTATTACACTTTCATTATTTCTTGTACTTTTATTTTAATTTAAAATTAGAATAGAATAGAGTTACGTGATATATTTTGTTTCTCTAATTATTAATTTGTTTTAACTCACAATTGGCATAAAAAAATATTTGAACTAATGGAAAGAATTTGAAATATTGTTTCTAAAACTTGAAATATTGAAAAAAAAAATCATTTTCTTAATATTATGTAAAATTATGTTTACAAAATTCCAGCTACTAATATTATGTGAATTTTTCACCCAAAAAAGTGCCGACAGTCCACATTAAAATGTTCTAGATGGCAATGGATTAATGGTGGTAATCTGGCTGCTGACCTACATTTTCAGCATTCCCTCAGTTATCACGCTGGAAAGGACTCTTAATCAATGTTATCATAACCGAACCGGACATTGATCCGGTGGAGTCTCGGATCACCGGTTCACTGGTCGAACCAGTGGGTCGACCGATTCAATTGCTGATTTTTCATAATATTGATTTATAAATAAATAAAACAATTATGATTGTACCACAAAAAATTCAACTAAAAATATCAAATAACAATTCCTTGACTTTGATAAAATAGCAAAGATTCAAATAGCAGCTTGATAAAATTGTACTAGTCTTGCTTTTAAATAACAATTTGATAATTTTGAGACTCAATCCAAGTAAATCCCTTATACATTCACTTTTTTTTTTTATTATTTCCATTGAGAAATCAGGCAAGAAACCAAATGAATTGGGAAAGAAATTGGAAAAATGTGGAAAAAATCACCAGAGATTGAGAGAGAAAAGAGAATGGAAATGTAATTTACGGAAAGAACCAGCTAGAGATGAAAAAAAACCAAATCAGCAAAAAATCGGTTTAATTATCCGGTTCGAATTTCGGTTCTTTTATAAAAACCGGCCGGTTCAGTGGTAATAAACCGGGTTATATGCATTTCCGATCAATTAACTAGAACGAACCGGAAATTACTCCGGGTCCGATTTTTTTCGGTTCAACCACAGGTCCGGTCCGGTTTTTATAACACTACCCTTAATAGATTCCTATTGATAATTAGGTTGGCAGATGGAAACAAAATTTCAAAATAATGTTATGAATTGAAAGATCCACATTGCAAATCTCTCATTAATTACTTGCTAATAATCCTGTGTGATTAAGATTTTTTTGGATATTACCACTAATAAAGACAAAAGATATCAGCCATTATTTAGTTACCATTGTAGACAAGCAAATTATTAATACATTTGAGATTTATAAATTCACACCAACATTCCATACAAATTCACACCAAAATTTCATTTGAGATTCCTACTGATAATTCCTACTGGTACTTACCATTAATCCACCCACATAGCCATTACAAATCTCTCATATTAAATACTTGCTAATAATCCTGTGCTTTAAAAATTATATTAGTATTACCATAAATAAAGACATTAAATATGTATAGTTACATCTTCTTTTATATAGTTTATATTCACATATTTTAGGAAGAAAAAAAAATTGGAACCATAACAGTATGGAACTCAAAATAAAGAGAAAATTTTAACAAATTTATATTTGATGATTTTCACATGAGAAATAAAATATTTTATTAAGAATTATAATTTTTAAATAAAAAAAGAAAAAATATTTATATTTTAATGAGTAAACTCTTCATTAACTATTGGTTCATGTGATATTGTGGAAATAATTTAAATGAAAAGCTAAGATTTCAAAAAATTTGATCCAACGGCCGAGATAAAATTGACAATAGGTCTTTTGCTCAGAGATGAAAAATAAGGTATAAGATATAAGTTAATAATCATATCATTTTTATACATCTTCTTTTATATAGTCTATATTCACATATTTTAGCAAGAAAAAAATTGGAACCATAATAATATGGAACTCAAAACACAAATTTATATTTGATGATTTTAACATTAGAAATAAAATATTTCATTAAAAATTATAATTTTTAGAGAAGAAAAGAAAATTATTTATATTTTAATGAGTGAACTCTTCATTAACTATTGGTATTAATAATTGAACATAACTTTGCACCATGATTCATTCAAACCATCTGATTAAGATCTGATGGTCACAAACAAACTCACAATGGTTCTCACTAAATCGGATGTGAAACACAAAACACCAATTCAACAAATCATATGCTTATGTTTTCATAACCACATAAATATTGTCATAAAATATCAATAAATTTGAGAAAATGAATGGTTAAGATTCGGCAAAAAAATTGATCGAACAGTTGAGATAAAAGTAATGATGTGGCCTTTTGAGAAGGCTCAAAAGTAGATAAAAAATAAGGAGTTGGGATTAATTTACAAATTAGACAAGTGTAACAAGTATTGGTTGAGATGCATGAATTGTTTTCCCGGATTTAGAAACTACGGAATTAGAATACCGATTTGTTTAGTTACTCTGTACAGTAGGACCCACAGTGGTCTTATTTGCAAACAAGCGGAGGGTATTTTATATAAAGGGATAAATGCACCGTTAGTCCTGTACTCTCATGTGTTGGCAATTTTGTCCCTGTACTATTGATTTAACTTTTTTAGTTCCTGTACTCTTAAAAATAGTGTACCATTAGTTCCTCACTTAACGGCTGGAATTAACCCCGTTAATAATTTTATGGAATGACCATTTTACCCTTCAGTTTTTATTTTAATTATTTTTTATTTTCTTTTATGTTTGCCTTTCCTTTTCTTCTTCCTTCTCTCTACATGTTCCAGCCAAGTCGGAACACAAACCCACCCGACAGAAGAACTCGTCTCTACACTCCCGTCTCTGCTCTGCCCCTCCGTCGGGCCCATCCGCCCTCCACGGGACGATTTCTGCCTTCTCCTTCGCCGCTCCTTTTCTCCTCCCCGTGGTGAGCCTCTCTAAAGGTAATTATTTGTACTAGTTCTTCCTTTTCTGGTCCAACTAATATTTTCTTAGATCCGATTTTTCTCAAAAAAGAAGAGGTGCAATAAAGACTTCTCTGCAATTAAGGACTAATTTGATTTCGTTTGTCTAGCAAACATCAATTCAGTCCAATTTCACTTCAATTATCAAGCTTCCATTCAAAAAAAAAAAAATTCACTTCAATTAACTTGGGTTATTCTAGTTTCACCTCAATTAGCTCAAGAATATGGAGCTTGAGCTGTTGCAATTAGAAAATAACACTATTGGATAAACTTCAAAGTTTCAGAACTTATCAGTAATCTTTTATATATGTGATAAAAAGATAATTAATGATGTTTTTAACATTTTACAGGTGAAGCAAGATGATTCTATCGGAATTTAGAGGCCATCACAAAGCATCTAGCAGTTCAAGTATGCTTGACAGATGCCAAGACGGAAAGGTTTTTGTTAATATTTTCCATCATTATTATTTTATTTGGACCTAATAATATTATTGTCCTATAAAAATAAAGCTTTATTAAAACAAATGTTTTTATTTTATTATGCATGGTTCAGATATTGGTGGGCTTAGTAGTAGATAATGAAGGAAGTAATTGAATCGAATCATTATCAGTTGATCAAAAATGAGATTTCGGTGGTTCAGAAAAAAAAAATTTAAATCGATGGACAAGTCATAACCAGCTTTCAGAAGAGATGATTAGGTGCATGAGGAAACATGCTCCTTTTATATACTAAAAAGCAGATTTTCTTTATTAAGTATTCATTAAAATCACTCTAAATCTTGTGGGAGATTGGGAGAGCAATTAAGCATTTTGCTTGTTTATTGGTTGCGATTGAAAGAGATCTATTGTAAGTTTTTGTTCCACCGAATCGTCACGAGTTTTGTAAGGCGGCGGTAGATCAAAATTTTGTAATGAACACTAGTTGGATTAATGCAATCGGAGCCGCAAGGCAAGTCCTGGAGAGTAGGCAACTCGTGAACTCGGTAAGGGCGGCTAGTGAGTAAACAGGTGATTAAGGCTAACGCAACCACCTCGCCGAATTTCGTCATCAAGTTTGGTGTTTGGTTTCTATTTATTTTTCAGTTATTTACTTTAGTTATTTATTCAATTTAATTTGCTTTGTTAATTAGAATTTGTACAATCTTCAATTAAAAGTAAAACAACATAAAAAGTATAAAACCCCAAAAGTATAATTATTCACACTTCCGCAAGTTTAGGCATGTTGAACCTCCCCTATAGGCCACCAGTAAACATCACTTCGTCGGTCCAAGTGTTGTTCGCAGGTCTGACTTTCAACTTCTCCTCTCGGTCCTTCACGTACTCGCCTAAGTATCAAGATAAGAGTTAAACAATTCACAAACAACATCACAACATATAATAATAATGAACAAAGGAGAGAGATAACTTATTGAAATACCAAATTGATAGACTACTAACACCGCGCCCTAGGGGGGGAGTTAGTTACAGTACATGATAGATTAACCAAAATCAAGATACATGAGGATCAGAATTGAATTCTCTCTCTCTAAAACTAAGTCCATAGTCGCGGGCTGTCACCACGCGCAACTAACGAGACTATTCTCTCTCTCTCTCTCTCTCTCTCTCTCTCTAAATTGATCTCTCAAATGGTCCTGCTTCTGTCGTTCCGTCAAAGGGCCTTTTATAGGGGAGAGACCTAGGGTTTCCAACGTCTCCAGACGGTAGATAGCATCTCTCGAATATCCTCATAGATCTTCTCGCCATTAACGTTGATTGATACTTGATTGCTCTTTTCCCAATCTGCTCCTTCTTGAGCACGTCTGGCTGGCGTTGCCAGATCTTCTCTTAACTAGCCAATCAATCAATCCGTGTTTCCAGCGATTGTGTTTCTTTCCCAGTTTGGATGCCTTCAAGCCGCTCTTCTCAAGTAGAGATTGCTCATGATCTGTGCTGACGGGTCGAGAGTTACCACGCCCGCGGGTGGGACCACGATGCGATAACTACTCCAATCGCTCCTTAGCTTCCTTGCGTCTCTTTTGCGTCCTTTTTGGCCTTTTTGCTATAATTCCTGCAATCACATATGACTTTGACCGTATCTTGAATTTTGGGTTAAAACATGAATAAACTACTAGAAATACTAACTAAAATATAGAAAATAAGATACAAGATAGTGGGTAAATATCTATATAAAATACCCCTATGAATGCATCAACGACAATGTGTTAATGAATTCCTGCATGTTTTATTCGAAGTCTGCATTTAAACATTTGGACTGATTTTGTAACTCATGTGCTTCTGACAGGTGTGTTTGTGTATAGAACGATTGCCTATGCATTACTACTCCGATCGGACGGCCGTGTTACTCGCTTCTTCGTTCGTTCTAGTATCCGTTAGCTTCACCTCTCCTTACCAGTTAGAGGGGTTGATTGATGTGGTGCCTGCAACTTTGTCTTCTTTGCGCCAGTCATTGTATCAGCAGCGGCTAATGCTGTCGGGATAGCTCGCTTCTCCAGACATTGTGCCGTCAACACAAAATTTCTCAAAAATGTGAAAAACATTCTTCAACAAATACGATGACAAACTAAATTGACTACTTTAAGCATGCACCTGATGATGAGGATGCTTCAGCAGATGCCTTCTTGCTAACGGCGCTCTTCGTTTGGCCCTTGGTATGAGTGTCTTGTTCATCTGCTGCCGACGTGGCCTCATCCTCACATTCGTCTAGTCCTTCTTCTCCATTACCAGCCACTGATTTTTCGTCAGTGCTCCTCGGTATAACAATCACAGGTTTCTCAAATATCAATTCATTCTCAGGATGCAGTGCCAGTTCATAGGTTACTACACTGTCTGCGCTAGAACTGGCCAAGAGTGAGGAAAACGTTTGCCGTTCCCCATCGTATCCAAGATCCCAGTTCCTGGAATGTGGGTATAGGTGGTCCAGTTTTAACGCATCCCATACCTGTGAAAACTCATAGAACCATACCTTGCGAATTAACAGACAATGTAGTAATGTGTATAACTGAAAATAATATATCATAATATGTAAGAGTGAGAAACTTACTAGAAAGGCAAACGTTCATCCAACCATGGTGGGACTGTACCCAGTACAAGCGCTTGCGGATTTAGCGAGCTAGTGAAACTCTTTCAGGAGGTAAGCCTCGACAGTTGTACCCCATGTGTCCATCGAGATTGTCAATGTCGTCAACGTAGTACCAGAATTGGATCTGTACGCAAGCGTTACTCATGGGGAACAATACAGTGGTGAAAAGATGCATGGTTAAAAGGCTACGTCAATGCTTGGGGTTCACCTTTTCATTACAAAGACCCACTATAGTACTCTCGAGTTTCTCAATAGTGATCTTCATCTTCTCCTGGAAATATATTTCGCGAATCTTAGAGGGCATAATTAGACTCCTTCCAATGGTCTCCACCCGTGCACCACTGACGCGCAAACCCAGAATTATTGCAATCTCACTATTAGAAGGGGGAATCTTCTTCCCCTGCACAACAATGCCAGACTTTTCGATGTTGTCAATCTGCATAATCTCGACGAGGAAAGGAACGCTGCATGTCCACGTGTTTGGACTCCATTTTTAGAAAATTTCGGAAGGGCCATGTCTCTAAAAGGGTTTTGAAGGAATTAGGCAGTGCCCTAGCAACTTGCCAGAAAAAATGACCAAATTTCATGGGTATACACGTAGTGATGAGATTGAACTCAGCGTCATCCATGTTGGACATTCAGGGGCAGGCCCGCCGGCGGGGTTGAGCCCTCCCAGCTGACTTGCCAGATTTTTTGGTAGAGGGTATTCTCTCCACCTGTGGGATTAACACGTGGATAAAGTGTTAATGTTGTTACGTGAGAGAAAGATCCCTAGATAAAAGAGGTAACCTGGTAGAAGGGGGGAGTCGACGTTTGGAATGAACCAAGGATTTTGGACACTCCAGCGCGAAATGTGACGTTGATTCCACTTCTCACTAAATCACAGTCTGGAAAGCATATCGTCTATTTTTTCCTTCAACCCCGTTCAACTGACTGAATTTAAACAACAGTAGATGGAATGAAGTTAGACGACTCATTTAAGTCGTGAATGTGAACAGTTCAGTTTACAACATTTACACACCCCGTTACTGTACCCATGTAGATGACGGTGATTGCAAACCGAATGAGTACACGGTTTGCATCGACAACGCTACCACTGATATTACTGATGTGACTAGATATAAATCACAATAAATATTATCTCGAATTGCGCTAAACAAATATTTGTGTTTATCCCTACTTGGTACTTGCCATCATGATGTAGAGGTCTGAGCACCTTCGTAATTCAAATTCGATGAAATCTGTACTTCGAGACCCCCCCCCCCCCAACCAACAAATGTCGTGCAAAAGGTTGAAAATAACATAAATATACATTACCCAATAATAGTAACTATCCCCCATATTGCCAACATGTACAATTAGAACCTTGAAACGGCTATTCTTTACTGACATTGGTGTATATGTTCCTGTCGGTGCGCACATAATTATCATATTACCTAAAGTGCGATTTTCAATTTTATAAACCACTAACAACAGAAATAAAAATGTGTCTGCATTTAATTGACATATAACACATATATGGAATGTTCATACAATTTTATCATCTTCATTACAAAACATTAATGCAAACATATGGTACATAATAGCAACTACCTTGGTACATCACTTCCGCGATATTTTTTTGATAGTACGACGATATGTTTCACTATGTAGTGATTTAATTTAACCCACTTTGGCAGCATCAGCAGGTCAAGATATGACATTCCAGCGGGTTTGACTTCAGACTCCGTCTGAGCGGTGCTGACAACGTCATTAGTGGTCTCATCATCCTACGCGTTATGAAAATACAACGTTACATATACATGCTCCATATCTTAATTGCAACCTGTGATGGAAAATTAAATTCTCACCACAATGCTGACATTTACTGGAACATATCCTGATGGACTGGCCATCGAGTCGGCACCGCATGAGGGATTCAACTTCGTGGCCTTGCACACCCGCGTAGGCACTTTTTCGCTACCTGGTTTAAGTCGTCTACACTGTGGACGACCCTTGCTGGAAACATTCACATGGTCTCTGTACACGTTGTCATCATTATAATTCAAAATTAGAAATTACGCAAAACCGACATGGCATTACTCGGGCCCAATTTTCCGCCGTGGCTGCCCACGTGTAGCCAACGCATCGCGTGGGTTGGGGGCATAATTCGGATCGCCATAAATTTTTCATTTTTGATGTTTCCAAAATTTTGGCAAGTCTATATTTATCTATAGTCTTTATCAACAGTATATATGTGATCAATTTCATCATATGAAAATCAGAATCTTCACGTTTTTTTTAGGTTATGTTTCATTTTATGGCTGATCTAATTAAGCCGGGTTTCAGAAGATTAAGTGACAAACATGTATATTCTAATGTTATGTGATAGTATAATTTACTATAAGACAAACATGTATATTCTAATGTTATGTGATAGTATAATTTACTATAAGAAAATAATTGCACTAAAACTTTGCTCCAGAAATAGAATCGTTGTTCAACACGTAAGCGCGCGGGCCTTACACAAAAAACTATTCAACACGTCTGACAGGTGTCATTATTTCGCTCTATATTTTTCCATTTTTAGCGTGTTTGCTTAAGGCGGTAGTTTCATTTCTATATTAAATCAGGTCATGGAGCTTACCCACAAAAATTAATTCAAAGAAGAGGCATAGGACCGTAAAAATTAAATCTACCAATTCAAAGAAGAGGCATAGGACCGCAAAAATTAAATCTATCAATTCAAAGAAGAGGCATAGGACCGCAAAAATTAAATCTACCAATTCAAAGAAGAGGCATAAAACAAAGGTACAATTTTTCCTCCCTATAAACTGAGCTGTGATCTAGTATTTTATGTTAAGGGAAAGGAGTGGAGGAGAGGGGAGAAGGAGCAGGTCCAGTCCTGACATATTGGTTGCCCTAGTCAAGTTATAATTCACTCTGTATTATTAGGCCAATATATTGCCCCATAATGAATAAAAGAAATTCAAAAAAGCTCAAAAAAAGAATTTGTAATAAAACTGTGGATAACAAAATAGCATACTTTTATTCTCAAAAATTCAAAGAAACATATATACATATGTTCTTCGAACTAGAAAAATAATGTTCCTTGGAGCAAGACAAATTTTATTCCTTCCATTTCCTTCCCTTTCCATCCTTTACCATCCCCCTTCTCTCCTCCCCATCCTTCCCCTCCGCTCCAACTTAAAATTTTGGAGCACACCCTTACTCTCTTCTCGAGCACACCCTTAGGGTTTAATAAGAAATTTTGTCTGAATTGTGCATGTAATGTTCATTTGTGAATTTTGCAATTTGTTTTAGCAAAAACTTGCAGTTTTTTTTTTACTTTAGCTTGTGACCAGGGCCTTTAATTGAAATTGTTATCTTATTTTTGGCACCAGAATTTGCGCATTTTACAGTACAAATGGATAATGTTGAAAACTCAACGACAGACAGGCTAAGTGATTTGCCTGATCCACTACTCCACCGCATAATGCCCCTCTTAAAGGCAAGAGAGGCAGTTCGAACGTGCATATGGTCCAAGAGATGGGAGAAATTTTGGTTCTCGTTGCCCTGTCTAAATTTTGATATGAGAGAATTTAAGAGCGATGATAGTGAAGAAGATAATAAACTTTCATCTCAGAAATTTATAAAATTTGTCAAAACTTTTCTTGAACGTTGTGATAATCAGGCCTATTTAGACACGTTTCAAATTTGTTGTAAAGAACTTGATGAGGAACTATACCATCCTTCAGTCCGTGATTGGATCCTTTATGCCATTGATCACAACCCTCGAGTAATCCGAATTGAGTATTCTTATAATTGTGGTATTTTGCCTCGATCCATCTTCACTTGCGAGTCTCTAGAGAACTTATATTTGAATCTATGTTGCTGGAAGCACATTGAAGAAATTGCACCGGACATGATAAACCTCCCTCGACTTAAAAAATTGCATCTTCAAGGACCCCAGAATCATTGTCATCGTGGTGATTTTCGTTATGAATGTGATATGGAATATGACATACATGATTATTATTTTCTAGAAAAGCTTCTCTCAGGTACCCCAGAAATTGAAGATCTTTGGATGGAGTCGATGCCTAATATCAAGGGTGATATTTCCTCTAAGAAGTTGAAACATTTAACAATAAAAAGTCGTCATCGATGTATGGGGATAATTAATTCAATGAATACACCTAGTCTTGAATCTTTTCGGTACATTGGGTCAATATCTTGTCTTGGACAAGTACGGTTTGAAAGCAGGCCATCTATAGTAAATGCATATCTGTGCCTTACAGATTTTACATGCGGAAATGCTGAAAGTCGCATATGTCATATACTTAGGGCACTTTCATATGTTGAAACCCTAGAGCTATTTTTGTGGCTTTATTGCAACGTATGTAACTTATATTACATGTATTTATTTAATTATTTATTTATTCATTCATTTTTGGGCTTATTATATACTTCTTAAAATGTAGGAGATGTGCGAAACATTTGATATTGAAGATCTTCCAAAATTCAACAAACTGAAGAATCTCTCGTTTTTTGGAAATTATTGGAATAATTGTTTTGGAATTGCTGTTGGCATCTTGAAGCATTCACCGAATTTGGAGAACCTTACTTTGTGGCATAACGGTGGAGATATGGTACATAAATATTCTCTTGTTTTGAAGTATTTTTTATGAGTGATGCCCCCCTGATTTGCCCACAAAATTATTTTATATGCCATCATGACTTCATAAAGAGTTGTAAATCTGCCCCTGCATGAATACACACTACATAAATGCATATCTATAATAATAATAATAATGTAGAAAAGTATCATAGTGATACAATGATAATGTATATGCAATTTTGTGGGGAAATATGTGGCAAAATATAGTTTTCTTTTTTTATTGGTCTTGTTGGCACATTTTCATATTCATGCCTACAAAACCTCAAAACGGAACCCTTAAAAATTATACTCTGTATATATCTCATTTTTATGGATATATTTTGAGGTTATGCCATGGCATATATACAATAATTTTTGCCTTTTTCTTTTCTTGAATTTTGTTTTTAACTATTTTCATCTCTTTTTGCCATTTTTATATGAAGTAGATTTATGACGATCAGAACGGAGCCGTGAAGGGCAATTTATGGGACATTGCAATACTCAAATGCAAGAAAATCAAGAAAATTGAGGTGAAATATTGCACATATAATGATAAAGTGAAGCGAGATGTGGACTCTTTATGTGAAACTATGATGAATCACCAAAATGTTAAGATCATTTTATCATTATCAGCAGGACTCAAATTTGACTGAAGTGGTAAATATAATGCTTGAATGACCAATCGACCTGTAACAACGCGAAAACGTGTCGTGGATGTAATCACGTTGTGTTAACAAAACAATTTATATTTTCCTTAATTTTAATATTCAGTGTATATGTGGTATTGAGTTTTAGGGGTCGAACACGAGGAGACTGGCTTTAAGTAAAACAGATTCACAATTAATTCTCAAAATTTTAGGGTCTTATTTGCAAAATTCCAAGGTTTAAACCGTAATTCAAGTTTTATTCAAAATTTTCAGCTTGATACACTTTTGTATTTTGACTCATAACTAGATCAAACGAACTTCAAATTTAGCAATTGAGTTATTGTTGGAAACTAGAAAGAGAGATCTTCACAGTGGTATCTTGGTATTAGGGTTTTATTCAAGAATTTTCAGAATTGTGCAGTTTAGTCCGGAACTTTATCAGATTTATATTTTCAGCATCAGTCAACTTCAGTAAATTCCAGAAACATAAGCACAACTTCAAAAATCACCAAATTTCTACATTAATTCAATCACAGCCTCAAAAAACTACAGTTATAATTTCATATAATTGTACGGGATAGATTGGGAGAAATAATTAAAATACAGACAGAAGCTCAGAAATTTCAGCAGACAGACCAGCAGTTGTAAATTGTCCAATATCTCAATATATGTCTTAACAAATATTTTTTTAAATTCCAGAAATGAAATCGACCTTCAAAATATTTCTGATATGAATATTTTTATATTTT
The DNA here is from genome assembly GCA_027726005.1 of Juncus effusus. NCBI lineage: Eukaryota > Viridiplantae > Streptophyta > Magnoliopsida > Poales > Juncaceae > Juncus > Juncus effusus. The sequence goes on along the minus strand of CM050893.1, from coordinate 2,414,824 downwards.
TATTATTAATTTTTATATTTTTTTAAAAATTAGAAAGAAACTGAACAGAGAATTGAAAAAAGAAAAACAGAAACAGGAAAATAACAAATTTGAAAAATTAATATCTCACAGATTATAAATAGGAATTGGGCAAACATTAATTTGATAATTATCTACTAAATGAGTAATTTAAAATAGAAATATTTATTCAAATTTTCAGATTTGTTTTGGACTCGAAATTGAAGTAAAATAACTGAAAAATAGAAACATTACTGCAGCAGGACAAAATTTAACTTTTATGGATAAATATAGGGTTAATTTGACAATTTGTATAATATGGATATCTTTAATCACTCAAGAAACAATCTTAACAGATCTAGAAGCAAGGTTTGAGTATTTTCTTTCAAAAATACTTAATAAATGAATCAAGACTTAAAGTAAAAACTTCTATTTTCAGTTTTCGTGTTCAAATTCGATCCAAAACCAAAATCAATCAAACAAGAACCTTTTCCAAGTGTTCCAATGATCAATAAATCCCTAAACACTGATTTGTGAGTCTCAATTTGATCTAAAACTCTTCTTCCAAACAGATTTAGACAAATATTCAATAAATTGGTGTTTTGAACTTAACTTCATAACTAGACAAAATTGAATCAAATAAACGTAAGATTTCGATCACACATCATACAAATGTCTAACCCTATCCTAGATTCACCCACTCATGACATAAAAAACAAGATTTGATCTATATTTCATCATTTTTACACAAAAATTCAGATCTGAAAAATCATGGAAAAGAAAGAGTTTAAACGAGAATCAAACCAAAACGAGATGACGACTCCCTTCCAAGAGGTCCCTGGAGTCGATCTGGATCTCCCCTTGACTTCTCGAGCCTTCTAGATAGAGAATTTCAGGTTTGAACGCCTGCAGTCCGTTTTTGCTCAAATCGCATTTCCGAGCTCAAATCTTTGCTTCCATTAATGGTGATTAGGGTTGTATGGAGGAAGAAGATGAAGAGAATTTGTGGTATGTACAGTGGTTTGTGAGAATGATGCATATGTGTTGTTTGTTATGTGATATTTTGATTGTTTTGCAAATTGATGAAACCTATAAAATGGTAATTTGGGTGGTATTTTTGTCGAATATGTATATTTGGTGTTGTTTGTTATGTGATATTTGATTGTTTTGCAAATAAATGAAACCTATAAAATTTGATTGTTTAGCACTTCAAATATTTAAATTTGTATGGATTAATACTTCAAATATTTAAATTTCATTGTATGCATAAACAAAAATATGTTGACTTGGTTTGTTCGTTTAGTCTTGTTTTTGGAGAATATGAAGTGACAACATAAAGATATTTCTTTAGCTAATCATCCTTTTTGCTGATGGCTGTAAAATTGATTCTAACATCACACAAGAACACACGAACAAAACATATCAATCCATCAAACAAGAATTTAAATATAAAAATCAAGTAGCATATCCAGAACATATCACTTGAATTCACCAAAAGGAAGAAAAAACATAAATAGGAAATCATCTTTTAATTTTTCAAAATGATACTAACAAACAACAAAAGAGCATAGCATTCAACAAACATCAAGCAACAAAATAATATTAATAAAGAAGAATGATCATAATAGTAACATCAGACTGCACTAATTAATCGCACTTCTATTAGTATTAGTGATGACTTGACTGCGAAAGATGTATGGGTGGTTGTTGTGGTTGTCTGATGGTCGGAATCTTCGATTTTCTTTCTCTTTTCTTCATATTTGGTGCACCCTACATAATTTCATAGTCATCAAAATGGGACTAAATAATAAGCAAAAATAATATGGCTAAGTAATAAGTGTGAAAGAAATAAAACAATACCTGAGAAGGAAGAAGAAAAGGGAAGGCAAACATAAAAGAAAATAAAAAATAATTAAAAGAAATTAAAATAAAAACTGAAGGGTAAAATGGTCATTCTATAAAATTATTAACGGAGTTAATTCCAGCTGTTAAGTGAGAGAGTAATGGTGCACTATTTTTAAGAGTACAGGGACTAAAAAGTTAAATCAATAATACAGGAACTAAATTGCCAACACATGAGAGTACAAGGACCACTGATGCATTTATCCCTTATATAAATGCCATTTCTATTTGGAATATTTTCAAAACGCTCCCTAACTTTTTTGAATATTACAAAAAGTTTCCTATATTTTCGAATTTAAAAAAAAAAAACCCATATGAATGGGGGTGAAAACAGGTCGGATAATATCTGACCGACCGGTATTCGTATCCATAAAATATCCATATTCGAAAAAAGTTATCCATATCCGATCGGATATGGATACAAATATGGTAATGAATTTGGCTTATAATATCTGAACGGATATGGATAATATCCGTATCTGAATAATTATAATCCGAATAATATCCGTTTTCGGATAATTTCACAATATATTGAATATGAATATACATATATATAATGATATTTTTTAAAATATTTTAGCCATTTTGCCATTTTTGAATATGAATAAGGATATTTATCCAAATCCATCAATTTATTTATTACTATTTTAAAACTTGTTACGATTTTATTATTTTTTTTTTTTGGGGTAGTAGGCGATTAGCCTACTAATTTTTCATTAATATAATTTAAATAGCTTTACATCGCTTCGTCTAGGCTCTCTAGCCGTTTGAGATCAAACTAGAGTTACAATGGTAATTACCTACACTACTATTCCTATTTCTGTTTAATTTCCTACATGCCTAAATATAATCCAGCCAGCTTTTGGCTTCTTGTAATCCTGTCGTAAATACTTGGGCGATAGTTCTTCTCTCGTCTCGGAAGATTCGGGCATTCCTTTCCTTCCAAATTGCCCAGCATTCGGCCATCCACATTGTACCGGCCGTTATTTTCTCTTTCCTTCCCGCTCCGACTGTGAGTTGCCGTCCAATCGTTGAGGCATTATTGTTTTGTAAATCCGTTTGGCTTTTGAGGTGTGACGTCGTATTATGCCAAATTTGTTTAGCGAATGCACATTGTGCAAAGAGATGCGTATGGCTTTCTTGAAGGTTGCGATTGCATAGGACACATTCATCTGAGTCTATTTGACCTCTCCGCTTTAATCTGTCTCTGGTACGGAGTTTTTTCTTAATTAATAGCCAACCAAATGTCTTCACTTTTGTAGGGCATTTTGCCTTCCAAAGTAGTTTGGTCCATTCCGGCTTGATTCCATGATCGGCAAAGAATTTGTATGCTGATTTTACAGTGAATTCACCTGGTTTGTCCAAGGTGTTAGCAGGTCTTCAAATATGCAGATCGTCTACTTGATCATTTAGTTGTATCTTACTAATCATTTGGAATAGGCGATTTTCTTATTGGGAGAGTATTGAGTTTAGAGCTCTATCCCATGTCAATCCTGTTTGTGGATTAGTGATGACTTCTTTTACTGTGCAATTTTTGTTGATTGCTCTTTTGAATAAATGAGGGAAAGTCTCTCTGAGAGTCGTTCCTTCGTGCCACTTTTCTTTCCAAAATTTTGCTTGCTCCCCATTCCCTAGTTTAGTTTCGGTTGGTTGCTTGAACCATTCATTTACTTCTACAAGTTGTTTGTAGAAGAAGCTAGTTTTTGCGTTTTTTTTTTCAATCTATATATTTCCATAGACTTGTTGTAGTATGTTTGCCAAATTGCTTGACTTTTTGGTTATAAGTGTCCAATTCCATTTCATGAGTAGTGCCATATTGTGCACATGGAGGTCTCGGACTCCAAGTCCTCCGTTCACTTTGGGCGTACATACTGCTTTCCAGTTGGCTAAATTCTTGCCTGGTTTATAATTTGTACTTCCTTGCCATAAGAAATTTCTTCTTATTTTGTCTATTTCATTTATTACCCATTTGGGAAGTAAGAATGTTTGCGTGTAGTAAAATGGACTGGCAGAGAGGACCGAGTTGAGTAGTATCAATCGTCCGCCTAGGGATAGGTGCTTTATTTCCCATCCTGCTACCTTCCGTTGTATTTTTTCTATGAGTGGTATAAACTCTTCTTGGCGAGGCAGCTTAATTGTTAGAGGCAGTCCTAGATATGAAATGGGGAATTATTTTTTTTCACGTCGGAGCTCTTGGGCTATTTGTTGATCATATGTTATGGGGATGTTTATTGTGGCAAATAGACTCTTGTTGTGGTTGATAGCTAGGCCTGTAATTTCCCCAAAGCATTTGAGCGTGTTTTTGATAATGTTCAGGTTGGTATAAGATGCTTCCGCTATGAGAATCGTGTCATCCGCATATTGAAATGCTGCTGGTTGTGTGAGGTGAGGTTGTGAGCTGAGTCCATTTGCATGTTGAAGCAATTTTTGTAGCATATCCGCCACTAATACGAAGATGAGGGGTGATAGCGGATCCCCTTGTCGGAGTCCTCTTTTATGATAATAAAATTCTCCTAATTTGGCATTGATGTTCAATGCTGATCTTGTTGATCGCAATAGGTTGCCGACCCAGTTAACCGACATGTGTGGAAATTCCTTTTGAATCAACATCTTTTGAAGAAATTCCCAATTGATAGTGTCAAATGCTTTGTAAAAGTCTACCTTATAGAGAATGGCTGGAACTTTGTCACGTTCCAAGGCATATAGTAGTTCTCGTGCTGCCACGAAAGTATCTGCTATGGTCCTGCCCTTGATGAACGCTGTTTGCTTTTGGTCAACCAATTTTGTCATGAAAGGCTGCAGTCTGGTGGCAAGTATTTTAGAGATGATTTTGATTGGTCCATCTATAATACTTATGGGGCGAAACTCTGTGAGTTCTTCAGCCCTGGCTTTTTTCGGCACTAATGTTATTTGAGCTTTGTTTATGCACCAGAGATCAAGTGAGTTATTTTCAAAAGATTTGCATAACCATATGATATCTTCTTGTATTACTTCCCAACATTTCTGATAGAATTCATTAGGGAAGCCATCCGGGCCCGAAGCTTTGTCTGTTGCTAAATCAAATACCGCCAGTTTTATTTCTTCTATTGAGATATTGTCTGCTAGGCTTTGTAGCATTTGTGTATCTTGCCTGATATGTTCTAAATTTGGTGTATTGATTTGCGTCTCATTTGAGAATAAGTTCCTAAAGTAGTTGGTGAACTCTGCTGTAATTTGCGGTTGGTCTTCGATTACATTCCCATTCAGATTTAATGTTGTTATTCGATTTTGTCCTTTTCTTATTCGTGCTAGTGACTGAAAATATTTCGCGTTCTTGTCCCCTTGTTTAAGCCATCTACACCTTGAGCGTTGCTTCCATTTGGACTCCTCATTGTTTGCAATTTCTTGTAACTTAGTTTTCACTTTGATTCTGAGCTTGAGTTCAGTTGATGATAGATTCCTGACTTCTTCTATGCCGTCTAGGCTGGTTAGCACGTACTCGCATCGTGATTGTATTGTGTCTGTATTTTTGAATTTGTATTTTTCCCATTGTTGTAATGCTCTTCTGACCATGCTAAGTTTGATGGAGAAATTGATTGCCCCATGCTTCTTTAATCACTTGTATCACGTCGGGGTACTTGAGCCAGTACAATTGCATTTTGAATCTTCTTTGAGGGGTGGTAAAGGCGGCAAGAATTTAAGTATGAGTGGGACGTGATCTGATGTTTTGGCTGGGAGTGCTTTTATAGTAGGTGTGTGGTTGCATTCTTGCCAGTCCGGTGAGAGAAAAACTCGGTCTAATTTGCTAAGCGTTGGTGCCGGTCTTTTATTAGACCATGTGTATGTGCGGCCTTGTAATGGAATTTCTTGGAGCTGCATTTGGTTGATAGAGTTGTTAAAAGCTATGATTGATTGTATTGTGTGATTATGACCCGTGGATTCTTGTGCGTTTCTTATTAGATTGAAATCACCAAGTACAATCCAAGGCAAGTCTTCGGACTCTCTAATTTCTTCTAATTCTTTGAGGAAAACATTTTTTTGAGTGGCGTCCGTGGGGCCATATACATTTGTTAACATAAATTTATAAGAGTTTGCATAAGTTAATATTATTGTGGAAAAGTAAATTTTGTTTGTCTTTTGATGACATATAAAATCATTACTCCATGCGAGTAACATTCCCCCTGAAGAGTTGTTTGCCGGTTTTTGAAAGGAATTAGCTAAATAGTTTGGACACACAAGCGATGTACAAAAGAGATTGATTTTATTCCATTTTGTCTCTTGAAGACAAGCAATTTTACATTTTGCATTTCTCAATACATTGCGGACTACATTGCACTTGTTTTCTAGACCTAAACCTCTAACATTCCAAAATACAACATCTAAAGAAGATAAATTCATCATAATTAAAATTAAATGGATGCAACAAAATATGCGCCTACAATTGATAGTTAAAAAGTAGTTTGCTACTCTTCAGCGGCTGCCTCGTGCTGCTCGCCGATCATCTCGGTCTCCAGTTTGTTTGCAAACTGGCCGGTTGAGTCTTCCTCAAATTGTCCTTCTTCTAGGCCTTCCTCCAATTCATCTCCAATTACATGATCAAATTCTCCCTCTAAGTCTTTCATAAATGATGACTGAATAACTACCTCATCCCCAAATTGTTCTGCTCCTGACAAATCAGACAACTGACCAAAATCTCCTCCAAATAGCTCATCTGTCACTCCTAATTCCCCCTGCTCCACCATCATTGGATCATCTCTTTCTTGCTGCCTGGAATTTTCGCCCAAAGCTGGGCCCATTTGATTCAACTCACCCATTTGTGTGTTGTCCAATTCGTTGTTTGCTGCCTTTTCATTGTATTCTGGTTGGCGATCAATTCATGTAATGCCTCGTTCAATTGCGGGTTGTTGTTGTTCGGCGATGAGATGAAGTTCTCGACTCCGCAGAATTCGAGTAACTGGTCGGCTACCTTGACATCAAGATGGAGCTTCTTGAGATTGTCCCAGTTCAGAGATGAGAGGAGTACCTTCTGCGCCTCCGGACTTAAGACATGGCTTTTCTTCGCCGTTTCTCTAGTTTTTGGAGCTATTTTCCTCGTGACTTCATTTCGCATTATTCTTCTATTACTCTTTCTTAATAGGGCTGGTTTGTTCGGCTTTGCCGGTGGGCTGTTGAAGGAGGGTTGGCCCGATTGGCTTTGTGGGCTGTTGCGTGGACTTTTGATTGGGCTGTTAATTTTTCATTTTTTGGAAGGAGTTGGCTGGGCTGAAGACCCATAAGAGGTTTCCATTTGGGCCTTTGAATGGTTGAAAGTGAACCCACATGGCAATGCTGCTGAGTTTTGAGTTGGCTCCAGCTGGTCTGTCTCTCCCAAGAGACCTCTCTGTTGAGAGTCATGCATTTCGTTCTTTTTAAGTATTTCAATTACCTTCTCTAAATTGCGCCTTGTTAGCGTTGGCGAAGACGTGGTGAGAAGTTCTTTGAGAGTCTGATCTCCTATTGGCTTCTCTTGCATGAATGTGTTGGTGTACTGCTGCACCGTTGCATTACGGGCCACTTGTTTACTTTTCTCTTGCGCGATCCTCTTGTCAAGTTGTTCCTTGATTTTTGTGAAGTCTTCCTCTGATGGTGCATGGTTTACTAGTTTCTTGAGAGCGTGATGTTCTTCTCCATCCCGGTTTCAAGAAATTCAATGGAAGTATAATAGTCTCCTATGTTACAACAACAGACTTACATCGTCCTAATAAAAGGTTATGTAGACTTATGGTTGTAAGATAAAGTACATTGGTAAAATATTGAACGAATTCATCGCAAGAAATGTTCTTGCTTATGATGTTCATAGGAATGATGAAAGATGTACGAATGAGATTCTGTACTTTCAGCCATATATTGAAGTGCTCAATATACAAGAAAGAGTTCTTGCTTATGGCATTCACTTGAACAATACAAGGATATAAGAGTTAGACTCTATACCTTCGACCATGTATTGAATATTCAACCTTGATAACTATTGAAACCGGTGTATCAATGCCATTCACCTCCATGAATAAAACCTCCGGAATTGCGGCTACATCCAGTACTAGTGCAACAATCCTCAGGCTCTCCATGGAGGAGAGGAAGCTGAGTGGTCCATGGCGGTCAAGAATGCCAAAGTGGCTTACAAAACCTTCTAATTGATCCCTTCTCCACCCGTAGCAGGGGAGGTTGTAGAGATCGAGCCAGACTCTAAAACGGTTTGGCGAAAAGCCGGAGTTATGTCCGGGACCCCACGGGTATACGACTAGTCCTAAATCCGTGAGCAGCAGTGATGGGTTTTCAGAGAGTGCTTGTGGGGTGACTGATCTCGGTAGAGAGACGACATATTGATCGCCTTGTAAATGTGCTACTTGGACTGGTGAGTCCCACTCTCTACTGTTTGCGATAAGGTCATTGAGTAGTTGTAAGTTGTGCCTCACCAGGTAGCGTGCATCAACGATGACGCAGCGTTTTGTTCTAGCAAGGTCCGCCCTTATAACCGGCGAGTCGTGCACATGATAGTGCATGACCGGTGTACGGAACTGCACCGTTGGGTCTGTGTTGGCCCCCGGCGGTGGTTCTAATGGGTCATCGTTGATCAATGCAGGTTCAACCTTTGGTTTAACTTTTCGACAGTGTTTAAAAATATGGCCTTCTTCATTACAATGGATGCAGTGAAGTCTAAAAGGGCAATCCATTATGAGGTGCCCTGTTTTATAGCAGTTTAAGCACTTATTAAACCATGCTGGATCAGACGGATTTGGTGGAAAAGTTAGGTCAGCTGCTTACCTCTTTGCATTAATGTTCTGTCAAGAAGAGTGTTATTGGTGCGATAATTATCCACGCGTGAGAGGGGGCGTCTAGGTTGGTTCTGCCCTTGTCTCTCATGTGGGTTTGCATGAGTGTGGGTATTAGTCCGGTTTGGAGGTGCACGTGTTAATGGGGTGAAACCCATACGAAGTGGGGCTTCTCTAGATTGACTGGAAGTTCTAGATGTTTCACGCTCTTGGGCGTTCATACGGGATCTTGATCCAATTACATTGTTGTTGCCTACATGAGCTTGGTAAGTGGAGTTGCGTTGTGTCTTGTTGTTTTGAGTTCTCTCCATTTTTGATGGAGAGGAGGATTTGTTATTCTTTTTTTGTTCAAGTGTTTGTTCAAGAGCTTGTCTCTTTGTTGTATGGGTTGGCGATGTAAAATTACGATTTTATTATTATTTTGTCATTTTTGTTGTTGTTAATACTAAAATATATATTTGTAGAAGACGCAGTGTATATTTATATTTGGATATCCGATAAATATTTGTATTCATATTCGTATCCGGTAATATCCGAACCGAATCTGTATCCGAATCCGTATTCATATTCGTATCCAAAAAATAATACAGATACGGATATGATATGATCCCGATCCGAACCGTTTTCACCCCTACTTATTGATACCCTTTCTGAAAATGATAAGTTTTAGTATTTTTTTTAAAATCTAAGAATATAGGATTTTTTTTTTTTGGAATATTCAAAGAAAAGTTACGGGGGTTTCATTAGTAAATTTCCCTTTCTTTTCTCCTCTCCTTCTCAAAACCAGCATCTGATGCTAATTCGACTGTAGAATAAGTACTAAAGAGAAGCTCTGCTCAGAACAACAAAAACCACGAATCTCGACTGAAAATGGAGGAATCGGGTGTGCTGGAGATGGATGTCGAGACGGAGGAGATGATGCGGTGCTTGGACATGACTTCTTGTCAGCTGCACGACCTCTCGGAGGTGGAGATCCCTCAAACCCTAGAGGAGATCGATCTGACGGCCAACCGGCTGACCCAGCTCGATCCCAGGATTGCAAACTTGAATCGGCTCAGGAAGCTCTCGCTCAGGCAGAATTTGTTTGAGGATCAGGGGATTGAAGCGATTTCTGGGTGGAATTCAATCTCTGAGTTGGAGGTTGGTGAAGTTGTTATTGTTTTTGGAGTAAATTTTTTTATTTTTTTCATTTATTATGTGGTTAAAATTTGTTGGTACTTGTTCAATTTTATACTCTTTCTGTATTTTTTTCCGCTTCGATTAAAAGGTGGAAATTATATTATAGAATTTGTTGCAATAAACATGTGTATCATATTTTCAGAAACCTAAATTAAGAACCAGAAAGCTCAAATTAAATCAATTTCTTTTTATTTTTAGTTTCTGATTTGGCTTATTTTTTGTTTTATTTCAGGAGCTGGTTTTGAGGGATAATAAGTTGAGAACAATACCTGATATGAGCATTTTCAAAAGGCTTCTTATATTTGATGTATCGTTCAATGAGATTCCTTCGCTCAAGGGTTTATCTAGGGTTTCTCCCACATTGAAGGAGCTTTACGTTTCTAAAAATGAAGTCGCAAAAATGGAGGAATTAGATCATTTTGAATCGCTTGAAATACTCGAACTTGGTTCTAACAAATTAAGGGTTAGAATTTAAAACTTAACACGAGTTTTTTCTTTTTTGATTGTTGTTTTTTGAATTTTTTTTATATTCTTTTTGGGATTTAATTGAATTTTTATTTCAGGTGATGGAAAATTTGGAAACTTTGGTAAAATTACAAGAGTTGTGGTTGGGAAGAAATAGAATAAAAACAGTTAATTTATGTGGGTTGAAATGCATTAAAAAATTGAGCTTACAAAGCAATCGTCTCACAAGCATGTTGGGTTTCCAGGTAAATAAATATTCTTATTTATTTATGGATTATATATTTCACGATTTCACATGAAGAACCTTGTTTTTTTCTGATGTAATAAGCAGAGCACCGCATATTACATATAGTTATAGTCAAGGCTATAAACTTGACTTTAGTTTTTCTTGTATGTGCAATATTATTTTATTTTGGAATATAGTACACGGTTAACGCTTGTATTTTCATTTTTGGACAAAAATACCCCTAATTTTGTTTCTTATACCGTAAGATTTAATTTTTTTAATTTCAAATTGCATGCTCAAATTTAAGAATTGTTTTCTTCTTTTCATCATTTGTATTTTATCCCCATGCTTTAGTTTTTTTTTTACAGGTAGATCGTAATTATGCATTATTCAATCAAATAAAATCTTGTGTGTTTTAAATATATTAAGATTTCAAGTCTAATACTTTTTTATTTAAATATATTTCAGGAGTGTATTGCGCTTGAAGAATTATATCTTAGCCACAATGGAATTCAAAAAATGGAAGGGTTATCAACTTTGCAAAATCTAAAAGTATTAGATGTTTCATCTAATAAATTAACATCCATTAATGATATTCAAAACTTAACAAAGTAAGACTTATCATTCCCTTAACTATTTCTTTCTTTCTTTCTTTCTTTATTATTTATTTATTTATTTTTGTTTTTTTAGGTTGGAGGATTTGTGGCTAAACGATAATCAAATAGAATCAATTGAAGAATCTGATGTCGCTGGCTCAAAAGATAAACTTACTACAATATATCTTGAGAGAAATCCTTTTGTAGGTTTAAGGACCAAATTGTAAATTTTGCAATATTTTGGGGACCAAATTGCAAAATTTAACGTGGCTTTGTTTTGTGTTGATTTGCAGGCGAAATCATCGAATTATAAGGATGCGATAAAGAAGATATTTCCTAATATCGAACAAATTGATTCTGATTTATTTATGTAAAATACGTCCGCTTATAATACAATCAATAAAGTTTTGGAGAGTATTTTTGTTTGTTTACAACTTGAGAATTTCATCAATTCTGATAATTTAGGTTGTGATAGATTTTTGTTTTCATTTATCACTAGTACTTGTAAGGGCATTTTGGCGAATATGGTGATTATATATTTCTTTCTATTTTTTAATCTCCAATTTGGATTCATTTATTGTAACTTTGTTTATCTCATGAACATCATTTATTGTAAAAACGCTTGCCTCAAGTCTACCATTTGTGTTCCATGTGTTTGCTCCATAAGCATGGCAAAAACATCTATGTTTTCTTGGGTATTTCATCATGAACAATGTTTGCTCCATAAACATGGCAAAAACGTCTATGTTTTCATGGGTGTTCAAAAGTTCAAAACAAAGGGTGCAAGAATTTCATAAAAATGTTTAGCCGAAATCTCGGAAAACAAAAATAAGAACACCTTTATTGGACACTTTACGGGCGAGATAGTTCAGCCACACCTACAAATAAGAACTCATGCTTGTTCCAAAATTAACAAATAAGAACGCCTTTACTTAGGAATTCATTAGTAATAGTAACACCAAATAATTAAATATTAGAAAAAAAGGAAAATATGAAGGAACAATAAAAGATAATAATTCTTCAACTGCAAATCTTAGCGTTGAACTTCTAATAGAATAATACCATTTCAGTGCATAAGAAAAATCTGTCACAAGCCAATATAAATAATTTCTAATTGAATGGTACAAATAATATCCGACAAAACAGAGCACAATACGAATAAATTCCACTACTTTTAGCACTCCAAAAGTACGTCATGAATTAAAGCCAAATTAATCAATCCTCTGCCAAAATCAAAATTTTCTTCAAATAAATAATTTCACCAATCACCAAAGCTTGTTCTCTATTATCGCAAATATGATTTCTTTCAGCGTACCCTGTCAAGTTGCAAAACAGTTAAAATTGAACGAAAAACATGAATTTTTAATTTTAATCACTAGAAATAAAAAAAAATGGATATTTTAATATTTTTCACTTTGAATTTCAAAATATAAAACAAATTTACCGTTGAATGGTCTTTGAGACCAAGAGAGAGCACCAATTGCTTGTTGGATCCACAACTACTGCACAGAAACAAATTCAAATTAAGTTTAGCAATTAGCAAAAATTAAACCCTAAACCCTAATACTACAAATTACAAAATAAATAAATTAATTAATTAATAAAGAGAAAATAGAAATTACCTGATATGTTCCATCAATTGACGCGCACACGACTCTAGCAGTACCTGCATGGAAAATATACTTTCAGATTAAATACCATTACTTCTTTAAAAAAATAAAAATAAATTAAACGTATAATAATTGCTAGATAGTTTCACCTCATCTCTTTTACCAAATATTACACCAACATGGAATACGGGCTCAGTCGATATATTCGCTTGACCTTCATCCCTCCTAATTTAACAAAATGGTATATTTCAAATACAAATGGTATATTTGCATATAAAAACAGTATATTACATATAGAAAATAGGAAAAACTATTGAACCTGGCATGTAGTATGGTACCCATGCATCCAATTTGAGTCACAACAACCTGTAAATAAACCCCAATTAAAATTTGACCACAGAAATCAGCTAATTTTAAATAATTCGTTGTTGGTATTTTCAATTTTGAACTAACCAGAAAGGAATCTTCGTATTTGGAGATCACTACGTCCGTCTTGTTTCCTTTGATGTTTAACGAGAATGATTTGTGCGCAACGGGAATTTTACCAGGGTTTGAACTACTTGGTTGAACCTCCATTATTTCAGTAATTGCGAATCTGGAGAAGGCGCAGAGAGAGAGAGAGAGACGCAGAATTGTTTTTTGAGAGGAAGAAAGAAAGAAAGGGTGTTTCTTAAAGAGCCTGTAATACTAGTGAGGCCCAGCTCAAAATGACCCAGTTGATAATTAGGCCATTTTCATTACTAATTGAGATTTTTTATATTTTTTATATAGAGATCTAATGGGCACCATCGGCTTATTTACCACCAGCATCACTGAAATTTAAAAAAAAAATATGACAGATTTATAAAGAGATACATTGATATATAAAAAGGTAGATTGAACATATATAAAAGGTATTAATTTCAATTAGTTCTATATAAAAATTTAATGGACAACTAAATATATATTAGGGCGATACATAATAGTTAAGAAATTTGAATATATGGTAAATTGAATATTAGAAGACCATTTTAAAATAAGAAAATAAAATTATTTAGTAAAATTTTTATTCAAAAATCTCAATTATACCACTTATACCACTTAGGGGTCACTTATGTTGTGTGAACATTTCAAAAAGGGAGCTGATACTGTGCGACGGGTATTGTAGTGACCCTATAGCGATAATATATGAAAACTGAAAATAGTATATACAAATATATGCACTGAAAACAAACAGTATGTATAAATTCATTCTATAAAATAATATATATTTAAAAAAAATGAAAACAGTATATACAAACATATAAACTGAAAACAAACAGTATATAAAAATTCATTCGGTAAACAGTATATATTTAAAAAAATGAAAATGGTATATAGCATATATAGAAACGCGAGAAAATAGTATATAATTTCAAGCCGGTCCTACAGGGTCGCTACAGTACCCCCTCGTGATTTCCAATTTTCCTTTCAAAAATTCGGCCGTATCCATATTGGACACGTGTTGAAAATTTCTCTAATATTTATGTTGTTTTCATAGGAGAGAATTTTCACAAGAGTATGAAAAGAGCAAATATCTGATCTGTAAATTTCAAAAGTAATATCTTTAATTGAGCTAAATTGACTCAAAGCATCTAAAAATTGGTCAAAAGTAGGCCCTGAAAGAAAACGCGTAATCATCAAAGACACAGCGGAATAAAATTTTATCCGTTTCCTAACCAAGTATTCGTGTATTATCAATCAAATTAGAAAATAAATCTTATTTATACCTCAGATTCGGCTCATCCGGTTTGTAGGGCTTCACGATTCGTCTCCAAACGATCTCCCTGCGTCTCTTGCGGATCTGATCACGAAAAGCGCTACGACTCCGGTACCGCCCTCTACACGTATCCACACGCGAACTGAACTCGTTGGCGGAAAAATCGGGATTACTAGATCCGGTTTCTCTTTCTCTCTCTCTCTCAATAGACGGCTAGGGTGTGGTCTGAATCTTCTGACCTAATCAGACGAACCCTTCATTTATTTATAGAATCTAATGTTTACACCTCTTCACCTTCCTTTTGATTTTTTGTGTCCAACCGAGTTAGTTATGTTTGTGTGCGACCCTGCAGGTTCATTTAATATTGGCAATAAACTTCAAGTTTATAAATCATAAGTAGTTTCTAGTACGACATTATTATTACCCAAATTAAATGAATGATACGTGATCATAACCTATACATCAATTATGTATTTAGTCCCTTTGTTAAACGATATTTATATTGATTATAAGGCATGGTTTTATGTCATCCTTATTATGATTAGTTCTCTTTTCTGAATTATAATTAGACTGAATAAATTAAAAGATATTAATAACACATGCTAATTCTTTTGTAAACGGCCGTGTATTTTGAATTAGGTATTTGATCTTTTCATACTTTTGTGATGTTAAATCCTTTTCATACTATCCTGTGAAAAATTCTTAATTGATTTCATGCTAGGCCGACGTTGTCTTGTAGCCCTCGATTAATCTCTCTGATTCTTAGTTTCCATCTTTTCGGTTTCCGATTAACTATCAATCTTTGCGGCATTGACTTGAAATAGAAGGATAACAGAAAGGAACGTTTCCAGTTTGATTAGACAGGAGAGAAGATAATGCAGATATGTCAAAACTGCTGAGCTCTGCTTAGCAGTCTCTTAACTTCATATTCCTATGGTACAAAATCACAACATAAGTAATTAATAAATTGTAAATAAGGCCTTATATATATATATATATATATATATATATATATATATATATATATATATATATATATATATATATATATGTATCTCGTAATGTTACTGGCAGAAGCAAAGTAGTATTAAACTTTTGGAGATGAGACTTGTATTTAAAGACAAGAATAAGAATCTATGACATGTTTAATCATGGATATGCTATTACAAAATTGAAACACTCAATACATGTACTATTTTTTTGAACAGTAGGCGCTCAATACATGTACTATATATGTTGTTTTTTAACATTATATACTTTTTTTTAGAACTAGTCCTTTTATATTTAATATGCCGGTATTCTTTTTCGAAGTTCTCAGATGAGCAATACTTGTATGAATGAAAGTAAGAAATATTATTTGCTCCAATCATCATTTAAACTAAGAATCTATGACATATTTAATCATGTATATTTTATTATAAATTTAAAATAATCAATACAGGTACTAATTACTATATATGTTGTTTTTTTTTAGGGAAATTCTTCAAAAACCCCCTAACTTTTCTGCTATTTATCAAAAACCCCCTAACTTTTCATTGTTCTTCAAAAACCCCCTATAAAGTGAATTCAATTTTTTCTTAGCCCCCTATGGTGTTAAATTCAACTTTTCCATCCAATTTTGATTTGTAAAAGACTAAAATACCCCTCATATATTTATTTTCATGTCATATTTTATTGCATTAAATAAATAAAAAATAAATTTATATTTTACACTAAATTTAAATTAATGACTACAATATAGACAAAATCACAATAAATAGTAGTGACGAAAATAATATTTTACGAAATATAAAATTATAATTTAAATATAGGATAATAAAAAAAATTGTAATATAACACCATAAAATAAAAACTAACATATCATAAAATAATATCATAAAATATCGTAAAATTAACATCGTAAAATATTATATTAAAAAATAATATATTTATTTATTATTTTATTGAATATAATAAAATATAAAAATAAATATATGAGGGGTATTTTAGTCTTTTACAAATCAAAATTGGATGGAAAAGTTGAGGTTAACACCATAGGGGCCAAAAAAAAAAATTGAATTCACTTTATAGGGGGTTTTTGAAGAATATTGAAAAGTTAGGGGGTTTTTGATAAATAGCAGAAAAGTTAGGGGGTTTTTGAAGAATTTTTTTTTTTAACTTTATATACTTTTTTAGACCCAGTCCTTGTATATTTAGTATGCCAGTATTCTTTTTCTTGAAATTCTCAAATGAGGAATACTTGTATGAAAGAAAGAAATATTATTTGCTCCAATTATTATTGATATATATGAGTTTTGAACACTTAAACTCTTATATCTCAAACAAGATACTTATTGATTAGGCTATGATTCTAATATTTTTGATATTCTAATTTTCTATTTATATATTATTTTTGCACTATTTTATAAATTATATATACTCCTTTTGAACTATTATATATTTTTGTTGTATTTTATTTTTTGAAAAATATGAGTTACTTATTATGAATATATACGTTGTTTTATAAGAATTTATATTTTTTTATCAACATATATTTATTTTGGGGCTTAAAAGGGCAAGGACACTTATTTAGAGAAATTGGATATTGTGATGTGCGTAGAGTGCAACGAATTTTTTTGGCTATGCTGTATGCAGTGTTCAAGAAATTGCGAAACTTTTTCTAGAAGGTCGAAAAATGATTAGCGCCTAGGTGTTTTACATTTTTTGTTAATTACCAATGTGTTTTTGAAATTTTTTTTTTGAAAGTCCGCTAACTCTTTTTAATGTTATAAAAAACTCTCACTTTATAGATTTTTTCATAAATCCTCTACAAAGTCCATTGTGTTATAAAATAAAGAACAAGAATAATAAAAAAGAGAGAATTGGAAGAGACGAATTGTTTATTCAAATGTATGATCCGGAATACAATAGCCACTGCCCCATTTATATAGTAGTGGGTGAGTGGTGGTCAAAAAATCTCTTGTCTGATTTAGAATTACAATAAAGGAAATAATATAACCTAAATACAATAGAATATACACTAATATATATCCTGTCACAACTCCTTCCATTCTCACAAGCATTTCCTAATTTATCTTTACTTAGGTGCCAAGTATTGGACATCCACACTCCACCTTGGATGTCCATACTTCATACGCATTAGATGTTGTTTCATTAAAAATCTTGCCAGGAAAATCTAGTAGGACAAAACCTTGACTAAGGGAAAAAGAGTACATCACGTATTATCGTTATTCCTCATTATTTCATATATTAAATATGCCTCGTTAAAACCTTACTAGGTAAAACCCTATGGGCAAAATTTTTTAGTGAAGGAAAAAGAGTGCATCATCATTATATATATTACATACAAAAGCTGCCTCGTTAAAAACCTTGCTAGGAAAATCCATTGGGAGAAAAACTATATGTGAGATGACAAAGTCCAATCTATGTAATATATGTTTATGAAGAGATCTGCTGGATCATTATTTGAGGAGATTCATTAAATATTCAGTTCACAATCATCATGCTCATGCATGAAAATAACTCAGCATCCTTCATTTCAATTGTCAATACATCAAACAAGTTATCTTGATGATCTTAATGGATGCGATTTCTCCATATTATATCATTGTTATAGATGGATTGTGAAACAATAACTCCTTCAGGGAAATAATATTCAATTTATGATTCAAGAAAATATTTTATATCTTAAAGAATTTAATCTTATATTCTTTTGAATAATATGGCAGCTTTTGGAGCTCTTCGGGAGTACCATAAAGTTCTAAATCATCAATATATATATCAACATTCAAAAGGTAAATATATAGTTTGCTATATGTAATTTTGATCAATTACATAACATTCATTCAACAAACATTCGTTATAGCAATTTTATCACATATCTCAATATTGCATTAATTCGCACAAAGATCTTTGTAATTTAATAAATTAAATCTCTCGAGAGTTTGAAATGCTTACGGCATTCTAAATCTTTTAGGGATTTTCATTAATATATTGCAATCAAATGAGATATGAATAATTTTCTACTACGCTAATGAGTCCTCCAAGGACGGCAAAATTAAAAATATAAGTGCATATCACAATTTAATTTTCTCATTACATATTCTTAAAACACCCTCTTATAAGTTATACCCACTTATAATTTATCGTTATACAACGCCAGGTGTTAGGACTACATGTCCATTTTTTTTTTGGTATTTCACTAGTGAAAATAATGATGCTTTAATCACATCTTTCGATTTGACCAATATTTTATCTGACGACATTATACAAATAATTTTAATTCTAGATCCTCATTTTCATTTATTATATCAATTACAATTGCATAAATAAATTTTGATTAATCGTAATTTTATTTCGGTTCCATATTTATTCTAGTAGAGACATAATTTATTTAGATCTCATCATTTTCAATATTTTCAGTATTGTTAGGTACCTAAACCTCTTATGGGGTAACTTGCTCGTCATTGTCTTCTACTCTTTTATCATCAATATTCTTTTCAGTACAATTTAATCATTTATAAGTATTGATAACTTCAAGCCAACTTTCTTATCATTCTCTTTCTTCTTACTTGGATCTTTATCATTGGAACTGATTGGTCGACCATGCTTCTGGCATATCTCAAGCATAGAATTATCCAAGGATATTTCAATGAGCACTTAATGCTAGAATATATGATCTAATAATCATTTTTGCATCAATATAAATAATATAATTGCATGTTGTTTCACATTAATAAATTTATGAACTTCTAGTTCATATTAACTTGTTCGAGGATCTAAGTGAAAGATATTAATGATGCATTCTATATAAGATATAACTTATATTTTTCAGCTCTAGTTTTTCTCCCCCTAATGTTATCATTAATTATTAATCGAGTTCTTCAGGACTTTCATTGTCTATTATATCTTTAACATATTCATTAATATTTGATTGTTTCACAACAATCACTTGGATATTCATTCAATTCTTTCTTCTGGAATTTTGTCTATAAATATCTAACACACTTCAGGTGTGTTTTTGGATGATCCTCCAGGGATATCCATCCGAATTAAGATATTGTCAGATTACTTTTATGAAAGAACAAATATATATGATAATAGATTTGCTATATTTTACAAATGAGTTATATTTTAACTTATAGTTCATATATATAAGATTAAGTATCAAAATTAGATAATGATCGAAAAATTCGTCACATCAAATTTATAATCAATAAATTATGTAGTGAATAAATTCATGTAATGAAGTTCAAGATATCAAATTATGCAGGGCAATTTAACTTAATATATATGCCCGACTTTTATTTGTGACCCATTTTTGTGCGTTGCGGTGGAGCTACCGGAACAAATATTACACATCCAAAAGATTTTAAATAGTATTTCCTTGGCTGCAGGCCGGTCACAAATTATAATGGGGAGTACTTATTATAAAATGTAGGCGTTACTCTAATTAGTGCTGCAACATTTATCATTTCATGGCCTCAATCCAAAGATGAGCTTTCATTTTATTTTTAGGGGCCAACAATTAATTATAATCACTTAACAAGATATGATGTTAGATCATTCTAAGTGCGTGCGTGGGTCAATGCTCAACTATAATCTCAATCAATGTACAATACTCATCGAGTACTTTGGATGTGACTCACTAATCATCATCAAAACGAGTTGTCGTAATTATACAATTCATAAATTATGATCTTAATTGGAATATTTGAGCAACTAATCTCGCAAATACAATATTTCGAGATAATAATAAACATATATATGACCATCTAGTAGATGCATCTATTTATACCATAAAATATCTAGATGGTCCAAATGAAAGAGTAAAAGGCCCACATATATTTCGATGAATATGCTCAAGAAAATTGGGTCATTCATTCCCAACCCTGGTTTGTGATGCCTAACAATTAATTTTCCTTGAAAACATGCAGCACATGAAAATTCATTTGATAAAAGAATCTTCTGGTTCTTTAATTGATGCATATTTGAGTTCTCTGTGATTATTTGCTTCATCATTGCTCCGAGATTAATTAGCTTCTATGTCATGCCAAATCATGAAATTTCTCTTGGAATTAGTGGACTTCTGGTTCATGTCAAATCATTAAATTACATTTCAAATTATTGAACTTCTAGTTCATGTTTATAATAAAGTTGTTTTTCTAATAAGTGAGCTTCAAGTTCATGGCAAAATCATAAAATTGCTTTTCGACTGGACCAAATCTATTATGCAGAAGCATAAATAAGTTTTAAGTCAATAAACTTCTGGTTTACTAATAAATATGACTTAATTGTATTAGTCCTTCATAATAGAAATCAATAGAAAAGTTGCATGTTGTTCTAGTATAGATTTCTTTCATGAACATTTCTCAAAATGCAGAAATATCGTCCACTTCAATGAGGAACATATATTTATAACTCTTATTGTGCTCATACATACTTTGATTCATATTAGTAGTATTAAAAGAAAGAAAAATAATGATAATGATAATAACAATAATAATAAGAATATAAAATAGAATAAAATAAAATTTTCTTACTCGGTTCTTTCTCTAACTCGTTCTTACTAATGCACTTTAGATCCAGCGGATGGTATCATTATCGGTTATCAATATTTTGATGATTGTGATAACCAACGTCGACATTATTATTTTCTCTTTGCCTTCAAGGCGGCTAAATAAAGCTCCACAAGATTCTAGGGCGTACATATGAATATACCAACAAATGTCTTTTACTACCACATAAACTTTTAGACCATTTAAAAGTTATCTTTTGTGCGCTCTTTCCACTTTCTTGTGCGCTCTTCTGAATATATCATCACAATGACAAGTATAGTTTCGACCTTGACCTCTTTTTACGTCCACATACACATTCACAATCACGACTTATATATGTGATACATTCACTTCTGGGAATGATGCGGAATCAATTTTATGAAATTCATGATTTTTCATTGTAATGAAAATTCATGATTTTACTTATATACAAAAAACAATGATAGCAATTTACAATTTTAAAGCATTTTCTATTATATATTTTGTTTATTCAGGGAACAAAATAATAACTCTTCCGGAGTCTTGAATTACATTTATAATGCGTGATATATTGTATTAACACTTGCCTTTCAATTTCTAAGTATTATTTTAGTTCTTCAATGTCTGCTGGACATATGTCTTTATCATCCATTTTGGATTCAACAAATAAATAAAATAAATTGAATAAATATAAAATATCATGTAATATTTAAGAGCTTACTGAAATGGTTTTCAATTACAAACATAATTAACCATATTTTTTCTTTTCTTTTAAAGAGACTTTGTAGAATTCAACAAAATATTTTGATGTACAACAGGTACTTAAACAATGCTCTTTCATAAAATATCTAAAAAACATATTTTAGAATCAGTCATAAATTATATCTTGTTGTATTTTTTTATTGTCTTGTATGATTTTCTTGTAATGACTTCTGACGTTAGTCTCATTTTTGTTATTATTTTGCAACATTCACTTCTGGAAATTGAATGCAATTATTTAGAGAAGTTTCATATATTTTCTTCTTTTACAACTCATTAGTTTGCTTATTCACAATAAGATATGATATTGATTTTCAATATATCTTACAACTCTCTTTCCCTTGTTGGTGCTTCAAGAGCAAAATAAAATGTAAGGAATATCTTTATTTAATATATATATATATATTCTTCATCTTTTCTCAAATTATTATTTGAGAGTTGATATTCGAGATTAAGACAATATTATTGCAACTACTGGTGCTATATTTTGCAACTTCTGTTGCATAAAATAAATTTTGCAGCTTGTGTGCAAAGAACAAAATTATTGCAACTACAAGTGCGTAAATAAAAAATTTTTGCATAAAACTAAATGTGCAGAAAATATATACATAAAAATAAATATGCATAAAAGTAAATGTGCATAAAATAAATGTACATAAAAATAAAGATAAATATACTTGCAACTTCTGGTGCATAAATAAAAATAAACATGCAACTTCTGGTTGCGTAAATAAAATTAAACAATCAACTTGTGGTGCGTAGGTAAAAATAAACATACAACTTCTGGTTGCGTAAATAAAATTAAACAAGCAACTTCTGCTGAATACAAAATAATTTAAACGAGCAACTTCTGGTGCGTGAATAAAAAAAAAAAGACGCAACTTCTGGTTGCAAAATAAAAATAATTAAACTAGCAACTTCTGGTGCATTGATCCATAAAGAAAATTTGCAACTTCTGGTGGAGAGATATGAAACTTAAAAGAAGCTCGTAAAATAACGAATTTCAAGAAAAAAAAATCTAATGAAAGAAATCCAAAATAAATAATATAATGAAATATTAATAATTTGAAATTATAACTTTTGAAGCAGAGTTTCAGTTATGTTATTTAGAACTTCAAATGCTTATAGTAAAGTCGTGCTGATAACGTGTTATAAAATAAAGAACAAGAACAATAGAAAAGATAGAATTGGAGGAGACGAATTGTTTATTCAAATGTGGGATCCGGAATACAATAGTTACTGCCCCCTTTATATAGTAGATGGTGAGTGGTGGCCAAGAAATCTCTTGCCTGATTTAGAATTACAATAAAGAAAATAATCTAACCTAAATACAATATAATATACAGTAATAAATATCCTGTCACAACTCTTTCCATTCTCACAAGTATTTACTAATTTATCTTTGCTTAGGTATCAAGTATTAGTTATCCACATTAATTATATTCATAACACATTGAATATTTTGTACTCCCAATAGGGTTTAGTTTAGTTTAACGCCAACTCTTGCTAAATCTTTATTTGACCAAATTACCCTTAATTTGATCAATGATTTTTATTTTCGTACTTGATTTGTTAAATTTAAAACAGTAAATAACGAATATCAAGATATAAATAGTAACTAGTCACAAATTCCTTATCAGAGTATCGAACTTTAATTTGCAGCAAAGAAAATGCAACATCATACACACCAAAAAATGCACTTCCCTCCGCTTCCCTCATTTAGAAGATGAGAAAAGATAAAATACCAGTAAATTAAGAAATGTAAGTATGTGATAGCGATTTACAAATTTCAAAAGGTAAGAGTGAAGATCTTCAAAAAATATTCGTGGAAAAGAGTTGAGAAGCAATGAAGATCAAGTCAATCTCCGCTCTGATTCGTCTGTATGAAGCACAAAGGACATTCTGAAGCTCTGTCAGAAACAGAGGCAAATTCCGGCTGGATGGCGCACATAGAGTGAAAGGACTGAGTAGAAACCCCACAGCATACAGAACCGGCATCATTCTCTCTCTTAATCTCTCTCTCTCTCTCTAGCTCTCTGGACTTCAAAGAGAATTTAGAGGAAAGATCACTTCAAATAAGAAAACGAAGGTATATAATATAATATAAGTGGACAAATGACGCCAAGAAAGACATTTTTTATGGGTTTTCAACTAATCTTAAGTTCTGACAAACAATGGATACATTCAGTGTTATAATGATGAAACAACAGTGCTTGAGCTGAGATAAAAAAACAGGGAAGGAAGTCTCCAGTTTGTGTAAAACTGGTGAGAATTAAACAGGGCTGTATCTAATTCTAGGTGGAGTAAAGTAGTTGGTGAAATTGACCGGGAGATGAGAATGGAAGGTAGAAAGTCAGAACTGCTGAGCTCTGCTTTTTGGTACTAATCACCACATAATTAATTAATTAATTAATTAATTATTAGTTAGTCCTTTTATGAATTAGTTAATTAAATATTAGTTAGACACTTTGTTTGTCCCATTACAGAAAAACTACAAGTTTTGTATTATTAAACTTTAAATTTAGAGTTGAATTTTGTGGTGAGAGTTGTATTTAAAAAACCAAAAGAATCAAAGGCATATTGAGGTGGCAAAATCTGACCCGACCCGAAAACCCGACCCGACCCACCCGAACCTAAACCCGACCCGATCCCACCTAAAAATGTTGACAAGACAATGATCCGAAATCCGACCCGGCCCGAACCCGAACGACTCGAGACCCGAAATACCCGGAACCTGAACGACCCGAAACCCGAAATACCCGAGACCAAAACGACCCGAAACCCTAATGATCTGAGACCCGAATGATCCGAGACCCAAATGACCCGAAACCCGAATAACCCGAGACCCGAATGACCCGAATCTAAATGACCTGAACTTACATATAATGAATGAATGGTCATACACTTGTTGGTTCCACTTTTATACTAGTTTTATATATTATTATATTATATTTTATTTTGCTTCTTATAATATCAGCATATTATTTTAGAAAATAATATATTAATTATATTGGTTTCTAAGACATAAAATTCTATTTGAGACTTTTGAGCTCATCGGTCTCCTTTTACAGCTTGCGCAAAATTAAAAATAGATAGATATTTATTTAATCAAAGATTTTTCATTACAGGCTAAACAAGGTGCATAACTAGAGCTGGCAAAATCTAACCTGACCCGACCCGAAAATATTAACAAGTCAACGACCCGAAATCCGAACGACCCGAACCCGAACGACCCGAGACCCAAAATATCCGAGACCCGAACGACCCGAAACCCGAATGACCCGACCTGAACCTGACCGACCCACCTCTAATATTGAAAGGGTTAAATGACACTCAAGCACTAATGACAAATGAAGTGAACTAGTTAAATAGTTCAGGATTAAAAATGGAATAAAAATGTTGAGTGACAAAAATTAGACTTTTTCACTAACTGTTATTTGTTTAAGAGAAATATGAAATCACGATAACACATCCAAATTACGACAGAATTTATATATATTGTTTTCTGTTTTTCAATATACTATTTGTTTTTGGTATATACTATTTTCATTATTTTATACATATTTTTATTTTTATGCATTATTTACTTTTTGAAATTTTTATATACTATTTTTTTGCTTTTAATATATTATTTCTTTTCTATATATAATTTTCATTGTTTACGTATATATTGTTTACAAAAAATGAATTATATATACTGTTTTTCAATTTTATGCATTGTTTATTACGTATATATACTGTCATCGTGCTACATGACAGAAAATCCTATCGTGATATATCATATCCCTTTGTTTAAATACATAGAGTTTTGACTTTTGAGGTGACATGATGAATGTATTCAAAATTATAAAAAAATTGTAAAGGGTCTAAAAGGAATATTCAAATTGGCTCAAAATTGCGACTTCAAATAAAATGGGTCATGTCATAAGCTTTTCTTTTAAATATTTATTTTGATATAAAAAATATAAATTTATAATTATGAAAAATCAAAATAAGATTTGGAATTAATTCATTTCATTTTCAAATAAATAATATGAAATAATTATATTTACTAAATTGACAATTTTTATTATAGTAAACTACGTCACAAGATGTTTTATCTATAATGATTAATGATTCAAATATTTTGTGCATCACATCTAATTTTGTAAATCTATATAATAATTTTAGGTATAAGGAATAAAGTAATATGAATGATAACTTTCTGGAAAAAGCAAAAAAAAAAAATTGTAATAACCCACTTAGAAATTCAACTAAATGATAATTAATTCATAATCTCGGATTAAGCTTATATTATGATGCTCGGAAAAAGAAAAAAATTAGATTATTTATTTCGAAGATTTTAGTAGAAGCACCAAAAGATTTAATTAAAGAATTTCAAAAAATTTAGTAGAAGCACCAAAAGATTTAATTAAAAACGATTCATTTTTAAAAAAAAAGAGGAGAAAGTAATTATATTTAAATGATGCATGAAGGAAAAATATAATGCATATATAGGATAAATTGATGTGTATTATATATAATAAAATATAACATGCTTCTTTTTTTAAATGTTATTACAACTTACTTTTTGTCATTGATGATCTTTATTAGATATCAAAATGATGTGCAGTAGATATATACTTAACAAATAAATAAATAATCACATAATTATTGTTGAATCTCATCATATATCATGTAATATAGTGTGATTCTTAATATACTATTTTCTTCTAGTGAATAAGCATTACTATTAATTAGACATATTTTGACGTAATGGTTCTAAAAAAATTGAAGATATAATATGAAACATAAAATCAATTAATCATATGATTTTCGGCTAATAATATTGCAAAATTTGTCACGGAATATTAGTGAATTTGAAAAACCACATGACATGATTCTCTTCGGGAATGAAAAACAAAACACAAATTCAACGAATTATATGATTTTGTGTTAATAATCACACACATTACTGTAAAATATCAACAAATTTGAGAAAATGAAAGCTATGATTTAAGAATTTTTTTTATTACATGATTGAGAGATAAAAATAATGACGTGGCTTAATGAGAATGCTCAAAAAGAAATGAAATATAAGGATTTAGTTTTAATACTTAATACCCTGACCACCGCGTCCATACTGTGTTTGTGTTGGACACAACTTCATATTCATATCACGGCAAATATAAGTCATAAATTCATCATTTTGTTTTGTTATACCTAAAAATAGCAGAGTAATTGTATCATCTAATGTAATCACTGGACCATAAACTGCCAACTGTCAACTAAAAACGAAAACCAATCTATTCTTATTGACCTCATTACAACTAAAAATAGGCAAATCTCAACGGAAATCTTTTTTTTTTATGAGGAACATCATCAATGGATTCAAGAATCAGTTCTCTTTTAAATTCTTTCCAGAGAATCGCAAATCCTAAGAACGTGATACTCAAAGTCCAAGGTACACATTCTTTTTATAATTTTTGAAACATGTATTTTGAAGGTTTAAATTTTTTAGGGGTATGTGTTTTTTCGAATTGTCTTAGGGGTGTGTGTTGTTTATCATGATGATTTTTAGTTTGTTATTTAGGAATTGCTATTCTGATCATTTTATGATAGAGAGAGTTTCAGAAAAATATCTATTAACGAGATTAATTAATCGAAGGCCTGCGTGAATAAATTTGCAAATTCAAATTGTTTTCAAAGAACCAAAATACAAAAATGAGAAAAAGATAAGATAATTGATGATTCAAAGAACTCAAGCTTTCGCAATCATAGATGCGTTTTTCCTCTTTGTTCTCCTTGGTTTATCTAGCTCCTTTCTCCTCATCACCTTGCACAACCAAACAACTTTCATCCAGAATGCTATTTGAAGGTTTTCATTGATTAAATCGGTAAAGTAGTAGTCAGGAAGGAGGTATTAAATGTTAAATCTTAATAGTTAATAATAATTTTTGGGGGATTTCGAGTGGAGTTTCTAACACTAATTTCTCTGTATTGGATGATGATTGGGATCCGATTAGATGTTACGTGTAAAACATCCAACTTCATGTTTTGCATTAAAATAGAAGCATTTTTTTCTATATAAATATAAAATAATTCACTTCAAATCTGTCATATATAATTGGCTTTCTTTATTTGATTTTTCTTCCTTTTTTAATGCAAAATACGAAGTTAGGTGTTTTGCGAGAAACACCTAATGACTGCCCTCGAGGGCGGGGAGGCTCAAGAGGGGATAGATTTCATGTAGAAATATTTCCCTTCATTTCAGCAGCACAACCAATTTTCTTCTATGTTTAAGTAACTTTCAAGTTTGCTGTGATTTTGCGCGTTTTACTAACAAAAGACAGCGGAATTATGGTTCTCTCATGTAGGAAATTCTTTTTAACAGTAGTTTCTTTTTTCTTTTTGAAGAGTTTTAAACGGTAGTTGTTGCATATCAAAAACTTATCACACAGAATATTGAAGATAATGTGTGTTAATTTTTAGTATGTGTTTATTTAATTATTACGTATATTTAGTTTGCTTGAAATTAGTTTAAAATTTGAAGCAAGATTGAACCCACTAACTACATGGTTCATGTGGTAGTTCTGATCAGATTAAAGGATATGATTAGAGGATAAGGCAAATATAAACAGAGAAATTATCCATATCATCCACTTATATATCCCATAATCATCACTGACATGCCAATTATTAATGCAGCCAAATTAAATAATGTGGACACTTAAACAGCGGCAGCCTACATTAAGCTTTCTAAACACGAGTGTTTAATGTAATCACATGACCCCTCAAACACACGACAAAAATTATCATTCGTCTCCTTCAATAATCATTTATTCTCAAACTCTATTTTCCGATTTCTTCCCGCTTTTTCTCTTTCCTTTCTTCCCTAATTTCATTTTTTCCATACTTTCCATAATTCTTCCGAATTTCTTTCTAGTTTTATCAAGAAATGCCTCATGTACTTTGCTGATATGTTTTTTGCACTTCACGATATGCCATTTTGTATTGTTGTATATATTTTTGTATTATTAATATGCTTTCTGTATTGCTCATATGTTTTTTGTGTTGCTCATATGCCCTTATATTCTAAATATTATACCTCAATATTCACAGCAATATACTTTAAATTGTAAACATTATATCTTTATATTCACAACAATATACTTTAAATTCTAAACATTATACATTTATATCCACAACAATATACCTTTATCACACATCATAGGTTTTTTCTTGTGATCAAGATTTCAATCCAGACCTAAGAGATTAGATTAATTAAGAAATCTCTCCGTCAAAAAAATGTCAAGGAATCAGATACCAAATTCCTCAAGCAAGCATTCAAAACAAATCTTAAAACAAGTTCAAATTGGCTAAAAATTGCAACTCAGACAATAATGAAAAAAGAAAAAAAAAAAATTCTAAAAAATCCATGAAAATAATTAATTTAACGCAAGTCTTATCCTTTTTGGCCATGAAACATAACTTGTCTTACACCACCTATCGATGAACTATATCTATCATTTACAGTTCACCACCTACCAAAACAACTCAAGAAAAAAGAAAAAAATCCCAAATCATAGCAAAATTCATTCCTACTCTCCTCTCCCCTTATTATTAACAGATCAATTTCTGCTGGAAATTGAGCTTCTTGATGCAAAACGCATACATGAAGGCAAAGAAAGCGCAGAAACCGACCAATACAACAGCGACAACTGGCATGAAATCCTCTCGGTACCAAAATAGGTGTGATGTAGTGTTTAACACTTTGATTTTCCTGGCTAGGAACCATAATCATTTCGTCTAAATCCATATATTGACTCACGATCAAAACTATATCGGAAAGAACTACGAAATATAAATGGAAACACGTACACACAACACAGAACTCAACACAGAACTCAACACTGTAACTTCGGTTTGTCTCTCTCTTTTGCTCCAACAAATAAAAGCAGAAATGCCTACAGCTCAAACAAATCACCCAGTATTACATGCATAGTACTCAACTTATATTAGACTTCAATTATAGTGACGTCAAGATTTACGAGCTATCCATCGATTTTGGTGTGCCGGAGGTCTGGCCTTTGCACGTCTTATCAACTCTTGGCTACCGTGAATCAAACCATAATTAGGATGCCTAGTCAGAAATAGGTTGCCTCCAATGAATAATTCGATTTACTACATAACAATCATGACTCCATGAATTTAAAATCACATACCTTGCTATACAATGGTTCGGTTGACCACAATATGCTGTCAAATGTCTTATCAAATACAACACTGCATCAATTCACTACACGTCGTTGCCCACGTTGCAAATATTACATCTGGTAGTGAATTATTACATATATTTGATATGGCGTCATCGGGGCTCATATCACTTAGTTGTAGTCATCCGGGCCCACATCACAAACATTAAACATTGGCTGATATTTTAATAGACATTCCCCATTTTGCACTTTATTTTAAGAGGCATTCCAAGAGACTTGATACGCATCGCCGGCTTATTTGCCATCCAGTATCGTCCGAATTCAGAAAGATATAACAGAATTACAAAAAAGTATATTGATAGACAAAAAAAAGTAGAATGAATACATATAAATATATATTGATATACATATGCTATTATTTTTCAATTAGCTCAATTAGTGAACAATTAAAAAATATAAATGTATGATGACACTGTTTATGTACTATTTAAGTAGGTGATATGTGTTATGAATATAATTGATATGGATGTCCGTTACTTAGCCCATAAGCAACAATAAATTGGGAGATTCTTGTAAAGATGGAAGGAGTTATTACAGGGTATTAATTAGTATATTTTCTATTAATTTCTAGGTCAAATTATTTCCTTTATTGTAATCCTGAATCAGGCAAGAGATTTCTTGGCCAACACTCACCTTCTACTATATAAAAGGGGTAGTGACTATTGTATTCTTTAATCCATAATTCAATACATAATTCTCTCCTTCCAATTATCTGTTTTATTGTTCTTTGTTCTTTTATTTTATAATACGTTATCAGCACGACTCTGACTCAACGTAAGCGAGGTATGAACTATAATTATTTCTTATATTCCAATAATTTTTATTCGGATTCTTTTTCTTCCTTTATTCGAATTTTCTTTTATTTATTTATTTGAACATTAGACAAAATGTTATTATTAAGACATGTTTATTTTTAAGCACCAGAAGTTGCTTATCATTTTTTATGTACCAGAAGTTGCTTGTTTAGTTATTATTTATGCAACCAGAAGTTGAATGTTTATTTTTAATTACGCACCAGAAGATGCTTGTTTAATTTTATTTACCCAACCGGAAGTTGCATGTTTATTTTTATTTACCCACCAGAAGTTGCTTGTTTAATTATTTTTATTTTTGTAACCAGAAGTTGCATGTTTATTTTAGTCACGTACCAGAAGTTACTCGTTTAAATCATGCACCAGAAGTTGCAAATATATTTATTTTTATGCACATTTATTTTATGTATATTTATTTTTTCGCAAATTTATTTTTTTCGCACATTTATTTTTCATACATTTATTTATTTTATTTATTTATGCACCTGTAGTTGCAATTCAGTTTATTGATGCACATAAAGTTTGAAATTAATTCTTATTGAAACCTGAAGTTTCAATATTAAATTGCGAGGTTCTAATTTAATTTATCCCATTTATATAACTTTGACATGGCAAATTTAACGAAGCTTGAGTTTGTTGCCCTTGACATATCGAGCAACAATTACCTGTCATGGATCCTCGACGCTGAGATCCACCTTGATGCCATTGGTCTGGGAGACACCATCAAAGCGGGAAACAAGGCATCGATCCAAGATCGGGCGAAGGCAATGATTTTCCTCCGCCACCATCTCCACGAATCATTAAAGAGCGAATACCTTACTGTTAAGGATCCTCTACTTTTATGGAAAAACCTCAAAGAGAGGTATGACCACCAAAAGACAATAATACTTCTGAAAGCTCGTGATGAGTGAACACACCTACGACTACAGGATTTTAAATCTGTGTGTGATTATAATTCCTCGATGTTTATAATTGTTTCTTAGTTGAAACTTTGCGGGGAGAATATTACTGATGGAGATATGCTAGAAAAGACTTTCACAACCTTCCATGCCTCAAATATTATCCCGCAACAACAGTACAGGGAGAAGGGGTTCAAAAAATATTCTGAGTTAATTTCATGCATACTCGTGGCCGAACAGAATAACAAATTATTACTTAAAAATCATGAGTCTCATCCGACAGGTTCTAGGCCATTCCCAGAAGCGAATGCTGCTGCATTTAACGGCCGTAATCACGATCGTGGCCCTGGTCGTGGACGCAGGCGTGGAAGAGGCTGTGGTCAAAATTATTCTTGGAACCGTAATAGCCAAGTTAAGAAACCCGCACTAGAAATGAGCAAGAAGCCGCAAAATGTCACTCTCAAGGGATCTGGGGATCTATGTTTTAGATGCGGTGTGAAAGGGCATTGGTCGCGTACATGTCGTACGCCAAGGCATCTCGTTGAACTTTATCAAGCCTCCCTGAAGGAGAAAGAAAATACTAAGGAGGTTAATTTGGTCTATCAAGATAATGAAGACCCGTTGAATGTGCCCTTGGTTAATAAACACTTGGATGTAGAGGGCTATCTTAACCCCCAAATGGAGATAACGAATATTCCCTTGCTAGTGAAGATGTTCAAGGCTAAAATAATTTTTCTTTATGCATCAATAATGTTTTATTTTCTAGTATGTTTACTTTATTAAGAGTATTTTCTTTAGCATGTTTATTTTCATATTATCATTATCTTATCTTGTATTTGTTTTTGTTTTGTTTAATAAATGAAGAGACTTGGAGGTCTTGTTTCTTTTGAATATTACGAAAATGGATGACGGTGATATATGCCTAGCGGATAGTACAACTACACACACTATACTTAAGAACATAAAATATTTCATTAATTTGACAAAGATGTAAGCAAATGTCAATACAATATCAGACACCTCAAACTTGATTGAAGGCTCTGGAAGAGCCATTATTTTATTGCCTAGAGGAACAAAATTTATAATAGATGTTGCTTTATTATCTACTAAATCAAAAAGAAATTTGCTAAGGTTTAAAGATATCCGTCGAAATGGATATCATGTTGAAATAATGAATGAATATAATATTGAGTATCTTGACATAACAAATATTGTTTGTGGTAACAAACGTATATTAGAAAGATTGCATGCTTTGTCAATAGGCTTATATTATACACGTATTAGTACAACTGAAGCACATCATGCTATAATAAAAAATGAGTTTAATAACTCACAAAGAAATTTTATGGTTTGGCATGAACGTCTAGGTCATCCTGGAGCAATAATGATGCGAAGAATTGTAGAAAATTCAAATGAGTATCAATTAAAGAACCAGAAGATTCTTTTATCAAATGAAATATCATGTGCTGCATGTTATAAAGGAAAACTAATCGTTAGACCTTCACAAACTAGGGTTGGGATTGAATCACCCAATTTCCTTGAGCGTATTCAAGGTGATATATGTGGGCCTATTACCCCATCATGTGGACCGTTTAGATATTTTATGGTATTAATAGATGCATCTACTAGATGGTCACATGTATGTCTATTATCTTCTCGAAATGTTGCATTTGCGAGATTACTTGCTCAAATAATCAGATTAAGAGCACAATTTCCGAATTATACAATTAAGACAATTCGTCTTGATAATGCCGATGAATTCACATCTCAAGCATTTAATGACTATTGTATGTCAATTGGGATTAAAGTTGAGCATCCAGTGGCCCATGTACACACGCAAAATGGTCTAGCAGAATCTCTCATTAAATAATTGCAATTAATCGCAAGGCCCTACAAGTACTCCCCCATACAACTTGTAACTGACATGCAGCCAAATATATCCCATTTAAGAACTTTTGGATGTGTTGTATATGTTCCGGTAGCTCCACCGCAACGCACAAAGATGGGACCTCAAAGAAGGTTGGGAATTTATGTTGGTTTCGAATCTCCATCAATTATTAAATATCTTGAACCATTAACTGGAGATCTATTTACAGCAAGATTTGTTGACTGTAAGTTTGAGGAAGCTATGTTCCCAGCATTAGGGGGAGAGAAACGAACGCTGAAAATGATGGTGTTATGCCCTAAGCCAAAGTGTTTGTGATCTAGGTTGACGGATTGAATTAACAAACATTATAATTATTCTAAAATATTTTATATAATATGTGCATATAGGTTATTTTAATATAATTAAAATAGACCATGAATATGCAATTCAGCTTTATGTCATCAAAGTGCGTGACTTTGATAGTAAAACTATAAAGTATTATGAATGCTATTCTAAATCGTCCCTGGTCATTTATAGGATATTTGTGGAGACAAATATACTTGTGGATATAAATAAATATATATTTATATACAAGCTATAAAATGTACACCAGTTTATTAGTTGACTGATGATCATGTTTTACTGATCATGGATAAATAGCTATCAAGTCATTAACATAGGTATATGTTAGAAACCATATACTGGACTGACCCGCCATAAGAATGCTACATGTTTTACGTCATTAGCGATTCTTGTAACATAAAGTATTTATGGTCCTTTGACCTGAGATTGTCTCGGTTCCCAACATGAGAAATTTATATTTTAATATAATCTAACACTGCCTTTAACCGGGTAGTCATAACGGTTATGATTAGGTGTATAATGAATCATGTAGAGGGATGAGTGCAATCAAGACGGGATTTGTTCCTCTCATAAATGAGAGAGATATCTTTAGGCCTCTTGATGAATTGAAGTAAAGAAATGTATGGCCATACTCAAATGAATTAATAAGAGTTATTAATGTCATTTGTTCTTGTTCAGTTTAATTCGGGATCAAGAAATATTAATCGATTAATATAAGGATGGCGTCTTACATGCCTTATGATCGATGTAGATATCGCGTGACAAAGGGACTAAATACGTGATTGTTGATTAGGTAAATCAGATCACTGATATTCACTTAAATTGGGTAGTCATGATGGTTTGCTAGAGTCCGCTCATGATTTATAGACGGTCAAGTTTATTGCCAACATTAAGTGAACTTACAGGGTCACACACAAAGAACAAACTGAAACGGTTGCAGAAAATCCTAGCGACTTATATGATGAGTTGCATAGGAATGTCACAAAAGATATTGTCAACTTATGTGATAAGATGTGATATATATGTATATAAAGACTATGAGCACACAAGATCATGTAATCTAGAAGAGTCTAGATGATGATATGTGGATAATGATGAGTGATGTCATACACATCTTTTAGTGTGAATGGACATGACTCTTCACCTCTATATAAGGACATAGAGGGATCCAAATTCATTGTACCAAATGATTCTCTCTCTCTCATTATTTCTCATTCTCTTTTGTGAGACAAAAAAAGAGAAAATATCCTTTCTCATTTGTGTGACAAAATTACTAAAGGGTGCTTTCCTTTTATATGACAAAATGAAAGGGTGCAATTATATGAGAGAATTATACATCTTTTGTGAGACAAAATAAGAAGAAGAAAAAGAGTTTTCTTGTGCAAGAGGAGAACAAGCTACTAGCATATATATTGTTCTTCTTCCCGTTTTAAGAAGTTTGTTCGTGTGGATACCGGTAGAGGCGTTCGTACTTTCGGCGCTTGTGATCTATTCGGCCTAAGAAGATGAGAACGGTTTGTTGAGAGTTTTGGTGGAGACCAATTGTGTGTACGGTAGATGGCTTCCGCACGATCCAACCTGGACGGACTAGACGGACGGAAAATCGGTTAGGACGGTAACCAGTTTAGAGGCGCTTGGACAACACGCATGGTTTGAGCGTCACGGATTAAGCATAATCCGAAAGGTATCTTTAAGATTTATTTCTTTGATTTAACCGATACGCACGGATTCTCGGGATGGGTTTTGGACGAATAATTTTGTTTTTCGCTGCGTTATGCACGTCCGAAACCCAACAGAAAAAATAAGAAATTATATGGAATGCACCATCAATGTACCATTTTGATCCTCGAACAAATCAATCTGAGCTAGAAGTCCAGAAAATTATTCATTTGCAACAAATTGCAAATCAACTACCAGATGCATTTATTGATACCATATATTCCAGCAGAAAATGTTGCGGCTCGTATTGAAATTCCCTTGGATAATTCTAAATGTGATATACGCCAGAAGCGTGGTCGACCAATCGGTTCCAAAGATAAAAATCCAAGGAAGAAAAGAGAGCACGATAAGAAAGTTGGCATAACTAAAGTTATCAATACTTCTGAAGAAATAAATTCTTCTAAAAAGAATATTGACGATAAAAGAGTAGAAGACATGGATGGGCAAATAACCCCTGTAGAGGTTCAGGTACCTGACAATATTGAAAATATTGATAATAATGAGATCTCAATAAATTATGTCTCTACTGGAAAGAGATGGAATCGAAATAAAACTATTATTGACAAAAAATTTACATATGCAATCGCGATTGATATAATTAATGAAAATGAGGATCAAGAACCAAAAACAATTGAAGAATGTCAATATAGGAAAGATTGGCCAAAATGGAGAGATGCAATTCAAGCAGAATTATATTCTCTTGAGAAACGTGAAGTTTTTGGACCTGTAGTCCGAACACCTGATGGTGTACAACCCGTAGGATACAAGTGGGTATTTGTGAGAAAACGTAATGAGAAAAATGAAATTGTAAGATACAAAGCAAGACTTGTTGCACAAGGATTTACACAAAAACCGGGAATTGATTATGAAGAAACTTATTCCTCTGTATTAGATGCAATTACATTTAGATTTTTACTTAGCTTGGCAGTCTCTGAAGGACTGAATATGCATCTCATGGATGTTGTATTAGCTTATTTATATGGATCACTTGATAGTGATATTTACATGAAAGTCCCTGAAGGAATAAAAGTGCCTGAAGCATATAACACAAAGTCTCGTAGAATGTATTCCATAAAATTGATAATGAAGAAATTCTTGGTCCAGAAGTACTATATTTAAGTGCAATTGGTGCATTAATATACCTAGCTAATAATACCAGGCCTGACATATCATTCTCTGTTAATTTGTTAGCGAGATATAGTTCTGCACCAACACGAAGGCATTAGAATGGTATTAAACACATACTTTGTTATCTTCGAGGAACAACAGATATGGGATTATTGTATCTAAAGACCTCAGAATCCGGATATGCAGATGCTGGATATTTGTCAGACCCCACATAACGCCCGATCTCAAACTGGATAATTATTCACATATGGTAATACTGCCATATCATGGCGCTCAACCAAACAAAAATTGGTAGCCACATCATCAAATCATTCTGAAATCATAGCACTTTATGAGGCAAGTAGAGAGTGTGTATGGCTGAGGTCAATGATTCAACATTTTCAAGAATCATGTGGCATTAAAACAATCAAAGGGAGTCCAACAGTGATATACGAAGATAATGCTGCATGTATTGACTAGATAAAAGAGAGTTACATTAAAAGAGATAGAACAAAACATATTTCTCCAAAGTTCTTCTCCACACACGAGCTCCAGAAGAGTGGTGAAATTGATATCCATCAAATTCGCTCAAGTAATAATCTTGCAGATTTCTTCACCAAGTCATTACCAACTAAAACTTTCAGGCAATTAAGACACAAGATTGGACTTCGTCACTTTAGAGATATTTGTACACATGAGGGAGAGAAATAATACGCGCTGCACACTTTTTCTCTCGCTGCGGTTTTTATCCCATCAGGTTTTTGCTAGCAAGGTTTTTAATGAGGCAGCTTCTAATGTGCATGAAAATACAGACATCCAAGGGGAGTGTTATGAATATAATTGATATGGATGTCCGTTACTTAATCATTAAGCAACAATAAATTGGGAGATTCTTGTAAAGATGGAAGGAGTTATTACAAGGTATTAATTAGTATATTTTCTATTAATTTCTAGGTCAAATTATTTCCTTTATTGTAATCCTGAATCAGGCAAGAAATTTTTTAGCCAACACTCACCCTCTACTATATAAAGGGGGCAGTGACTATTGTATTCTTTAATCCACAATTCAATACATAATTCTTTCCTTCTAATTCTATATTTCATTGTTCTTTGTTCTTTTATTTTGTAATAATATGAATATTTTCTCTTATTTATTTGTTTAAATCTCAAAAGCCCGTAGGCAATTATGCATTAGTTTGACAATC
Organism: Juncus effusus; assembly: GCA_027726005.1. Lineage (NCBI taxonomy): Eukaryota > Viridiplantae > Streptophyta > Magnoliopsida > Poales > Juncaceae > Juncus > Juncus effusus. The sequence continues at coordinate 2,376,801 of CM050893.1, read as the reverse complement.
ATATCCTTAGAAATGGCATGAAATACCTAATCCAAACGGCAAATGGCATGAATTGTGGCCGTCATAACACTTGCATTGCATGATTCTAAAAATATATATATTTGATATGTGTACCTTAAGTAATTTTCATACTATAGTTTGTTTCAGATTTTATATTATTTACCTTCAAAATAATAATTTCAAGTTCTAAATGATAAGATGGTGGAGAAAACCGAAAATCATTGATTCTGGAAACTATGCCTTGAACTATCGTGAGGCTGGAATAGAATTTGTGCTGGGACAAATTGATTCTGAAAACTCACATTCGCTTCTCGACATTATTTTTAAAGATGGGTATGTAAAAATCCCGTCTTTGAATGTTGATGAGAATACTAGCTTTTTATTGCGTAACTTACTCGCGCTAGAGCTTACGTGTCCGAAGTTCAGAAACGACGTAACAGCTTACGCCATTTTCATGGTGCAGCTCATGTCTTGCGTGGAGGATGCTGAATATTTATCGAACAAAAGGATCGTTAAACACTACTTGACAGATCAGGAACAAGCCTCACTTCACCTAAAAAAACTAACCCGGCCAACGAATCATTTTCGACTTTGAGAAAGTGTTTTATACGGAAAGAACCTGGTCTGACATGGAAGAATGGTGTTATGACTCGTATTTTGTGGTTTGGGACCTGCTAAGAGCATTGAGAATTTGAGGGGCTTGTTAGAATGAGAGTTTTTAAAGGTGAGTAATGGTGTCCCAATTCAGGTTTTGATTATAAACTCACTGTCCTAAAGTTAAAACTAAACAATTTTTAAGGTTGCTAAGTGAATTGTCTCGAATCAATATACAGTTATGCGTTATGAATTATAAAAAATTGAAGTTCAATTACCTTTAACATAATGAAAACCAAAGAAAATAAAGACGATTAAAATGTTGGAAAATTTTAAAATAATAGAGTAAAAATGGAAAGTGTATAAATATACCATTTCGCTATGCTTTTTGGTACTAGATAACTAATTAATTAGAGATAGTCCTTTTATTTGTTGCATTAGCATAAAAATTATAAGTATTGTATTATTAAACTTGAAGAGAGTTGAATTTGGCGATGAGACTTGTATTTAAAAGACCAAAATATTAAAGGTTAAATGGCAAGCACTGACAAGTGATGAGTAAACTAATTAAATAATTTATGACTAAAAAGAAAAGGAGTAAAACAGTTGTGACCAAATTTAGACTTTTTGCAAACTGTTATTTATTTAAAAATAAAGAGTTTTGAGGTGACGTGCAGTATATTCCAAAATCATAAAAAGATAGTAAAAAATCAAAATAAAAAACTCCAATTGGCTCAAAATTGCAACTCAGACAATAATGAAAAAAAAAAGAACATTTAGAAAATCCATGAAAATAATTAATTCAACGCAAGTCTAATCCTTTTCGGCCGTGAAACAGAACTTATACCACCTATAGATGAACTATATCTATTATTTACAGTTCACCACCTACCAAAACAACTCCACAAAAAAGGAAAAAAAAAAGTAAATCCCAAATCATAACAAAATCCATTCCTACTCTCCCCTTATTATTAACAGATCAATTTCTGCTCATATCCTTCTACCTCTGCTGGAAATTGAGCTTCTTGATGCAAAACGCATACATGAAGGCGAAGAAAGCGCAGAAACCCACCAATACGATGGCAACAACTGGCATGAAATCCTCACGGAAGCCAAAAGTGGTCCTGATGTAGTGCTTGATACTCTGCTTTCCATCCTGGCCAGGAACCGTAATCATTTCGTCCAAATCCATGTATTGACTCACAATCAAACCGTAAACAGTCCAAGCCAACGGACAGATCCAGTAATACCACACCCACCACTTCGGAATCCTCTGCAATTACCCAAAAATAAATAAAATAAATAAACCTTAGCAATAAAGCATGAGATATACATATATAAATAGGGAAATTTGAACGTACGGGGCGGGGGATGAAGAAGCCGGAGAAGAGATTGAAGAGGGAGTAGAAGGTGGCGGCGAAGATGGCGGCGATCTCGTGGTTGGGGGAGAGGGAGACGGCCATCATGCCGTAGTACGTGAAGTACAGGAACGAGAAGAACGACACAAAGAAGAACCAGCAGAACTTGGCCGCCGTCCACTGGAAGCTCATCATCGAGTACACGATCGCCGTGTAGTAAAGGCCTTGGATGAACACGTACGGGATCTCCATCACCACCTTTGTAAAAACATTAATTATAGAAAAAATTTTATATATATTACATTAATTTATATTTTTCATACATTTTTATATTAATTTATATATTGTTTTAGATTAATTTATTAGAATAATAAATTAATTTATATATTATTTTTAATTAGGAAAAGAAATCAATTATAGTTGATTTCTTTAATTTGGAAAATATTAATTTATATATTATTTTTAATAAGAAACATTAATTTTTACCTGAGCGATGGCGTAGGGTAAAGCAGAGTACATGCCGGCGGCTCGCTCACGATAGAAAACCGTCCGTTCGATCGCCACGATTGGCTGAACGGTGGAGCAGTTGTTAATCCCGACAAACATGACAGCTGTGTACATCGATCCAATCACCACCCTCAGATTATTCGCATCCCCCCTATATTAAACAACAAAAATCACATATAGGATAAGTTATCGCACCTTATTCATGAAATTATTAGATGTGTAATAATTAATAAGGTATAAATCGGCAGTAAGTCCATGTACTTTAGTTGGATCGTGATTTAGTCCCTGTACTATTTATTTTAACTTTTTGGTCCCTGTACTTTATAGAATTGTGCACGGTTAGTCCATGATTCAAGGATGAATGTACATCTTTTCATACAGTACATGGACCAAAATCATCAAATCAATAGTAGAATTAAATCGCAATCCAATAAAAGTACAAGGACCAACGGTGCATTTATTTCTCCTTTATAATAAATACAGTTGACTTTGACTAACGTACATTTTGGTGCCGACTTTCCAGAAGATGGAGCCGAGGAGAAGGGCAGTGAAGAGGGTGAAGAAGAATCTGACGAGATTATAATCCGGACTTCTCCAATAAGTCCACCACTGTTTCCACAGACAGGCTCTGAACTGGCCGTACGTATTCTGCGCGTATTCACTCGGAAAGTACAGGTCCTTCGACCCCGGCTCCGGCTTCTTCAACTCCTCCACCATCTCCTTGTTTTGTCTAAAACAGAAAAAAAAATCATGTACATGTATATGTATGTGTATATGTCTATGTATATGTCTATGTATATATTATTTACCTGTAAAGTTCGGACGATTTGTAGTACTCGGCGAAATCGATGCCGAGACGGACTTCGGCGGCGATTGAGCTCACTTCGAGCATCCACGTGGCAGGATTGTACTTGTCTTTTATTTTAGGAACTCCAGGAATTTGCTAACGAAATAATCAAACAGAAGTATTAGGCTTCCGATGTTTATTAAAGTAAAAAGAAACAATATATGGTTATTATTAAATTAGTATTGGTACCTCAAAGTAGTGGATCATCTTGTGTGAAAAGCGGCCCAGCTGCCCAGAGTATATCACCTGTCCTCCTCTCTTCAACAACAGCAACTATCCCCAAAAATTTTAGAAATTAAAAATTAAAAAAATGAATACAATAATGTTAATGCCTAGCATAAAAAAAATAACTCATGATGTGAAAGAAAGAAAATTAATAGGACGTTTGACATCTAAACTAGGTCCAAAAAGATATTAACACAATAAATTAAAATAAAATAAATTAAAATAAAATAATCACCTCATCAAAGGCCTCAAAGATATCAATACTCGGCTGATGAATCGTGCAAACAACAGTCCTTCCCGTATCCACCGTGTTCCTGACCGTCCTCATCACAATAGCTGCAGCACGGGCGTCCAGGCCGGACGTGGGCTCGTCCATGAAGATTATCGACGGGTTGGCCACTAACTCAACGGCAATGGTGAGTCGTTTGCGTTGTTCGGTTGAGAGGCCGGTGACTCCGGGTAGGCCCACGAGAGCGTCTCGGAGGTTGGACATTTCGACGAGTTCCATCACCTCGTCCACAAATCTCTGTAGATAGACCGTTTTTTGGATTAATACCGAGTTAATAATCTAACAATGCTTCAATTGATCTTCTATAATTGATATTAGAAGATTGATTGAAAAACTGTAGATCAGTTGATGAATTGTAGGGAAATGATTAATTGTAGAATTGTAGGAGAATAATTGTATAGTATAGTATAGTATAGTAGTTGTGGTATACAAATTAATCTTTTATCTACAATCCTGCAATTTTTTAATTTTAATAATAATAATAATAATAATAATAATAATAATAATAATAATAATAATAATAAATATATACACCACCACTAGGTTAGCCTAGTGGTCATGGTACCAACCCCATCTATCCATAGGTGAGGGGTTCGAATCTCGCGTATAGCAGGATTGATTTAAAAATTTAGGTGAAGGCATATGAGCCCACCTAAAAGAGAACAAATATCAAGCGATCGCTTGTAATTCTCCCTCAAAAAAAAAAAATAATAATAAATATAATATAACAAAAGAATAAAAACTCACCAGCTTCTCATAATCGTTGATATCCTTCGGCAACCTCAAAAACGCAGAGTAAATCAAACTCTCCCTGACCGTGACCTGCGGCGAGTGAATATCGTTCTGCTCGCAGTACCCCGAAATCCTCGCGAAGGTCGACTGGTCCTTCGGGTACCCCGAAATCCTGATGTCGCCCTCGATGTAGCCCCCCGTTTTTCGTCCAGCCAACACGTCCATGAGAGTAGTTTTGCCCGCACCGCTCACGCCCATCAAGGCGGTCAGGACGCCGGGACGGAATGCGGATGTGACGCCACGGAGTAGTTGGAGACGGTCATCTGTTACTCCTTGTTGTTTCATTTCCTGACGATTTTTGTTTATAATTGTTAATTTGTATTTGAATAATATGAGGGATTAAACATTTGGAGTTATTATATTTTCTTCTTTTTTATTTCACTCTTTTGGAAAATTGGGGGAGCACTACTTGCACTTATTAAGAAAATTGAGGTTCTATTCGAGATAATCTTTTACTTTAGTGTTCTACTTGTGCTTAATTAGGATTTTATTTTTAAAAAAATAGGGGTTCTATTTAGAAACTAAGAGAGTGGTGATTTTCCAATGTTGTAACAAACAACACTACAAAACCCTAAATAAACCCTAAATTGAGAAATAAATTATTTGTAGGGCTTACAGGTGGCATGTCGACGTAATAGTTGACATCATCAAATGACATGGCGAGAGGAGTGAAAGGAAGCACCATTCCTCTTTTGGGTTTGAACCCGTTACTTGACGACATGTCCAACACACGCGACCCGTTCGTGCTTCGGTTGTACATCCTCATTTCCCCTGCTCAAAACAATAACAAAAAGTTACATCTATACCTTTTAAAAGGTTCCTATTTCTTTATTTTTTGTGGTTTAATTGATTGATCTAGTAGAGTTTGTAGTATCGTACTTGGATTGGAGTCGTCATTAGATGATTCCTTGTCCTCGATTTCTTTTGCGGTTTCTTCAGATATTATAGCTTGCGGTTTGCCAAGAGCTGTAAATCGCAAAGGTAATTGCATTATTCTAACTCACATGAAAGATTTTAATTGTATACTTTTAAGTGAACTAACAAAAGAAAGCACGTACAACTGAGGTAAGTGAGAGAAAGAGTGAATAGCACATTGAAGAAAATACTGAAGCCTAAGAGAGCCGCCACTCCGATCCAAAACCAGTTCGTGTCAGTAAATATGCTCGCGTTTTTCAAAATCACGTCTCCCAATGGCTGTCCATTTATCTGATTTATCATTCAGTTAGTTAGACCGTACAATTAAAAGATTAATTATTTAGTTAGATATATTAAATATGTGCTTACTGAGCGGCTCATCCACCTAGGAGCGGTAAACTCATTGATTGCGAGGGAATTGAAGGCGTACATCAATGGAGAGATCCAGTAGCCCCAAACCCACCACTTTGGTATAACCGCTGTTTCATTTCATGCATATTACAAGTTAGAGAGAGAAATAGTAGAGAAAGAAATATAGGACACAATACAATTTGCTTGATTTTTAGAGAGAGAGATACGAGTACCTTTGGGAAGGAGAAATCCACCGAGAGCAAACATAAGGAGGAGAGAGAGAGCGCCTCCAGTATGAGCAATAACCATCGATCGGCCAAGACCGGCAATAGTCCTGAATAATCCTCCAGCCATTTGTTGCACCAAGAACACCATCAATAGCTGCTTAAAGAACCTAAATTCATACAAAAACAAATTAAAAAAAAAAATTCAGAAATCAGAACCATATGTCATTTTCCAACTAACTATTTTACCTCACAATTTTTTTTGCCTAAATTCAGAAATAATACGTAACAAAAACATATTTCATATTTATTATTTTAGGTAATTATTTATAAAAACATGATTATTTATTTTATTATTATTACTAATTATTATTTATTACTTTTAACTAATTATTTAATTCACTATTTTATGATTTTATAATACGTAAGTAAGTAGTTCTTTTACTTATTTCATTACCTATTATATCTTAACTAATTATTTATCCTAAGTAAATTTTTTACCTCAAAAACTCTAAATTCAGAAATATAACCATTTATTATATTGTACTTATTTATTCTTTTCTTAATAAATTTCAAAAAAACACACACAAAAAAAAATCAACTAAAACACTCACAAGCTAGCTTGGGGCGCGAACCCAATACTGTAATAAGTGACCACAACCCACACGACAGACTCCAAGACCGACATGGGAATCCTCAAGACAACATTGGGCAAGCTGAAGATCCAAGCGGGGTAGAAGAGGAGGTCGCGGTGTTTGTAGAAGACGGGGAGGCGGTTGATGGTGAGGGAGAGCTCCGCAAACCCGTTGAACATGTTGACTATCATGCCGAAGAGGAGGGCGCCTATGTAGAGCGTCCCGTCGTCAATCGAGGACTGGTGCATGCGCGTGCGGATGAACACGGATGATGCGATTAGAGCCACTATTATTATCTGATCAAAAATAAATATATAAATATTTATTTTAATGTCTTTTGTTTAGTTCAAGCCTAGTTTTGTTATACTAGTAATAACAAGAACAAATTTATTAAATCTAGAAATAATAATAATAATAATAATAATAATAATAATAATAATAATAATAATAATAATTATGATAATAATAACAATAATATAAATAATAATAATAATAATAATAATAATAATAAATTATTATTATTATTATTATTATTACTATTATTTATCTATTTCTTTATTTACTATTATTATTATTAGAATTATTAAAATTAAAATTATTATCATTAATAACATATGGCTTAGTTACATAAGCAGTTCAAACATCTTCTCAAGTACGCACCTGAACAGCCTTGGAAATGTAAACAAACGAATTCCTCTTAATCAGCAGCCACTCCTTCGCGAAGCTCGTCTTCAACAGATCAACCGTCGAGACCATATGCTTCGTAAAGACGAGGGCCGCACGGTGGCTCCTCCGCTTGTCGAACGGCACGGACAATTCATTTTCCAGCCTCATCCCCACGTGGAATCTCTTGAACCGCTGCGCGAATTCAGGGACGGAGATGTATCGGTAGGGCTTCGACTTGTCCCCCCAGTACTGCTCCTGGTCCTTCTTCGACGTCACCTATTGTAAACAGAGTATTTTATTATTTCTTATTTTTTAATTTTGGGCTATTTTGTAAAATCTCAAAATATCACATATATAGCCCTAAATAATGAGAAATTTAACATATACCCCTCTAAAAAAAGATAATTTAGTAATATTTAAAAAAAAAGAAACTAGTTTCTTATGTTTTGAAGGGGTATCCATGATACTTCTCATTTTAGAGGGGTATCCATGATATTTCTCATTTTGCAGGGGTATCGATAGAAATTGCTCTACTACCTCTTGGAGAAAATCAGCAGTCCCTTTCCGTTCAGGACAGGAAAACCCACATGATTCAAAAAAATCCACCACAAAGTCCCTCGGGCCCTGGTACACGATCTGCCCCTCCGACAGCAAAATAATATCGTCGAACAGGTCGAATGTTTCAGGGGCCGGTTGTAAAAGCGACATGAGGATGGTGGCCTCGCCTAAATGGACTATTTGCTGCATGCACTTGACTATCTGGAAGGTGGTTGAAGAGTCGAGTCCTGTTGAGATCTCGTCCATGAAGAGGACCTTCGTGGGCCCCACCAACATCTCCCCTGTTATAGAAAAGTTGAAAAAAAGATTGAGGAAATTGAAGAAATTATTGGGATTTTAATAGATCTGTACCGTGGGATTTGAATTATTTTGTTATTTTAAATTGGTGGTAAATAATTATTTTGTTATTTTAACTAGGTAGTAAATTATTATTTTGTAAGTTTAACTAGGTAGCAAATTATTATTTTGTTATTCTTGACTAGTAATAAATCGTATGGTCATGGGAGATGATTATTTGATAGATAAAATTTGAATGAAAATTTGGGTAATTCTTGAGGTTTGTATGGGTTTGAATTATTTTAAGTTGAGGCATTGCGTGCGAATGAAAAAAGTAGTGATAAATGAATAAAAGGGATGTTTATAAAGGACAAAAGTGACAAGTCAATTCATATCATACACTTGTTTGATTGAGGACAATTATTTTTATTGAAGGAAAAAGATGTAAAAGCTACTGAAATTCACACAGAAACAATTCTATGCACAAATATTGAGTAAGTATAAAATAATTGGACCTAATCGCCAAAACAATACAGTCCATCAATAACCTTCCAAAATTTCTCATCATAAAATAGAGAAATCACTATCAATACGATTTGAAAGAAGAAACAAAGAAAGATAAACAACAAAAAGTACTAGCCAAATGGTACCATCAACACTTTCCATGTTTTCTAATCAAAATGACATTTACTAATCATATGTTTATTTAGACTATACTATACTATTCACATGAATTTTTGCAAAATTAAAATTAAATTATTTTTTAAATTAAAAAATTTAATTAAATTACCTGTGGTGACTCGTTTCTTTTGACCGCCAGAAATGCCTCTTTGCATTTGGTCCCCGACAATCGTATCGGCACAAATATCCAAGCCAAGTATCTGTCATTAAATGAATAAAACTTATAAATCTCTTTGAGGAATTTTGTCAAACACTTTATCTGCATGATGTGAAAGGCCTTTTTTCCACCATACATACGCCCATGTATTAATTGGCACAAAAGCGACATTTTTCTACCAATTTTGACTAATTTGCTTCATTTATCCTAAGATCATTTAATTTAAATTTATGAACATATATATTTTCATTATGACTAGTATTATAGTCATAATGAGTTGGTACTTATGACCTTTATCATGGTGTCAAAGAAAAGGGAAACATAACAAAACTCACTTGGTAAAAACAACAAACAGGTCATGTGCAACAGTGCAAGTTGTGCACTAGAGAAAAAGGGGGAATCAAATCTCCACCACTCGTTTGGGATCAGATTTCTCATTTTTTGGGACTTTTTTTTCAGTGAAAGAAAGAAGAATTCTCTTTTTCACCAAACCCTAGTGGGACAAAAGTTGGTGAATTTCTTCTTTGTCAAAGAAGAAATCTCTTCACTCACACCATTTTGATTTCTCTCTCGTGTTTTAATCATTAGTATTCAGTTTAGTATTATATATAGTTGGTATAATTTAAAATTTAATAATATATACTTTATGTATTATTGACTTCAGTGGACTGTACCACTATCATTAAAGGTCGCTCTATAGGTGAAGAAAAATTAGAAAATTATACTTATCCAAACTATTAGTGGACTTGGTCTAAGCTCAACAACTTCCCCATGATAATATTTGTATAGTTTATTACTGCACCGTGAGTATTACAATATTTGTGTTATAATCACATGAAATGGTCACATGGTGTGTTTTATCTAAACAGTCATTATAAGACGAATTCTACATAATCAAATAATAAAATGAAATTAGAGTCAAATGATCTTACCCTAAGAGTGTAATCAGTTTGAAGACTGCTCTTTACTCCTTCCATTGAAGTTGCCTACCAATTTAATTAATTAATTAATCAATTGATTAGTTTCTATTAAGATCAAGTATCAATTTTCAATTGGCAAGTAAACGTGTTTTTCAAAAAATTAGTTGGAAAAAAATATAAACCAACCTGCTATTACTATCATATCCAGTCAAAAAATTAACTCTCAAACCAACATGTCAAAATAATTTGAATATTTAATATTATCATAATTCATACCTTCATGAATAAATCAACTTCAGCTTCGGGAAATATTCCACTCTGCTTCTCTCTCCTTGCAAGCTCAGCCAAAAGATCTATAAAACAACACAAAATTATCACTAAACATTCAATACATTATTAACTAGCTAATACATTATCTTATATTATTATTATCTTATATTATTATAATTACAAAATGTAATTTAATTACCATATTTAGAGCCAACGCCTTGGCATCTGGCTGAAAAATCAAAAGTTTCTTTGACAGTCATTTCTCCAACGTGTACATCTGTTTGGCTAATATATGCTGCCGTTTTTTGAGGCACAAATTCATTCAATGCGTGTCCATTATATGTTATTTCCCCCCTACACTGTTAATTATATCAAACAAAACTTTATGTTAATACTAGCAAATAATGTTAACAGAAAATAAACGTTTTGTACTGTTAATTATATCAAACAAATTAACCTTTAATGTGGGGTCAAGTTTGCCTGCTAGAGCTAGAAGTAGAGTTGTTTTGCCAGAAGAAGGTGGACCCAATAATAGTGTCATCCTGTTAATAAAAAATCCAATTTAAATACACACCCAAAATTTTCATTAAAAATAAAAAATAGTATATAAATTAATGTTTTCTAATTTTACAACCAAAAAAAGTACATATAACTTAAAAAATAATTACAACTAATTACCGTGAAGGTTTAATGACGCCATTAATATCCTTCAATATATTTAATGTCGTCCTTTTCGCTAGGCGTACACCGAGAAGTCCCAAGAGCGATTCGGCAATGTCGAGTGCTGTGTTGGTCAGAGTCGGTAAGGCTCTGCTGCCTACGTGGACTTTCGCTTCCACCGTGAGGTTCTCGAATCTTACTTCAACTGTTGGAAGCTGGATCCCAACCCTAGATTAAAAAAAATAATAATAATGTTATGTTGGTATATTATAAAAAAATAGTATGTTTGAAGAATTTTAATTATTTAGTAATTTAGAAGGATAAAAAGGTATTTCTTAAATCTAAATTATTTTGAGGTATTATGTTAGAAAATGTTTTTTTTGGATTCAATATACTAAATTAGATTTTACCGTGATTTGAACTTATAATTTTTTAATCAACATGCAATAGATTTTACTAATTAAGCTATGAGTTATTTGCTATGTTAGAAAATGTTTGGAGCATATGTTCATTTTTGAGTTAAATAAGATGGTATTGTATCATACGTCTTATTATAATAACGTAATGATTAAAATTTGATTAGTATGTAGTAAATTTTGATTAATCTTTTAATTTAATTTATTTTAGCTTTTGGGAGTTTAAATATGACGAGTTTAAGAACAGGACAAGTTTAAAGGATATTCTAAAAAGTAGGTCACGTTTTAGTTGCCGAGTCAACAATTGTGTGCAATTACAAAAGGGATGATAGTCTTGTTTTTGGAAAAAAAAATTGGAAAAAAGGTGCTTTCATCGTTAAGTAATTAACTAACCAACCAACCCAATCAATGCGAATAATAACCAATAGATGCAAAATAGATTTTAGCTATACTAGATTGACTGAATTGTGTAACATTTATATTATTATCAAATATATGGAAAATAACTATGTTAGTGAAAGCAATTAATTTGAACTACTTTCGTTTTTTTTACTTATTTGAATTTTTTAATAGCTTGTAACAAATTATCCCCTACTCTCAATAAAATCTCCTTAATTATTTTTTTAACCTAACAATAACCAAATTTTAATACACATAACAAGAGTGCTTCATTTGCATGCAAATAGTGTGTGTAATAATTTAAAGAGAATTTTCACAAAATAGATTGATTAATTATATAATTTTGTCTACCTCATTTTCAAGGAATCAAAGTGAGAATCTTAAATTCTGCTAAAACAGAGCTCCATCAAGAAAAAAATATAGAAAATATAAAACAATTAACAAAATTAATATTATTTTTGAATATTTTCCAAATTTTCCAGTGAACCATTTACTTAGGAAAATATACTACATCACCTTTCAAAAAAAAACATTTATATTTATTAATGGACTAAAAATCATATTAATCTTTCAATAAAAATTCAAGAACTCAAGAAAATATCTCATGCCAGTGCAACACAAAGAAAATCAAGAAACACAAAAAGACCTTAAAATTTTCATATCCATAAAAACAAAACCTCAGATATTAAATCCATTTCAGAACACCAACATCAAACAAAAAATCACGAAACACCAAAAACAAATCTCAAAAAATATTTCAAAACACTCACCGATCAATGCGATCTCTCAACTTCCTCAAAAACTTCTCATTATCTTCTTCAGCCACCCTAAAAACTCTCTCAATAAACTCCTGTCTCTCTCCCATGCCAAGCTTCCTCACATCGACCTCCTTATGCTCAAATCTCAATTGCCCCCCTGAATCATTCTTAACCTCATTTTCCTTCTCCCCAACCGCAGATTTCAGAATCGCAGTTCTCAATCGGTTGTGGGTCGGTAATCTTTCCAACGCAGCCCATCTTAATGCCTCTTCGTCTTCATCGACGAACCGGCCGGATCGACGGCTGCTCGAGTTGCGAGCGAAAACCTCTTCCATGCCCCAATTCTCCATTTGCATGCTTCGACTGATGCTTCGGCTTAGATTTCGACCTAGCCGCTCTATGGTACTCTCCATGATTGATGGATGGAGAGGTAAATCCTATATAGTGATGAATGCTTCTTTGTTTGGAAAGGATATATTTCTTTTCGTTGGTAGGCTTTCTATTTTGTGAATATGAGAGGATGAGAAATGAGAGGGGTTTTTGAAATGATGATATTGATATGGAATGGAATGGTTTCTTGTGGGGGAGTGGATGGGGTTATATATTGAGGTAGGCTTTTGCTTTTCTTTATTGTTTTGGGTGTGGATAATATAATGCACCAATATATGCACTTGCAAATTTATCTTTTCTTTTTAATAAAGCACTATATATCTCAAATAGTAAATTGAATTGTGTTAAACAATGAATGATATAACTTGCTGAAATTGTGTTAAATTATTTATCTTAAATAGTATATATTGAATTGCGTTAAACAATGAATGGTATAATTTGGTGATATAGTTTAATATAATATAAAAAATTTGATGAATATCAATTTATAACATGGAGATAATTATCAAATCTTCATTATCTTTTCTAAATTTTGAAAAGTGTTTAAAATTTGAGTGGGGTCAAGGGGCTGGATTAAATTGACTACGCCAAAACAGGAGTTGGTGAAACTATCTTAAAGCGGGTTCAGTTTGCATTTTTGGTTAGGTGGAGATCCGTTTTCTTATTATTTGCATATTCCATCTTTTTATACTGTTTTTTTCCATCTATTACAGAATTGAAAATTAAATTTAACTAAGTTTTCACAGCAAAATAACAAAAATAAGTTGCACTTTTACAATCCTGTTGCAAGATTACTTTTAAGTAAAAATTGATACTCCATTACTTTCTCTGATATGATTACTGAATTATAAATTAAGTTCAAATGAGTTGTCACAACAAATATAAAATTAACTTTCAAGTTTAAAATCCTGTTGCATGATACAAAAATAGACGGGCTTAGTTTGAGTTCAGTAAAATAGTGGGTACCAAGAGGAAAATTCAGTTAAATAGATTCTGTTCTGTTCTGATTGCAAAGACTGTACCATTGTACGAACTGAGCCAGTGAAAAAGAAAATATTCTAGAAGGTCTTGGTACAGTTGGTGGTTTTTTGTTGTACCGGTCTCTATGGCCCTATATGCAAGTAGACTTTTATTACACTAGAACTAGAATTCTTCTTTTATATGAATTTACACTTCCATAATAATTTTTTATATGAATTTAATTTTTGTCTACTTCTTGAATAATTTTACAAATATGTCTCAAAACCGGATGTGACTACCATATATCGTAAAGAAAAATTAAGAATATGTGAAGCACACGAATCATTATTTAATGTATTATTCTAAAATTATATCTCGCTTTAATTTTTGTACCGTCCGTCAATTTGCACCAAACATAACCAAACAAATGGGATGTGTTTAAACCTAGTAACTAATCATATTAATTTGAAGAATCTTCTTCATAAATAAATGAAATTATTAAAATAATTATTATTCGAATAGACAAATATTTCTTCACGTATTAAAATTCATCTTCTGAATCTTTATTATTAATAATTTTTCTAAATTGCTTCCTAGTACCAATCGACAACAACAAATTCTATTTTCTCTTTTCATTTATTATTCACATATCAAAATAATAAATCATAAAATATTCAAAAATAAAATTTCAAAAGACATCGATCGACTCAAAATCAAAACTATTATAGCAAAATCGGTCAAGTTGGTAAAATCTTGTTGATAATTACTCAAACCTGATCAAGTTGCACGATTAGATACCAGTGTCTTATAAACATCTTTGGTGTTATCAAAACTACATGATTGATTGAATGCATTATTTTTTTAAAGAAGCTGGCTTCGCAGAGTTTCGAACTCACAACCTTTGGGCTGGTGAGATGGTGTTTTACCACTTTACTAGAAGTAGGCTTTGATTGAATACATTAGGAACTCCGAAAACTCTCGTTTACTATCTTTTTCTTTTATCTCTCTACTTTTTTTTTATATTTTTTCGTAGATGAAATTTTGGACTTGGGAAACGAGTTTGTCTTTATTGGAGATTAATGATGGCCGGTCAAATAAAAGAAGATAAAATTGGGACCGACTATTAACCTCCTGCAAATTGGGGCTCCCTAGCTCCCAACCAACGAGATCACGCCACGTCTCACAAAAATGAGAGTCATTTAGAAATCATCAGGGCTCTCGATTAAATAGACTCCAGAGCTTCCATATTTGCAGAAAGAATTAGAGCTCCCAAAATGGCTTCCACGAAATTAAACATATAATTATTTTTTTCGTAGCTCCCGCTGGTTTCCATCGAATATCTTATATAAGATATATTGTTGGAATTATAAAGTATAATATTGAGAATCTAATGTATATTGTTGTGATCTAAAAGTATATTGCATCTTTTTGACGGAGAGATTTCTTAATTAATCTAATCTTTTAGGTCTGGATTAAAATCTTGATCACAAGAAAAAACCTATGATGTGTGATAAAGGTATATTGTTGTGGATATAAATGTATAATGTTTAGAATTTAAAGTATATTGTTATGAGTATAAAAGTATAATATTTACAATTTAAGGTATATTGTTGTGAATATTAAGGTATAATATTTAGAATATAAAGTATATTATTGTGAATATAAAGGTATAATAGAAGCCAAAATAAAACTATGAAATTTTCGGCCGAAAGATATGGGAGATCGGAAGCCAACAATATGGGTAAATTGAAACTTTAGGCTAAAATATATGGGAGAGACTATGAGCTAGTAGAAAAAAATTCAAGTATGTGAAGAGGCTCCCAATTTTGGTTCCCATCTTATTGGAAGACAATATGAGCTAAATAAGATGGAAGGTTAACAACCTTTATTTTAGCCTTGCCTTTTTTGCCTTTCATCCGTAAATCGGTAGCTCGTAGTTTTGAGAGAAAGTCGAGTTACCGCGCGTTGATACATATGGAATATCGAACTTCCGTAGTTGAAGTAAATTCCACAATTCAAGCACTTAAAAAATCTTAATTATGATAGTTGCACATTCCAACTATCCTACTTATCATTAGCCAAACAACCAAAGAGAATCTCAAAGTATTATTATTTTTTCTTATAAAGACAAAATATTATATTAACTGAATACTATTAATTGAATTTCCAGTGCCAAATTTCGAAAAATATTAGATTATATTAACTTTAAGTCAGAAATTGCAAAAACAAAGTTGTCCGAGTTAGTTGTTTGTCATAATGTGCAAAATATTTTGTAGCTATCAATTGCATCATTAATTTTACCTTTTGCACTAGTTTTGAGAGAACGGCTATAGTGTTTAAAATTGGACATAATAAAAAGAATCTTCAAGCCAGATAAAACATAAACTTTTATGAAACATTGTTTGCTCCAATAGTATAAAGATGTTATTACTGAAAATAAATAATTAAATGAAATTTGATTTTAGTCTTGAAATATCAGCAAAAATAAAAAATTTGCAAACCATAAAATCACTTCGCCACATAATTTACTAGACAGAATGAGTCACAAAAAAAAAACACAAATATAACGAACTGATATAGTCATTTGGTTGGATTGTACCAAAATAACACTTGGCTTTTCAAGCGGAAGTTGTGTTGGGTTCTAAAATTTAGGAGAAGATTCCAATTCGTTTTGGAAATCGAATTCAAAAGACAGGGAACATGATTCATGGTGGTCAACTGTTTTTCTTTTTCAAATTTTGATTATGGTTTTAAAAGAAATCTATGTTTTTTTCTCACATGAATCTAACCAAAAATACTAAAAACATAATATACATATCGAAATGGCTTAAAAACGAAATTGTATTTCTTGCATGTAACATAACTTTGTCACTTATTTTTTTCTGATATTAACCGTAAGTTAAGTGGCTCCAAAAGTAAGTGAAAATATTAATGAATCATTTACTGAAAGTATTTTTTTGTTGATATTATATCTTAAAACAATTATGTTTTCTATTAATTTTTTTTATCTAAAAAAAATAAGTTTGATTTTCTTTCTAAAATAGTAGTGTACCCAGGTCTTTTATTTTCTTAATATTAGGAAAAAAAATCTAAGAAAAAAAACTTGCTTTACAGGGTTATCATGTATGCCACATCATGACATTATATACTTTCTAAACTTGTGTTTCATATGAAAGTCAGTTTCTTGATTCATATTTTGATGTATGAAAATGAAAGCAAGAGTAAGAAACAAACAGTCTTTGTATGATTTTATTTCATAGTGTCGATTAAAATTATGCATCACCAACCCCAAGTTCACTCTCGATTAAAATATGAAATATATAAATCGAACAACCACAGTTTCATATATATAATATAAACCATGAAACATTTGATCCTTGTCAGAAAATCTATGTATTTCAAAAAATATATATGACTCACAGATATATGTTGTTTTTTAAATTACATCAATACATGGGAAAGAAATATGAGTTTGTCACATGACTCACATTAGAAGAAAATATAATAATGCTTATGCAATAATGATCATAATTGTTATAAAATATAACTTCACATGTCTAATATGTTCACTCTATTACTTTTACATGTATATTGTATATCATTTAAATACATAATACACAACTAAAAGCATCATCTTATATTATATATAAATTATTAAAATAATATATTTCATGTGAAAGGGCCTAATATAAAATTTATTTGAACCATTAATAATTAACACAACCCCTTCAATTTTTATACTCATGTTTAGACATTTTCATCTCGTCATATTAAATCAATTATTGCAACACTAAGATACAAATTATAAGTAAATCTTAATCATTGATTGATGATTTATGTTTTAGAAACGATATTTGCGTTGTAGTGTTTTGGGTATTCTTCTTTTTTAGCTTTTTTTTTTCATAGGTCACATCATCAAAATTATTTTAACCATCTAAAATTTGATCAAATGCCTATTCTAGATCGTGCTCACGATATATTGACATATATCCAAATGGTAAATTTTAATTGATTTTCACCCAAATATTATGATTGTGACAAATTACTAACCTATTTTCCACAAGAAAAAAAGTTGGTAATGTGTCAACTCCTCGTTACCTCTCCAAACAAATGTCAAATAATTCAAGGTCAAGGTTAGCTTAGTATGAACATAATCAATGGGTTGGTTTTTAATCAGTCAAATCAAGCAGGCATTTTTCATACTCAAATCATATGAAAGAGGAAAATTTACTCTTTCAAATTATATCTATGCTCTCATGCCGTTAATTTACTTGTTACTCAATACAAAAGGACAGTAACAAACCTATCCATTTGTCCTTTTGTTTACATACCAGCTGATTAATAATTTTTTTGAAATAGCTCTTTTCTTAATTTAAAGTATCATCACTTTTTAAAAAAATAAAAATTTTCTCTCTCCTAAATCAGAACTAATCAGGAATTTACACTACTTAGGGAGCAAACAATGCGAAAAGAAGGACAAAAATCTATTATTTTTTCATTAGAAAATTCTGAAAACATGACGGGCTTAAGCACGTCAAAAACGTGATGATATGTTGTTTTTTTCGTTTTTGAATATGCAAAAGAGGGTAAATCGGTCACATTAAGATTACCATCTGGGGAGATCTGTTTGATATCTCAAAATTGCCTAACAACAGTCGGACAAATGGGTAATATTGGAGTGAACCGAAAGAGTTTGGGTAGAGCTGGATCGTTTTTTTATTTTCTATATACTGTTTTTATTATTTTACGTATATATTGTTCATTAACTTTAAAAAATATATTTTATATACTGTTCATGGTCTCTATTTATTATTTTATCGCGTCGTGCTGCCCGACAGACTAAGTATCTCAGCCTTTTAACTATTATGATCTAAGTGAGACAGGTATTATATTTTCAAATAAAAAATAATGCTAGTTAAGAAATTATAGAAAAAGGACTAATTGCTTCTTAGCAGGATTAAGGCAGAGCAGTTATTCCTCTCACAGCCAACCCATGTATATGTTGCCCTTTTTCGAGGCCACTTTGTTAAATGCTCCCAAATTAAAGGGCGAAAGAAACTAAGTTGATTGTAACTTGGGCCATTTTTTGTCATTTTGCAAGTCTTCTAGAGGATTAATATCCACCATAGAGAGCCTTGCTACGTGTCATATTGCAAAGTGTGACACATTATTTGGTATATTAGGTGATAAACAACATATTAAATAATTAAATTATATTTTGTAATGATTTCATTGTATATAGAAGTTTCTCATAACTTGGGTTATTGAAAAATATGTACAAATCTTGACTAGTATATAAAAGTATACTGGACTAAAACTTGAAATTATCTGATCAACTCATTTACTTCACCCAACTTTGACTTTTGAGTCTTACAAATATTGAATTTCCAGTAGTTAAGAGATCTTGATTGAAGTGAAGTTAATTTGTAAAAACTATGACGAGATTCACCCCATGAATTTTGTGGATATTAATTCTAAGGATTTGAAAACATTATTTTTGCATATATATTACTACCACTAGTCTAGGGCCTCTAGGTTAGTGGTCTGCTACTATCATCATCTTTTATATGCTGAGAGATTGAATTTCGTGTCTAGCAGAAGTTTAAAAATATAGGTGAGAATATATGAGTTCATCCTCCTAAGAAAATAAAGCAAACGATCATTTGTAGTTCTCTCTATTTTTATTATTTTGCACAAAATTTAGGTTTTCTTTAAGATTCTACAAAATTCATACATTAAAAAGTTGCTTTTGTGAAAAAAAAAATAGTTTTAACTATTTCGGAAAATAAATTGATAGGTCGTCAGCTAATTCCTGGCATATTCTTTATTAGGGAATTTCCATTTGGTTTGCATGAATAATCATAATTTTTTCTAATTTCTGTGACAAATATGTGAATCTGAATATTTATAGTGGGATCAATGTAAAAAGACCCTTAAAAAAGGTGAAGAGATTGAGTTGATGTTGTTTATATTTGGTGGATGGATGTAAAAAAAAAAAAGACGTTTACATTTGGTGAGCACGTGGAAATAGGATTGACCACGTTCTTCACACCAGACCAGGAATGCAAATGAGACTCCTTATTTGTACATACTATTTTATATTAGACAATGTGCTTATGTTCTGATACAACTATTTAAAAAATTAAATATTGTAATATAACTTTTGAAGTTTACAAAACATTTGTCAAGTCTATATTTATCTCTAGTCTTTATCAACTGCATACATGTGATAAATTATCATCTGAGAAAACAAAATAGGGGCAGCTCTTGGGACCGCTTAATGAAAATCAGAACCTTCACCCTTCTTTAAGGTTAGATTTCATTTTATAAAGAAAAATTAGGAGCGGCTGATCTTAATTGATGAGTTAATTGATTTTACAGTGAAAGCAGCGACGGATCTTGATCAAAATTTTAAAGAGAACCATAATAAAAAATTTACCAAAAATCTAAAAAAGACAATGCATATATAACTTCAATTTTATACAAAATATAATAGTAAAAATATTATATACTGCTATTTCAAAATTTAGAATGCGCGAAGAGTATCCCCTAATCTCTATTAGATCCGCCACTGAGTGAAAGAGAGATGGTATATATATATATATATAGTATAATTTAGGGAAATTTACAAAAAAAATTTTAATTTTTCTGAATATTACAAATAACTCCTGAATTTTTAAATTATACTATAGTATACCAAAATGACCATGTTTTTCGGCCACTTTCAGTAGGGCGCTACCCCATGTCTCTCACTTTTAATTCGCAATTTGGGCCCCAAACCAGCCCACCAAGAGCACCTCCACTTTCACTTCACATTTATAATAGTTTATAATCCTAAAAAAAAATTATCTCGTATCCTTTAGCCACCCATTTAATTTGGACCATTATCTTAAATGATCTAAAGGCCACAATTTAATCATGTATCATCATGATGCTAATATTTTGTTTTATACAAATGGAAAAGTCATGATTAAGCACATGCATGCAATTAAAAAAACAAGATTAAGCCCATACATGTAGGAGTATAAATGGGTAAGATAATATTAGATTGACCCGTATTCGTATCCGAACTAATATTATTTGTATCCGGCCGAATACATATACAGATTCAGATCTTTTTATTCTAATAATTCGGATACGAATACGAATTCGGTTATCGATTTGACACCTAGAGACCGATATATCCGTATCCGGATAATTTGTTATTCAAGTAGTATTTATTTTCTGATATATAGTCTATATCGGATATTGATTGGATATTGATACAGATGGTTGATTTATATAAAAAGGAAAATCAAGATCAAGCCCATGTATGTAGGGAGTGTAAACGGGTCAAATAATATTTGACTGAGCCGTATTCGTATATGAATCAAAATTATCTGTATCTGACGAAATACATATATAGATTCACAATTAATTGGTGCCGTGCGATGTTACTATCATGATATAGTTTTTGATGGTTCGCTCATTTCCAAGACTCTTCGATTTTCCTCCTTTTTTCGTATTTGATGCATCCTACATAATTTCATAGTCATCAAAATGTGTAAATAATAAACTAAAAAAAGTATATCTAAATAATAAGTTTTTCATAGAAAGAAAATAAAATAAAAAATGACTTAAACAATACCTGGAGTTCTGTTCTTTTTTACTCTCTTGAAAGAAACATAAAAAAAAAAACTTTTTCTGATTAGTGATTACTAAAAGTTTAGGACCCAAAGACTACTATCATAATATTGACACGTATAATCTCAAATTGAACCAAAAATTTTTGTAAAAGAGGAAAAGAGAAGCCAAGCATGTTAAATTGTATACTTTAATTTCAGAATTTTTCTTTTCTTGTCTGTAAAGCATTAATTGTATATGTTAGTTTCTTTCCACACGAGAAAGAAGGAAAGACAAAAGACAAAGAAAAGAATAGAGCACAACATTTTAGAGAATTATTAACCGGGTTAATTTCATCTCTTAATTGAGGAACTAATGATGTACTATTTTCGACAATATAAGAACTAAAAAAGTTAAATCAATAGTATAAGAACTAAATTGCCACCCAGAGTACAGGGGCTATCGGTGCATTTATCCCTTTACTTTATAGTATGCTATGACGTCAATACGCTAGGCAATAATCTTTAAGAAACAAATTGTTTGAAATATTTTTTAGAAATTTGGCGAGTGCTTGAATTATTCCCCTTCCAAACAAAATTCTTTTTTAAATTTACAACACTATTGATTAACAAAAAAAAGAAGAAACGGAAAAAAGAGAAAAAGAATCCAGAAAATCGGATCCAACAAAGCTAGTGCTAACCAAATAGATAAAGAAAATACAAAATGAAGCCCGGCCCACACACACGAAATTTGAGGACGACCCATAAACATTAAAAGCTCGGCTCTTCTTCACCTCTCACTAAACTCAAGGTTTTGATACATTAGTTGTTTTAAAATGTTGTGTAAGATATATATATATATATTTTTTTTTTTTTTTTTTTTTTTTTTTGTGACCTTGTTTATGATTAATGAATTAACATAATTCAGGGATCAGGTGGTATCGGATATGTACTTTGAAAATATATTAACATGCCAACTAATGTAGCAAAAGTGCAAAACTATTTATTCTCATAATTTCATCATAACACATCTGGTTATAATATTTAAGAAAAAGATAAAAATGAAGAAAATGTAGATGTCGTTTTAGTTAACAAATTGCTGTCCAAATAAAAGTGTTGTTCCCTTCCATATCGATATTCTAGAAAAAATTCGAAAATAATTGCCACTAAGAAGAGTCTGCTCCAGAAATAGTATCACCGTTGAACACGTAGCACCATCTGGCATATGCCATTATTTCTCTCTGTTTTCAATTTTTAGCGTGTTTGCTTGAGACGGTAGTTTCATTTATATACTAAATCAGGTCATGAAGTTTCTGCAAACAAACGAGAAGTGAAAACCCACAAAATTTAAATCTACCAATTCAAAGAAGAGGCATAGAACAAAGGTATGATTTCCCCATCCCTAGAAACTTACGATTTAATTATAAATTTTGTCTGAATTTATGTATGTATGTTCAATTGTGAATTTTGCAATTTGTTTTAGCAAAAAAAAATGCAGTTTTTTACTTTAACTTATGACCAGGGCCTTTAATTGAAATTGTTATCTTAATTTTGGCACCAGAATTTGCGCATTTTACAATACAAATGGATAATGTTGAAAACTCAATGACGGACAGGCTAAGTGATCTGCCTGATCCACTGCTCCACTGCATAATGCCCCTCTTAAAGGCAAGAGAGGCGGTTAGAACGTGCACATATGGTCCAAGAGATGGGAGAATTTTTGGTTCTATTTGCCCTATCTAAATTTTGATATGAAAGAATTTAAGAGCGATGATAATGAAGAAGATAATAAACTTTCATCTCAGAAATTTTTTGAACGTTGTGATAATCAGGCCTATTTAGACACATTTCAGAGTTGTTGTAAAGAACTTGACGAGGAACTATACTATCCTTCAGTCCGTGATTGGATCCATTATGCCATTGATCACAACCCTCTTGTAATCAGAATTGAGTATTCATATAATTGTGGTATTTTGCCTCGATCCATCTTCACTTGCGAGTCTCTAGAGAACTTATATCAAAATCTACATTACTGGAAGCACATTGAAAAAATTACACCGGAAATGATAATTAAACCTCCCTCGACTTAAAAAATTGCATCTTCAAGGCCTCCACAATCATCGTCATCGTTATGATGACAAATATCATCGTGATGATTTTCGTTATGGATGTGATATGAAATATGACATACATGATTATTATTTTCTAGAAAAGCTTCTCTCAGGTACCCCAGAAATTGAAGATCTTTGGATGGAGCCAGAAATTTGTATTAGAGGAGCCAATATAAAACACTAATAATTTAATAAGCAAATATGTCTTAAAATTTTAATTAGAAAGCATGTCAATACAAAACAAAAAAAAAATACATAACATTGTTAACTTACAATCAATATCCAAAATATGCTAAAAAAAAGTTTACATCAAAATCAAGTAAATTATTTAATGCATAGAGGAACTCGTCTTGCTTGCATCATATCAAAGTCATCTATTATCTTGATAGTCGAGAAAGTTTCAGCAATATCCTTTTCAATATAAACAATCAAATAATTCGTTAAAAACTCATCCCCCATTCTAATACGAAGCCTCGTCTTGACGATCTTCATTGCCGAAAAAGCGCGTTCCGTAGTTGCCGTTGAAACTGAAAGTGTTAAAACAAGACGTAAAAGTCTATCGATAAAAGAGAAGACCTTTGATTTCCTTGTTCGTATTAACGCTTGACATAAATCAGAAATTGTAGACAAATTTCGCAACTCGGGATCATTCAACGCATCAATTTGAAAATGTTGCAATTGGCATCTTAAAATAGCAACTCGGTAAAATCCATTGGGTAAAATTTCTCAGCTAACTCGCATATGGCATTAATGTCAAATGTCTCATACGAGTTTCTTGGGTCCAATGCGGTACTTAAAATAAGAAGTTGAATTACTCGCTCACCGAATCTATTATTTAACTCTTGTACTTGTTGGTCTATTGCGCCTATGAATATATCAACACGATAATGATGCTCAACCGTAAGTCTATCCTTTACCCGACGAGAAGAAATTATATCCGAGTATAAAGCATCCAAATCCGGAATTTGTATATCTTGGCGTTGGCAAAAAGATTTTACATTTTCTATGATCTTGGTCCAACCATCATTCCTTAGTTGTAGAAGCAACGATTTTGTACTAGTAAGCAAATTCAAAGCATTTAAAATATCTTGATTGTTTTGTTGAAAAGCTTTGCATAATATTTCAGTTAAACCCATAATTTCTTTCAACACGTGCAAAATAAAAATAAATTCAAATGAGTTGAGTATTTTAAGAGATGACCTAGCATTTCCACGGGTAGAATAATTGCCATCAGTGACTATGATTTCAAGAATTCGACAAGTAGGACCAAATAATCTCATTAAACTACAAATTAATTTAAAATGAGAACTCCACCTTATATCACCAGCTCGTTGCAAAGTGCCGAGTTGGTTAAGTCCTCTACCCGTTTCTAACTCCTCAATTTCGATTAAATGTGCAATCTCTAGCACTTTCTCTTCTCGTAGCTCATCATTGAGTTTTGAAGAAGAAAGAACCATGTTAATAACAAACGACATTTGTTGAAAGAATGTGTGAACATCGGGCACTTCTCTTGAAGCAACAACGAGTGCTAATTGCAGTTGATGAGCCAAACAATGCACATAATACACATAAGGGCATTCATTTAAGATTAGAGCTTGCAACCCGTTCCACTTGCCATGCATATTACTTGTTCCATCGTACCCTTGACCTCTGATATTTTATATTGCAAGATTGTGATGTGATAAAACACTTAAAATTTGTTCTTTTAAAGTTGTCGAAGTTGTATCTTTCACATGAACCAAATCCAAAAAACGTTCTCGAACATATCCACTTCTATCTACAAATCTTAAAACAATTCTCATTTGTTCTCTTTTAGATTCATCTCTAGACTCATTTACAATCAAACAAAATTTTTACCAATTTCCTCGCGAATTGAGGTTTGTACATTTCTAGCCAAGCATTGTAATATTTGTCTTTGAATTGTTGGTGAAGTGTAATAGCATTTTTCGGAACATTTTCTAGCACAAATTTATTTAACTCGGTACTATATGACGCCAAAAACTCAACCATTTCAAGAAAATTTCCTCTATTTTTAGAATCCGACTTTTCATCACGTGCTCTAAAAGCTCAACCTTGAAATGTCAACCAACGAACAACATCTATCGATGCTCTAAGACGCAATCGATCATCTAATATTTCTTTGGTTGTTTGCTTCTCTATTACGTGTTGAATATCTCTTGTTTTATTTTTCAAATTTTCACAACATTCAACTGAATAACTTTGTGCGGAGTTATTATCATTTCCGTTATGCAATAAAAATGCACAATCTTTCCCATTGACTTTTTTCCATGTATCAAACTCCTTCACCGTAAATGTATCGGACCCGGGTCTTCCCATCGGACTTTTTGGGAAATTATAACAATAAAAACAATAAGCTTTGTGTAGATAAGGTGAATATTCTAACCATGAAAAGTTTTGGTACCAATGAGGTTAGAATCGACGTTGGTTCTTTTCCGGTCTAGAAACTCGAAACTCACAATCGGTTGGTTGGTATGGAAATATGATTGGTTGTATATGCAATTTTGTGGGGAAATATGTGGCAAAATATATTTTTCTTTTTTTATTGGTCCTGTTGGCACATTTCCATATTCACGCCTACAAAACCTCAAAACATAACCCTTAAAAATTATACTCTGCATATATCTCATTTTTATGGTTATTTTTCAAGGTTACGCCATGGCATATATACAAGAATTTTTGTACAACTAGATACAAATTTTATTGAAATGTGATTATTATTATTTTCATGTATAGGCTTGTTTATACTATACTTTAACGGCTATTTTTTTTATTTATCTTCTTCTTTTTAATTGTTTTTTATATATCTTTAAATGACTAATTTTTTGGATATACACTCTAAGAACTAGTTACTATATTAAAAAAATATTTTCTAACAACAAGTTTTTAATATACCAATTTTATATTTTGGTTCATATGGTTTCATCAAACAACTATTTCCCAAAGTTTTATAAAACTATGTAGCTTCCTGCACTCATAGTTTCTTGACATTCATTTCTCAGCTTCCTGCTGTTGTAGCTTCATGTCCTTTTACAGAACTGCGCTAGAGAACAGCCAAACTTTCTCTGTGAGCCTCTTCAGACCGAGTCTTTCAACAATTGCAGAAAGCCAATTGATAGCCCTCAAAGAAAAAGTCGCTACATTCAATTTGCGACCATATCAAGACATACTTGCATGTCGATGGGAGAAGGATAATCAATTCTCGACAAAATCCACGTACCGACAAATGACCTATTCCATGCAAACAAATCATGCATGCCAGGTGGTCAGGAAAATCAAGACATCTCCTAAACTCAAGTTATTCGCCTGGAAAATGATAAGGGATATCCACCCAATGATTGATGTACTACATAATCGAGGTTGGGCGTTGACAAATGCATGCGTACTATGTGACGGAGATATTCAAATTGAGAGAGCACTTATTCGTACAATGCAATTTTACTCACCGAGTAACAGAAATCGCACTATGCGAGAACGATATAACAATAACCTCTGTACATGATCTTATGACAGGGAGAAGAAATGTAAATAGATATCCAGGGGCGGCGATATGGCTCGCAATTTAGCAAGAGGGATGCAATAGGATATTTAGGGGCGAGACGAAGAATACGGCGGCAATTAACAGAGAAGCGGATAACGAAGTTAGCCTCTATGTCATGGCACCACAACCGGTTGACTTCCAAAAATACGAAAATAGCTCTTTGTGTTGACCTCCCGTTTCTACTATTTTTTCTTTTTCTTTCTTTTTTAATACCCTAATTCCTTTATTCTTTGTATAGTTTTTTCATGCTTTTGTTTTGTTTTTCGGTTACTTTATTATCTAATGGTCATTCCAAATGCAAAAATGGAATCCATCTTGTGAATATCAAGGCATCAACATTTTGAAGCTCAAACCAAACCCCCCTTAGGATTTTAGAAATCAAACTCATTATTAATTCTAAATAAATAAATAAATGTTGCTTTTGTGACATTTCTAGATTTTTAGAAATTTTATTATTCTTGGTATTCGTGTAGAAATGCATGTGTTCAGCCCAAGGATATTATGAAAAAATTACACGTTGCTAATAAGTTTTGGCCCGAAACAAAACCATTTGGGCTGTTAGTATGTACACGTTCAAACTGAGCCATATACTTCAAAACATAATAAAACTAGCTTACAAAATAAAGAAGGCCTATTAATATCAAGCCCATTAATATTTCATAATTAAATCGCCCAGATCAGCATCTACATCAAGGTTTTCATATTAAAATCTGCCAAAAGTACATTGTTCTATGACTTGGTAAACAGTGGTAATAGTACTAATAATAATAATAATAATAATAATTTTAATAATAATACCTACATACATACATACCAAACATAATAATAGCAAAAATAATAGGCCCTAAAAATGAAACCTTACCAAAATAATAGGCCTCATAATAATAATAATGTTTTCTATTATTATTATTATTATTATTATTATTATTATTATTATTATTATTATTATTATTATTATTATTATTATAAATAAAAAGGCCTAAAACTAAAGGCCATTTCAAAGCCTTATTACTGCACAGCCCAAAATACAACCACCATAACATCTAGGGTTTGCATATATAAACCCTCAATCTCTCTAACCAGCCTCCGTTTTCTCTTACACTTCATCTCTGCGCCGCCGCCTCCTTACGAGAGAGAGAGAGATCGAAGATCAACCAAGGTCGAAAATGGCGGAAGCGAAGGCTGCTGTGACGCTGCGCACGCGCAAGTTCATGACGAACCGTCTCCTCTCGAGGAAGCAATTCGTATGTGGTCTTTTTTGTTTACTTTTTTTTCCTTGAAGTTTAGTTGGTCTAGTTTGTTTTGATGTTTATGAGAGTTCTGTTTGATTAATTGTTGGTTTTTCTGTTTTGGGTTTTTGGGTTTTTAGGTTATTGATGTTCTTCACCCAGGCCGTGCCAATGTTTCCAAGGTAATTAATTACTTCATTTACACTCAGATTTCTTCCATTTTGATAGTTATAGTAACTGTTTCTGTTAGATCTAATTTATGATTTGATTTCTGAATTTATTTTTTGTTGTTTGTTTTGGGTTTTTGAAGGTTGAGCTGAAGGAGAAATTGGCGAGTTTGTATGAAGTGAAGGATCCGAACTGCATCTTTGTGTTCAAATTCCGTACTCATTTTGGAGGCGGCAAATCCACTGGATTTGGGCTGATTTATGACAATCTTGAAGCGGCTAAGAAATTCGAGCCGAAATACCGTCTCATTAGGGTATGCACGTTATTATTTATTTATTTTAAGCCCTCAAATAGTTAATAGTCCATAAATTCGTAGTTTTTTTTTTTTTGAAATATTCCGTTGTATTTTGTTACTTCTGTGATGTATGCATGGTGTTTTTTTATCTATTTAACAGTATTGATTACTGAATTATGATAATAAAATTAGGGTTCAGGGTTTTTGTATGAAATCACTAATTTCTGTTATTATTAATTTATTACTTAACTAATATTTATACTAAGAAATAGTGTAATTTTTAGTTATTAATTTTTAACAAATCTTAAAATAGTCTGTTTATTATGATGTGCCACTTTAGGGTTTGATTTCTGTCAACCTGTAAGTATATTTGAGTCCATAATAGGATTGTAATTTTGAACTTTTTTTATTATAATTACAGAATGGACTTGCCACTAAGGTTGAGAAATCAAGGAAACAAATGAAGGAAAGGAAGAACAGAGCCAAGAAAATCCGTGGTGTTAAGAAGGTATTATTAGTAAATAAATAACTATATCATTGTTATTTTTATTTTTAATTTAATTCAAAACTCTAAAAATGATTAAATAATTTTATTAAATCATGAATTGGTTTTATTTTTTAACAGTCAAAGGCTGCAGATGCTGCGAAGAAGAAGTGAGGAGAGTTTGTTATTTTGTTTTGTTTGTTACTTGTTAATTTTGGATCAGAATCAGAACTGTTGGGTTTTTTTATTGAAGTAATGGAACTGTGTTTTGGTTAGTTTTTATTTAGTTGATATTTGGCTTTTGAGGATGTGGCACTATGAATTTTCAGAATTTTGACTTCAGTACTATTATTATGGATCTATCATGGTTTGTTATTTTGTTGCTTTGAATTGCGTTGCAATAATTGTTCCAATACTTGATTTCCTACAACTTGTTGCCATTCTGATTTCTTTAAATACTATATATCATTAAAATGTGTATTTATAGTTTTTCTGAAATACTATATCATCTGATTTAGCCTTAATTTTAAATCATAAATCTTGCCTATAAAATCATAGATTGTATCAACAAATTAAGAGAAGTGATTTTCAATTTAAACAAGAGGTCTTGAGACATTCAGCAATTTAATTTTTTGACACTGTTCAATATTTTATTTTTTATAATTAATTTATCCACAAATTCTATATTATAAATATATATAATTCTAATGGGGTTTATCTACAGAACTTTATCCATGTTTTGCCACGTCACCCAAAAATATTAACCATTTGATCTATGTTTGAAAAGCCCAAATTTTGCTACATGTATAAATTTTTGAAGGCCATGTCTAAAATGAAGATATCTCTCCATAATTTCTATATTCTCTTTTTCTCTCTACCTGTTATGTTTGCATGACCTTTCATCCAATGATCAATATGTTCACATCACTCGTAACTCCTGTGTTGCCGAGGAAGACGGGGCTCAAGAACTCTAAAATAAAATTATGTTTTGATCCAAACTCATGTCATGCAAATGCTTTATGATCATAGTCTAAAATAAACACTAAAGCTAATTTAAACCAACTCTTTCTTAAAATGCCTAAGAGAAATGTTTTAAAAAAACAATATTCAATGGTTTTAATAAAACAATATTCAATGGTTTATTCAATGGGTGTGGTTCATATATTTGTTATTTTTAATTATTTAACAAAACTCTTTTTGTTCATGAATTTGAGTTCGTTAAAAATAATAAAGTAGGGAGTATTTCTTCAAATAAAATGGGATTTGGTTTATTCTAATTCAAAAGTAAAGTGAAATATCTTCCATGTCCCATTCTGTCCAGGTAATTCGGATTTGTGAAGCTCAGGAGTAGTTTATTATAAGTCAAACCATCAAATGTAGAGTATCACATTGGAATGGCACTATATTACTTATCCATCTAATAAATTAACATCCATTATTATATGTGAATAAATAATATTTCATCTTTCTTTTGTGTGTCTTACTTTAATATATCATGCCATACAAATAAAAATTGCATATTGCGTGTGATCTGCCAATGAACATTATTTTGCTTAGTTGTTTCTTCTCTCTTTCTATTTGCTAAATATATAAGTAACATCCTAAAAAAGTCAATGGAAATATCGCGCAACTCGCGAACATCCCTTGTAATATATAATTTTGAATCACATTTTCTACAGTAAATGCACCATAGAGTACCACATCACTCAAAAAATTTGAGCCCTTCATCTAAAATCAAATGGCTAGAGTTTAAGTACTTTCTAATTCTCATTTGTTCTTAATTAGTTGCTCATAGTGCATTTTAATTAAAGCGTATCTTACACAACTTTGTATTTGGTTCCTTACTTTTCACATTTTGGTTCATATATATTATTGCTACACCAAGTGTTGTTACTTAAATATTAATATATAACTCTTTCATTTTTTTTTTCCACAACTTATTCAACTTAGTATATTTTCAATTAATTTTCCAAAGAAAATTTTTATTTCTTACTAATTAAATATATCACTATGTTTGTCAAGGTATGGCTAATTTAGTTGATGTTTGTGTATGATTTTTTTCCTTTTTGACAAAAATGTACGAATGTATAGTTAAAGACTTGAGATCATTTGGATAGCGTTACAATAAAATTTGGTTACTTTCTCATTTCTGTTAGAAATATGCAAAAAAGTTAAAATAATTAGAAAAAGTTCATCTTAAACATTTTTATAATTATTTTTAGATATTTTGAAAATTATTCTCTTTTAATGTTAAAAAGAAAATCAAATATTATTATTTTTTAATTAATGCTCTATCATTGCCCTCACAAAATCAATTAGTAAATCATAGTTCAAAGTTGAATCAACAAAGAGAATGATTTTCAAAATATCTAAAAATAATTTTGAAAAAGTTAGTTTTTGCTAATATCTTAAATTTTCAGCTTCATAACGCATTATTTGGTAGCCAATGAACGCACTTGAGACCCTCCAAATTTGAAGGATAACAAAACACAAGAGTAAAATAAGTTCTTTTTAAACTTCCTCTCAAATTTTAAACTAGCACAAGATTAATTAACTTTTTCCACCTCCCCTTATTTGTAGCAATTTAATCACACTATTTGAGAAACTGATCATGCAAAGTATGCTGCTCAATGGCATGCAAATAGTGTTGTAGCTAGATAATTTAATCATGATTGTAATTTTGACCGAAGAAAAAAATTACTATGTAAAAAACATTTAAATAATTAATAGTACTAAACTGTCCAATGATGAACATAATTTGGTTTAAGTACTAAGCAAATATGTAGTTATTGCTTAATTATATCTCCGATTTTTATAACAAATGCATATGTTGATATTTTCTAACAGATTACCTTAATTATATTTCTGATTTTTATAACATATTATCTCTTCTTTTTTTTTTGAAAGATAAGTATTTTCTTACGTTGTATTAATTGAAAAATGAAGCGTTAGAAATGAATATTTACATCATGAAATGCTAAAAACTAAAATTAAAGTAAAAAGACTGGAAACTTGCTACAAGGCTACTATTAAGACTAGATAGTAAAACCGGAAAAAATTTATTTGGAGTTAGGTATATTTGGTTCCAAAGCTTATTTTTACTCCGTTCAATTTGAACCAAACTGAGAACTAATTCGTAGTTTGATGAGAAACGATGCCATAAAACATTTAAGTTACATTTTCTTATTTTTTTTTTGGCTTGAAGTATTTTCAAGTAAAAAACAAATCAAGCTGCAATTAGATAGCAAAATTTTGAGCATTGAGATAGCAAATTATATATCTATTAATATATATAATTCTAAAATCACTTTTCTACCATACTTGCTCCACATTGTGCCACATCATTGATATTTTTTAAGCCCTTAGATTATGATGTAAGTGCTCATATTTGAGCTAGAACGTGACCAATAAAATTGTTCAAAAAGATTACACTCCATTACAAGAAAATATGATATAAAAAAAAAACATTAGTTTCCATAAAAAAAAATATATGAAAGCAGAAAAATAATCCAAAAATGGAACTTAACAAATAGATGTAACCAATAATAGATTAAAATTTGTGGTCGGATCCTATAAATATTGATAGTAACATTTTATTTTTTTTAAATATATATATCTTTGATATCATTTTCATGTCATGATGTACAACAGAATACAAAATAAAAATATTTATTTCTCATTTCATTGTGTCTTATTGTTTTTTTTCAATTGATGCTTTTACCTTTAATATAATTCAAAAGAAAAAGAAAGACTATGAACATTTCGCGCTATGCGTGTATTCCCTTGTTCTAGTTTAATTTCTATTTGCATTGATCACAGGCTTTGATTTTCACGTGGGTTCCGCATCTTCTAATGAATGAATTTGAATTGGACTATATATTGCTCAACAGTTAAAAGACACAAATAAATATTTAAAATTTTATCATAACTTCTATAGTCTCTAATACCAAAATTCAACAATGATTTGCTCCAATATCTTACGAACTAAAAAAGTTTAGCAAATACATATTTTTGTGTGGTGGTAGCATGCGTTATGTGTATATAACTAGGACTAGAAAATTTTTTAATAGGTACCTTTAAATATAGTTGAATCATGACTCTTTTGCATAATCAAGAATCATATTGTTAAGTTAGAACTTTCGCATAATCATGAAAGTTGCATGTAGTGAACCTGGACTAGAAAAAGCTTAATAGGGATCTTGAAATAATATAGTTGAATATACAATCGTCTGATTAGGGTTTTACGACCTTCGGTAGAAGGGAGGCCTGAGGGAGAAGGTGCAAGAGAAGAAAGAAGGGAAGGTCGATGCTGAAGATGATAAAGGGTTTCAAAATCCTGAGCAGATTCCATAGGGAATATGCAAAATCAAGCAGAAAAGGAGAAGCCGGGAAGAGAGAACGGACCGGAGTTAAGGTGCTAAAGGGTGGTAGTCTCTGTCGTGTGGCCTGGAGGTAGGGCGCCGCTAGAGTTTCAGCCCCGCCCCCAAGAGAGGATCGCCATTTTTTACTCTCAAAATCGCCCTTTGAGTTGAGGCGGCTAGTGTTTCCTCTCCACTTCATTACTATCTTATGATCTCCATGAAAAAGGCGAGGACAAGCTCGCAAGAATACATGTTCACTACATGCAACTTTCATGATTATGCAAACGTTATGACTCAACAATATGATTCTTGATTATGCAAGTGTTATGATTCAACTATATTTCAAGGTCGCTATTATGCTTATTCTAGTTCAAGTTATTCTGGCCCATGTTCACTTCATGCAACTTTCATGATTATGCAAAAGTTATGACTCAGGACTATGATTCTTGATTATGCAAAATAGTTATGATTCAACTATATTTAAGGTAGCTGTTAAGCTTATTCTAGTCCAAGTAATATACACATAACATATGTTACGACCACACAAGAATATGTATTTCCTAAACTTTTTACTTCGTAAGATATTGGAGCAAATCATGTTGAATATTATTTATTTATAAATAATATATTAAATTTTAAAACTTATTTGTTGTATTTTATTAATAGTTTAATGGCCATTTAAACAAAATAAAAGAGGAAATTAATGGAGAGTTTGAAATGTAATTAATTCTATTGACCTAGTGTTCTCCTCTCTCTTTATAATAGGAGTTTCCCTCATTTCCTCATATATAACACAATACATACATACACCTCTTGTTCTTCCTCCTCAAAAATACATTCTTCCAATTACTCAAAATACACTTGGTTTGAAAGATCATGGTGCACGGCTTCATTTCTTTTTGAAATGAAGGCCCGCTCTGCAACTGTGCTACCGGAGCGGATACGGGACTTCCTTGTGGTGTAGAACCTTGGAGACGGATAGACGGCGAATCCTGCACTAGAGGACGTCAATCTGTCTTTAGGGCAGTCGCGACTCGATCGCACGGCTACATCCAGGCTTGTCTCATTCTTAATCATTATTTTATGATTTAAATCGCTTATTTATTTGGTTAATTTTAGAATTTTTTAACCAACATTCTAAAGACAGATTGAGGATTGAAAAATTGAAACTAAAATTAATTTGATTATTAGTCAAAGCACAATATCCCCTAAACTAATCATCTATTAGACATAAGATTTCAATTTTATTTAGTTATGTATTTTACCTGCCTTTTCCTCTATTTTAATACAACTTTCTAAGACAACATAATTAGAAACAAAGATCTGTTTTTATAAGTCGATATTGTTACTATAAGTCGGCTTGTTATACTTTAAAAAATAAATAAATAAAAAAAAAATAAAATAAAAAAAAAGGGAAATATATTTTATACAGATCCGCCTCCAATTATATAAAACTTTGTTTTTGTTGGCATTTCATTACTATAAATCTTCACAATTTGGAAGGACCATTCTTTGACTCGGTCAATATTACAGCCAACCCCTAATAGAGAAAACAAAACTGTAAAAAAGAAAAAAAGAAAAAAATTACATTAATAAATAAATAAGCTGGTATATGATGAGACATTGAATCTCTATTTGTCGGTTAAGAGGAAATTAAGTGGGCAATCAATAAATATAAATATAAAAATTTATCTCATTAATGACCCCTATAGAAACCTCTATGACCTACCCGGACTAAGCAATTGTGGTTAACTAGTCATATCATCTTTGAATAAAATATTCTCATGATTGTATTTAACAATTGATTGTATTTATTTTACTCAATTGTGCAGACTGTTCTATTTAATAGCCTGTTGTATATATTTTCGTGAAAACTTATTTCAGTTTCAATATATTGAAGAGCATTAACAAATTGGCTATCTGCCTATCTTTAATTTATTCTCAATAGAAACTGATATAAAAGGGTTATATATTTTCTATCCATTTATAAATATTAAAAAGAAAATGGACAAGATTTTTTTTCAAAGTTGTCTTATTTGGTTACATAATAATATCATATGAAGTTTGACAAAATAGTCTCTTCATAAGAACTGAAATTAAAAGGTTCTGATAAAAATTATATACATTGTCCAATTATTTAATGGATAAACAAAGGGAATTTTTTTTATGACTAGTAAGTGTTTCATCATAAAGCTGACCTGACCTCACAAGAGATCAAATCTGAGCAATGTCATCAAGACAAATGCGTGGCTATAAGGTTAGAATCCTGAAGTATGATTAATTTTATTATCACCTTTTATTGATGGTTTGATTATAGAGTTAATGTTCACGTATGTGCTAATAGCTCATTTCCTCCACTTATTAGGATTCTTATGAAATCTACAAATTATTAAAAACAAAATTTAAGCTGACATATGGAATTGAATGTGATGAGTATATATTTTAGTATACCAAGTAGCGTGAGTTACAAATGCTTGGTATGATCAATTTATTTGTCAGCATGTTAAATGCATGGTGCGTTAATGCATAATAGAAATCAAATAAATACCTACCGGCCTTAATTGCATAAGAATCTATGCAATTATTTATATAATTAAGGTCATTATTGGTAATTATTTAGCCATGAACTGACAGCTAGTCGACATTAGATACATATAATTGCTTTGTCTTAGTTAAGAGTAATCATGTCCAGCTCAACAATATTTTAAAAGCCTATTAATATTTAATGAAAATGCTATCAGTTAATAAGCATATTAACTAAAAGGCCTTGTTGCCAATAGGCAATAACCCATGCTAAAATTGCTTAATTTATTATACAACCAGAAAGTGTGGTATTTAAAAAAAAAATAATAATTAATAATAATAGTAATAATAATAAAATTATATATGAAGTTTGATAAATTTATCTCTTCATATAACTTACATAGATGAGTTTTGTTAAGTGCATTTATTAAAATGATTTCACTATTTTGTGATTCTATATTTGTACATAATAGATGATATTCTATTTTGGAACATCTATAGTACTCATAAATAAAGTCAAAATATATTTTGTTGACAAGGATTAATATGAATCTTTGTTATTAGACTCAAAATTTTATATCAACAGTGAAGTCCATATTTTGGCTCGAACAATATAATGATATGTAAAGTTTGGTAAATTTTATCTCTTCATATCAATTGAAATATTTTTTTATAGATGTATTCAAAAGGAGTTCACTAATTATCTTGTGATCCTAATTTTGTACATAAATGATATCCTATTTTTAAATTAAATACATTATTAAACTTGAGCAGTTAATTTTATCAAAAATTTGATTGATAATTCAAAGGACATAAAATAAATAAATTATTTCATGCATAAAACAAATTACATGGTCAACAAATATTTCATTGTAATTGACCAAGACACAGCTAGATAGCCTGATTAAAAATTGGGTTAATTTCATATCAGTGCTTTGATTTTGGCAATTATGTTCACGTTTGTGCTAATCACTTCTTTTCTCCACTTAGGAAGACTATAAAGTCTATAATATATTTTTAAAAAAAAATTAGCAAATAAAATTATATGAGTCTAATTAAGAAAAAATAAGTATAGGTCATTACTGTTAATGACTTGTCCGTTTTGTCTATTTTGACATATATGAAATATAATAAAGTTGGTATGACCAACTATATTTCCCAAGTTTGCTAAAAATAAAGA
Source organism: Juncus effusus (assembly GCA_027726005.1). NCBI lineage: Eukaryota > Viridiplantae > Streptophyta > Magnoliopsida > Poales > Juncaceae > Juncus > Juncus effusus. The sequence goes on along the minus strand of CM050893.1, from coordinate 2,339,442 downwards.
AGGAAAATAATATTTCCTCAATTATTTTGAGTAAAAGAAAAAAAAAATCTCAATCATATTCTATTAAATTAATACAATTTATTTGTGTAACAAAAATATCTTATATTAAATTCAGAAATAAGATATTATTATATTTATTGCCTTATATTGGTCATACAATACTGTTAATATATTCTTAAAAAAAAAAAATTATTATTAAATGCTATAGCATAAAAGTGGCTTATGATATTTTAGCCATACTTTATTTTCAAATAAATTAAGTTTGCCTTCTGTCTATAATTAGATAAATTAATATTTATCTTATATTTATATAAAACTTTTAAAATTGACAAATATAATAATTTATAGAACAATATGAATTTATTATTTAAAAAAAAAACACAATATTTGCTAACTTGTTAAGTTTTTTTCTTGCTTAATACAAGCAAAATAAATAAATAATACATGAAGTTCGATTAAATTATCTCTTCATATCACTCACTATTTATTTTGTGGTCTAATATGTAAAAATATATAAAGATGAAGTTTTATGAAATTATCTCTTCACATTTATTTGGATTTCAATAATTATTTTATGATCCAATATGATTATATATTTATAATATCCTAATTCTTTAACATCTTTTAATACTAATGATGTTTATCAATAAATATTGATAAAAAGAAATATATTGGTCAATATCATATTATTTAATATGAAATTTAAATGGCTGAAATTGGCGTAGGAATTTACTTTGAGTTTTCCTATTGTGCCTAAATTATTTAATAAATATTTCGATGCATCGTGATTAAAAGTAGTTATGATCTGATCAATAACTAAACTACGAATTAAAAAAAAAAGGGCACATAATTATAAAACCGCGGAAAATTAATAAATTATGTGATATCACATTATTTCATAACATCGGAATATAATTTATCCGATGAAAGATCTTTTAAGATCTAGTTCATCGAGGGGGATAGAGCGTTTAGCCCATATAGTCGTCACCAGCGGTGGGGCCCCTACCATTGTGGCCTGCTGGACGGGACAAATGGTTCAAAGGTTAAACGAAACTGCTGATGTGGCATTTTGAAGCACTAATTTAGATATTGACTTGTCTGTGCTCATCCCTATGGTGAAGTGCTTTAAGGTGATGGTTAGGTTGAATATTTGTTCTCAATGATTCCGATATTTACTTTAAATTATTAAAATTAATAAATTAAATAAATTACTTAATAAAAGTAATATTTGCGGGGTATATTTCCACACCGTATACCCTTTGAGGAATTACCTAAGTGAGAATCGTCGTGGGCCGCGACTATAGGATAAGGGCGAATCCTTAAGTATTCTCATGAAAATCAAGATTAGCGCATGGCCATAAATAGCGCACACCCGCTAAAGCACCTAAAAGATTTTTCCTACTATGTGTGTGAGTATAGAAAATCGGTAAAAGATTTCTGGTTCAAAAACGTATGTTTACCATGTAAATCTCGATCGTATATACTCATCACTACGTAAGAGTTTAAAGGCTACGTCCACTCATACTTATGCATAGTAGATATCAAGTATTTGGAAGAAATATTTAAATATTAAGTTTTAAAATTTGAGGGGGATGTTGAATATTATTTATTTATAAATAATATATTAAATTTTAAACTTATTTGTTGTATTTTATTAATAGTTTAATGGCCATTTAAACAAAATAAAAGAGGAAATTAATGGAGAGTTTGGAATGTAATTAATTCCATTGACCTAGTGTTCTCCTCTCCCTTTATAATAGGAGTTTCCCTCATTTCCTCATATATAACACAATACATACATACACCTCTTGTTCTTCCTCCTCAAAAATACATTCTTCCAATTACTCAAAATACACTTGGTTTGAAAGATCATGGTGCACGGCTTCATTTCTTTTTGAAATGAAGGCCCGCTCTGTGACTGTGCTACCGGAGCGGATACGGGACTTCCTTGTGGTGTAGAACCTTGGAGACGGATAGACGGCGAATCCTGCACTAGAGGACGTCAATCTGTCTTTAGGGCAGTCGCGACTCAATCGCACGGCTACATCCAGGCTTGTCTCATTCTTAATCATTATTTTATGATTTAAATCGCTTATTTATTTGGTTAATTTTAGAATTTTTTAACCAACAAATCATTGTTGAAGTTCGGCCTTAGAGACACAAAAGTATTGATAGAGTTTTAAGATCTGTTATTAAATTGAAAAAAAAATCATCATCTACTATTTTCTTGATGACTTGAGACCTCCTATTTATATAATTTGCTAGATCTCCACACGACTAGCAATCTTTAATATAAAAAAAGTGTCAAATATCAATTATATATATTTCTTATATAAATATTTTCTAGTTCTTAGTGGTACAGATGAATTTATACCTTATAATCTATGTTATGCGGATACTTTAAAAAATAAATAATCCAGCCGTATCATATCATATCAGATATTTGATACATATATCGGATACTCGGTTACCGTATCTGACATGACACGTGGCGTATCCTAATATTTTATTCCAATACAATAACGGATAGTTCACATATACTTCTCATATTCACATCAGATACCTTAACGTAAGATCATATACTCTTAAATATATGATGGCAAATATAAAATTAATAAAAAAATAAGATGTCTATGTTTAGCATATAACGAGAGCAATATTTTTTACATTACATTTATTGAAAAGTTTGTCAACAAAATATCTTTAATGTCATTTAAATATGCTTAATGATTATTTACATCACGGTTTATTGAAAAAATGAAGGCTAACCCAGATGAGCAAAGCTAACAACACTAATTATTTCAATTTCTTTCACTGATTTGAAAACCCATAAATACACATTGATATAGTAGTTCATGAAATCTGATTGGCAACAAGTTGCGTCAAATCAAGTATTAGAACTTTGATGATAACACAATTAAAAGCAACCAAACAGAAAAGAAAAGAAAAAAAAAAAAAAAAAAAAAAAACATGATAGATCCATAATAATAGTACTAAGCCCTCAAAAAACATAATAATAGTACTAAAGTCAAAATTCTAAAAAACTCTTGTTGCCACACAAATCCTCAAAAGCCAAATATCAGCTAAATAAAGACTAACCAAAACACAATTCCATTACTTCCAACAAAAAAACCAACAGTTCTGATTCTAATCCAAAATTAACAAGTAACCAACAAAAAGAAATATCAGACTCTCCTCACTTCTTCTTTGCAGCATCTCCAGCCTTTCTCTGTTCAAAAAAATAAATAAATTCATCCCTTATAAAGATTTGGAATTAAATAAAATAAACTAATTTCATGATTATTAATGTTTGGAATTAAAATCATTATGAAATAAATAAATTCATCCCTTATAAAGATTTGGAATAAAATAAAATAAACTAATTTCATGATTATTAATGTTTGGAATTAAGTAAATGTATACCATTTTAATACCACGGATTTTCTTGGCCCTGTTCTTCCTTTCCTTCATTTGTTTCCTTGATTTCTCCACCTTTGTGGCAAGTCCGTCCTACAATTAAGCAAAACATAAAAAACAAATTAAAACCATGTGTCAATAACTGTTATGGAACAAAAAAATTCAAATAGGTTAAAAGAAATCAAGCCCTAAAAACAAATTAACACAAGTCGTGTGTCATAAAACCCTAAACCCTAAGATTAGTGATTGCAACAACCAATATAGTAATAGTACCAGTTCAGTACCTGTTATAATAAGCAATTTTATTTTATTATTTTGTAGTAGGGGTATTTTCGTAATTTCTGAAATAACTTGTATGTTGGGGAATAATAAAGTGTATCTCAATAAATCATATGCATTAAATAAAGAATTTAGAAATTTGAATCATCAAAATCTGAGGTGTATTTTGAAAGTTATGATTATTTTAACTTTGAGGGACCAAAGTGCAAAAGTGGCAACATAAATTAGCTGTTTCGTTTCTTCTTAATCAGTTCAGAAAATTTTTGTAATTTTTGTTAGTAAGTGCTAGAAATCCGGATCTGTATTTAGTATGAAATTAAGAGTTTTAATTTGAGTAATCAGCCATTAATCAGAAAAATACGGTACAGCTATTCATTCCCCTTCTCATTTTTAAATACCCTCTATTAAGACAAAAATGTGTCATTTTCTTCTCTCTCTCCTTTCCTCTCTCCTTCCTTTCTCTCTTCCCTGTGCATAACAAACACAAAAAAAAGCAAAAGCTTGTCCTTTGAAGTGGTGAATATATTTACACTTGGAGTTGGTGGACCGTGTCTGAAGGTGTCATTCGGCTCATAGGAACCCTATCTACGCAGCCTACAATCATCACTTTCTCCTCTTGGTGTTTGAGCACGGTTTTGTGGACCGAGTTAGTGGAGTTGTGAATTGGTTCATAGTTCCGAGTCTAGTCAGTTTAGAGCGCTTCCTAATTTATCTCTACAATCATCTTCTGTGAGTCTTATATTTTTTCAGATTGGTTAATTAGTAGTTAGTATAGTATTAGTAATTAGTATTATTTACATACTTAGGTCATGTTGCATGCATTCATATAATTAGAATAAATATTTTATTGTTTTGGATCTGTTATTTAATTAACATAACTACATTTTATCAACACTGATTTGAGTAATGATAAATATTTTTATATAACATGAATAGAAGATATTATATTTAACAAAAAAAAATACGCTTATTTCATTATATATTATCACGACTAATTAAATTTAGAATTCTTTTATATTCGTATTTTTTTTATTGATGATACAAAATCAAGGGTTTCTAAAATCTGAGAAATAAAAATACAGTTTTCATAAAATCTGAAATTTATAAAACTGGGATTGAGAATACTGTTTTTAAAAGAATCTGGAACTTTGGGTGTTTTGGGGAACTGGAATTGAATTCAAGATTTCGGGCAGATTTAAGAAGCTGGATTTTTGTTAAAATCTGGGATTTGAAGTAATGCGATCTGGAATTTCGGGTACTTTTCTAAAAGCTGGAATTTCAATTCCTATTTAATAAGGAAATTTGTTTTGATCATATCTTTTTAACCATAACTTCAAATTTCACAAATAAACAATCGATTTGTATGTTTTAGGGCATTTCTGACTCATTGGTAATATTAGTTTCAGCATTTAAGGTTCAGAAAATATTTTTTCGTAACTAATCAGATTTAAGTAGGAATGTCGGTTCAAGTTTCGAGATCGATTAGTAATTAGTATTAATTAAATAATTAGATTCGCTTGAGGAGGGGTTCGTACTAGAAGAAGACCGAGAAGTTGAAAAAGTTGCGAAGGTAGCTCAAGAGTTTGAGGGACCCGAAGATTTCGCGTGAGAGTTTGGTAGTTAAATTTATTCAGGTAAGGTTTTGCCCGCATATACTTTCCCTTTGGCTATATTTGTTTTTCCATATAAATAGTATATATATATATATATATATATATATATATATATATATTATAATTATTTATAATGATAATGCTGAATATTGAATATATATCTTTTATTTTAGATAGAGCTTACATGGCTCAAATTAATATTTTTAGTAATATGAGAATTTAAAGATAATATTTAAAGATATTTTTGAGTAAGATACGGGATATAGTGAGATGTGTGAAAAGTGATAATTAAGAGAATACAGCCGTACTTGGTAGATGGAAGACAGGGCCGCTGATCTAGGTGAGAGGCCGTACTTAGTAGGTGGAAGGTAGGGCCGCCGATCACCCAATAACGAGCTCGGAAAGACTTGTATATGTGAGCGTACTCGATGCCACAGAGCATGATCTAGTGTGTGTTGTGAGTGTGTGGAAGTTGAAAGTGAAATAAGATAATATCCCGAAATAAAAGTATTTTTCAAAATTATTATATAATTATAATACTAAATTATACTTATGACCTCTGGTTATTTGATTTTCATATTACTTTATTTTATATTAAACTCAATATATTATATTTTTGGTATATGCGGCTGGGCCTCTTTTCATACCTTACTGAGTCAGTACTCATCCTTATATTTATTTTGTGCCCAGGTTCGGATCATTAGCTTGGGGTTGCGGGCGGAGAGATGTCACAATTTAATAAAATTTAGTTTAATAATTAGTATTAAATAAATGAGAACTTTATAGTCTCAATCTTATTTTGTTGTTAAATTTAATAAATGTAATTTGGAGATTACTTTTGATTTATGTGGATGATTGTTAAAATGTCTTTTGGCGGTTGTTACATTTCAGACCTTTAATTGGATCCGGGGTATAACAACTTTAATGGTATCAGAGCAAATCAATCCACAGAACTCGAAATAGATTCTAAATAAACGTGCATGAGTGAGAGTAGGATGGGGGTAGTTTAGATTGATCGAATCTGGCAAAAAAAAACCGTATATTCTAAGAGTGAGTGTCTCAATATAATTCAGATTAGATGTCTGACGGTTCCAACAACGGTGACACTGTTGGAGCAATACCAGTCGCCACCATGATGCCTTCAGCGAATGACTTTTTGGCGCTCATGAGGCAACTAATTCAGCAGGAATCCCGGGACAACGGACAGTCCTCTCGGGCAGGTCAAGGAAATGCACAGGACCTCCTGAAGTCTTTCTTGAGTACGAAGCCGGATACCTTCTCGGGTTCGTCTAACCCGGATGATGCGTACGCATGGCTACAACACGTGCGCAAGAAGTTGGATGCGATGAAGTGTCCGGAGGAGGATAAGGTGCGGTTGGCTACACACATGCTTTCTGGACGAGCGGATTCGTGGTGGAATTTACAGAAGACGGGTTACGAAGAGAAACATCCAGGCGAAACTATTACATGGAAATGGTTCGAGGATGAATTCTTCAAGTATCACTTTCTGCAAAATGAGCGTACAAGAATATTCCGAGGAGTGGCATCGCCTTTCCATATTCGGAGGTAGTTCTGTTGTGGATGCGGAGGAACGTGTGGCCAGATTCATTGATGGGTTGCATCCGGACTTGGCGACTATTGTGAGGCCACATAGTTTGGGAACTATAGCAGAAGTGGTGAATGTGGCGATTGGTGTGGAACGTGATAGGCGCCAATCGTACAAGATGAGGATGGAAAGGCACGAGCGTCATTCGAAGAAACCACCGAAACCGACACCCTATAATTTTCGTGGAGCAGTACCAACCCATACTTACGAAGGACCCGAAATACCACCTTGTTCGGTGTGTCAGAGGAGGCACAGAGGAGAATGTTTCCGCAAGAATTGGAAGTGTTACAATTGTGATCAGATGGGTCATATGGCGAATCAGTGCCCGAACAAAGCGAAGTTTGGGAATCAGAGGCCCCCTGCCTCTCGTCCATCTCAGCAGCGAGTTGGAGGATCCAGCAACAAGCCGAACAACCGTGCGACAATGTATGCCATCCAGCATGACAACGAGGCAGAGGTTACCAATGTCATCGCAGGTACCATTTTTATTTCATCCGTCCCAGCTTATGTACTCTTTGATTCGGGTGAATCATTATCATTCATAGCGTCATCATTTGTGCATGAGCATGGTTGGAAAACAGAAGTTAGTAATGAGTCGATAGCAGTGGGAACCCCAGTAGAAGGATCGGTTGTAGCAAACCGAGTGTGCAAATCCGAAATAGTTCTCCATTATTACAATTCAATTAAAGTACTATTTAATTGAGTTTTTTTAAACTAACTCAAATCATTATGGTAGGCTTTCTCTTTCTTTCTTAAAGACAAGTAGTACTTGATTCTTTACTTTTTCTTTATGGATCAAACCATATTTGTGTGAGATTTTGCTGCAGCATATTTTTTCCTTTGTACCTAAGCTATATATTTCACATTGTCAATGACTAAGTCAAAGAGAAAACTCCTCCTCACCAGCTATTATTTGATGGGTCCCAATTTTGGATAGGCGCTAACGCGGCATTCCGATTATAAGCCAATAATCGCATTAGGTTTCATGGGTCATAATCCTTCATCAACTCAAGCCATCTTCGTTGCCGAAGATTCAACTCCTTCTGTGAGAAAATATATTTAAGACTCTTGTGATCCGTAAACATATTACACCGCTCGCCGTAAAGATAATGCCCCCAAATTTTTAGAGCAAACACAACCACAGCTAACTCCAAGTCATGGGTGGGATAATTCTCCTCGTACGGTTTGAGTTGTCTCGAAGCATACGCAACTACTAGAACAGGAGCTGAAACCAACTTCTTCTTCAACTCTTCGAAACTTTTCTGGCACTTCTCATCCCACACAAACTTTACATCCTTTCTCATTAGCCTACTCATCGGTAACGTTATCTTTGCAAATCCATCCACAAAGCGTCGATAATACCCGGCTAAACCCAAGAAACTACGCACTTCCGTTATATTCATTGGTGGTTTCCAATTCACCACTGCTTCAACCTTCTTTGGATCCACTGATAAACCATCCTTCGAAATCACATGGCCTAAAAATGACACACTCGGAAGCCAAAACTCGCACTTCTTGAACTTCGCATACAACTTGTGATCCAACAAGGTTTGCAACACCACTCTCAGATGTTCCTCGTGTTCCTTCTCATTCTTCGAATAAATCAAAATATCATCGATAAACACAATTACAAAAGAATCGAGATAAGGTTTGAAGACTCGATTCATTAAGTCCATAAAAGCTGCCGGTGCATTGGTCAATCCAAATGACATCACTAGAAACTCGTAATGTCCATACCGCGTGCGGAATGCGATCTTTGGTATATCCTCCAGTTTAATTTTCAGCTGATGATAACCGGTACGTAAATCAATCTTCGAGAAAACCTAAGCCCCTTGTAACTGATCAAATAGATCATCGATTCGGGGTAAAGGGTATTTGTTCTTCACTGTAACCTTATTGAGCTCGCGGTAGTCAATACATAACCGCATAGAACCATCCTTCTTCTTCACAAATAAGACTGGTGCTCCCCACGGTGAAATACTAGGTCGAATAAACCCTAACTTCAACAATTCGTCCAACTGACTTTTTAATTCCTTCAACTCCACCGGTGTCATACGATAAGGAGCCCCGGAAATAGGTCCCGTACCCGGAGCTAGATCGATCGTAAACTCCACCACTCGATCTGGGGGGTAAACCAGGAAGTTCATCAGGAAATACTCCAGGAAACTCACACACCACTGGAATATCCTTCAATTTCTTTTCTGCAGGTGAAGTCAAAAAGGTGATATTGGCGGAAGCACATTCCTCTCGGTATTCGGTTCATCCGGGAGAAACGAAGATGTATCGAGATCTCAAGAAAAGCTTTTGGTGGAGAAGAATGAAATGGGAGATAGCACAATATGTAGAGAAGTGTTTAGTGTGCCAGCAGGTTAAAGCAGAAAGGAAGAAGAAGGCAGGGCTATTGCAACCATTACCCGTACCGAAAGGAAAGTGACAAGAAATAACGATGGATTTCGTTACAGGTTTTCCAGCGACCCTAAGTAAGAATAATGCAATCTGGGTGATAGTGGATCGCCTCACCAAGGCGGCACAAATTCAGATTTTTAAGTTAAAATCCATTGTTTGATTTGATGGATTTTGAAGTATAATCTAACTGTAAATCCCCAAATACGTATATTTTCTTATACGTTAAATCAATCCTTACAAATTAATTTTGCTGCAAAAACATTATCCGTCCAACCAAAATCAAACAATTTATACATTAATAAACACATTATCCGTCCGAATCAAGCACGTCTGCTTTGCTTCAGGGTTTGTTTTCAGTTAATTTGGTCTATTTTAACTAAAAAATATTTACTATTGGTGACCATAGATTGCCGGTTGATCTCGTACTGATGAATATGCGGGACTTTGAGGTTATTTTGGGTATGGATTGGCTCGTTTGGCATAATGCGGTGATTGTTTGTCGACAACAAATGGTGATCTTCCAATTACCCAATGGTGAGAAGTTTAATTTTTCAACCCGACAATTGGAATTCGGAGGTTCGAGACCCGAGGTTTGTATCTCAGTATTGGCATTCAGTGCATAAAGTCTTAGGTATGAAGCTGAATTTTTCTACGGCGTATCATCCGCAGACCGATGGTCAGCCAGAACGGACGATTCAGACCCCAACTTTGAACGTTTAAATCTCCCTCATTATTTATCCAATTGCCCTAATTATTTTTGCAAAATAATCTTCCAGTTGTCATCTACTATTTCAATGCAAATATTTTAAAATATTACGCCCACATTCAGAATGAAAATTACTTTTTTCTGCAGTCCAGATTCAGCCAAGGGGAAAGAGAAGATCTTTAATCGACATTTTCTTCAAATCTAATCACACAAGAGGGATATAAATTAGTACTTAATTGTTATTTCATATGTCTTCTGTAGATTGAAAAAAAGGGAGACAAGAAGAGTGCCCGTTACGGAAAAATACCTTAAGTTACCACGCGCTGGTTAGAAATTGCTTTTGTTTTGGTTTGGTGACTCGAACTTTGAATTCTTAGATCTTTCTCATTATTTATGCAATTGCCCTTATTCTTTTTGCATTATCATCTCCTAGTTGTCCTCTGAAAGATCTATGTGATGAATATTGAATATCATGGCTGCATTCAGATAGAAAATGACTTCTTTCTGCTTGCCAGATGTAGCCAAGTGGATGGAGAAGATCTTTTATTAACGTTTTCTTTAAATCTAATCAGACAAGAGTGATATGAATCGGTAATTGATTGTTATTTTATTTTTCTAGAGTAGATCAAATGAAAATGGAGGCAAAAAGTATGTCCGTAATGGAAGAACTCCTTAAGTTACAAGTATGTTCTGAAACAGCTTATATTTTGGTGTTGTGACTCCAAATTTGAACGCTTAGATCTCCCTTATTATTTATCCGATTGCCCTGATTCGTTTTGCCAAATAATCTCCTAGTTGTCATCTACTAGATTAATGCAACTAATTTAAAATATTGTGCATGCATTCAGTAAAAAATAACATTTTTCTGCAGTACATATTCAGCCAAGGGGAGGGAGATATGAATCCGTAGTTAATCCACATTTTCTTCAAATCTAATCACACAAGAGAGATATCAATCAGTAGTTAATTCTTATTTTGTTTGTCTTGAGTAGATCGAAAAAAATGACACGAAAAGAGTGCCCATAATGGAAGAACTCCCTAAATTACAACGGGCATGTTCTGAAACAGCTCATATTTTGGTGTTGTGACTTCAACATTGAATGCTTAGATCTCCCACATTATTTATCCAATTGCCCTGATTCATTTAGCAGAATAATCTCCTAGTTGTTATCTAACAAATAAATGCAACTAATTTAATATAATGTGCCCGACCATGAATTGGCTCGTCCAGATAGCATATGCATAGCCAGGCGCACCTTATCCTCTTCGGGACACTTCATCACATCCAACTTCTTGAACACATGCTTCAGCCAAGCATATGCATCATCCGGGTTGGATGAACCCGAAAACGAGTCTGGTTTCATCCTCAAGAGAGAGTGTAGTAGGTCTTTAGCATTTCCTTGCCCTGCCCGCGAAGATTGATCAATATCTATAGTTTCTTGCTGAATTAAAGTTCTCATTATTGCAAGAAAATCATTTGCCAAAGACATAGTTGTCGTGACTGGTGTTGCTCCACCAGTTGAACCGTTCAACTCCGCACCGGTGTCAGAACCATCTAAAGACATCTTCCTAGCCAAAATGAAACACGCAACCTTAGAATTAAATATTCCGACAACAAATACCCCTTTCTCACTCTTACTCACCCGTACTTATTATTTTTATTTTTATTTTTTTTAAATTGTGGATCGTTTTTGCTCTGGTACCATAATTGTTACACCCCAAATCCAATTTACGGACTGAAGTGTAACTTAAGTCAAAGAAATATAAATACAAAATAATATATAAATACAATATTTATTTAGTGTGTTCTTGGGATGGGAGGTCATTGGGATCAACATTTGCCACTGATTGAATTCTCGTATAATAATAGTTATCATGCTAGTATTGGCATGTCGCCATTTGAGGCGTTGTATGGGGCGCGGTGTAGAATACCCCTTGTGTTAGGAACCAGTGGGTGTGCAAGACCCGACAATTCCGGAATTAATTCAGGAAAGTGTAGAAAAGGTTGAATTAATTCAGAAGAAGATCGAAGCGACTCGGCAAAGGCAGCGGCATTATGCCAATCCGAAACGAAGAGAAGTGGAGTTTGCAGTAGGAGATAAGGTATTTTTAAAGGTATCCCCAGCAAAAGGAACAGTGAGGTTTTACATGCGAGGAAAACTGAACCCTCGATTTATTGGACCTTTCAAGATTCTCAAACGAATTGGAGAAGTGGCGTATCAGCTGGCTCTACCCCCAGCTTTGTCAGGTGTACACGATGTATTTCATGTGTCGATGTTGAGGAAATATATTCACGATCCAAGTCATGTGGTGGATTATGGCTCCTTAACTATAGAAAAGAATTTGAGTTACGAGGAAGAACCAGTTCGTATTGTTGATCGGAAGGATCAAGTGCTTCGCACGCGAATTGTTCCTTATGTTAAAGTGCAGTGGAAAAATCACACGGAACGCGAAGCAACTTGGGAGCTAGAGTCAGATATGGGAGAGAAATATCCAAACCTTTTTAGTGACCCAAGTATGTAGATCGTTTGGGGACAAACGATCCTTTTAGGGGGGGGGTAGTTGTTATAATAAGCAATTTTATTTTATTTTATTTTATTATTTTGTAGTAGGGGTATTTTCATAATTTCTGAAATAACTTGTATGTTGGGGAATAATAAAGTGTATCTCAATAAATCATATGCATTAAATAAAGAATTTAGAAATTTGAATCATCAAAATCTGAGGCGTATTTTGAAAGTTATGATTATTTTAACTTTGAGGGACCAAAGTGCAAAAGTGGCTATAGAAATTAGCTGTTTCGTTTCTTCTTAATCAGTTCAGAAAATTTTTGTTAGTAAGTGCTGGAAATCCGGATTTGTATTTAGTATGAAATTAAGAATTTTAATTTGAGTAATCAGCCATTAATCAGAAAAATACGGTACAGCTATTCATTCCCCCTTCTCATTTTTAAATACTCTCTATTAAGACAAAAATGTGTCCTATTCTTCTCTCTCTCCTTTCCTCTCTCCTTCCTTTCTCTCTTCCCCGTGCATAACAAATACAAAAAGAAGCAAAAGCTTGTCCTTTGAAGTGGTGAATATATTTACACTTGGAGTTGGTGGACCGTGTCTGAAGGTGTCATTCGGCTCACAGGAACCCTATCTACGCAGCCTACAATCATCACTTTCTCCTCTTGGTGTTTGAGCATGGTTTTGTGGACCGAGTTAGTGGAGTTGTGAATTGGTTCATAGTTCCGAGTCAAGTCAGTTTAGAGCTCTTCCTAATTTATCTCTACAATCATCTTCTGTGAGTCTTATATTTTTTTAGATTGGTTAATTAGTAGTTAGTATAGTATTAGTAATTAGTATTATTTGCATACTTAGGTCATGTTGCATGCATTCATATAATTAGAATAAATATTTTATTGTTTTGGATCTGTTATTTAATTAACATTACTACATTTTATCAACACTGATTTGAGTAATCATAAATATTTTTATATAACATGAATAGAAGATATTATATTTAACAAAAAAAAATACATTTATTTCATTATATATTATCACGACTAATTAAATTTAGAATTCTATTATATTCGTATTTATTGATGATACAAAATCAAGGGTTTTTTAAATCTAAGAAATAAAAATACTGTTTTCAAAAAAATCTGAAATTTATAAAACTGGGATTGAGAATACTGTTTTTAAAAGAATCTGGAACTTTGGGTGTTTTGGGGAACTGGAATTGAATTCCAGATTTCGGGCAGATTTAAGAAACTGGATTTTTGTTAAAATCTGGGATTTGAAGTAATGCGATCTGGAATTTCGGGTACTTTTCTAAAAGCTGGAATTTCAATTCCTATTTAATAAGGAAATTTGTTTTGATCATATCTTTTTAACCATAACTTCAAATTTCACAAATAAACAATCGATTTGTATGTTTTAGGGCATTTCTGACTCATTGGTAATATTAGTTTTAGCATTTAAGGTTCAGAAAATATTTTTTCGTAACTAATCAGATTTAAGTAGGAATGTCGGTTCAAGTTTCGAGATCGATTAGTAATTAGTATTAATTGAATAATTAGATTCGCTTGAGGAGGGGTTCGTACTAGAAGAAGACCGAGAAGTTGAAAAAGTTGCGAAGGAAGCTCAAGAGTTTGTGGGACCGTAGATTTCGCGTGAGAGTTTGGTAGTTGCATTTATTCATGTAAGGTTTTGCCCGCATATACTTTCCCTTTTGGCTATATTTGTTCTTCTGTATAAATAGTATATATATATATATATATATATATATATATATATATATATATATATATATATATATATATATATATATATATATATATATATATATATATATATATATTATAATTATTTATAATGATAAAGCTGAATATTGAATATATAACTTTTATTTATGAGATAGAGATTATGTGGCTCAAATTAATATTTTTAGTAATATGAGAATTTAAAGATAATATTTAAAGATATTTTTGAGTAAGATACGGGATATAGTGAGATGTGTGAAAAGTTATAATTAAGAGAATACAGCTGTACTTGGTAGGTGGAAGACAGGACCGCTGATCAAGGTGAGAGGCCGTACTTAGTAGGTAGAAGATAGGGCCGCCGATCACCCAATAACGAGCTCGGAAAGACTTGTATCTGTGAGCGTACTCGATGCCACAGAACATGATCTAGTGTGTGTTGTGAGTGTGTGGAAGTTGAAAGTGAAATAAGATAATATCCCGAAATAAAAATATTTTTCAAAATTATTATATAATTATAATACTAAATTATACTTATGAGCTCTGGTTATTTGATTTTCATATTTCTTTATTTTATATTAAACTCAATATATTATATTTTTGGTCCTGCTAATAGACATCTGTGTTAACATTGAAACTCGGACCTACAATGGAGTCCGGACTGTAGCCTTCATCTCCATATAGCTTGAAATCCTAGCAACTGCCTTTCTAGTGGTGGCCTCTTAAAATTTATGTCTCGGCAATGCTTTCTTTCGACAGAATTGCAACAATGACCCATTTCGGTAACTCCACTGGAGATCTCCATTTGTGGTTGGTTCTCTATTATGTGAGACAAGATTAGCATCGCTTCAGACAAATACGTTTATGGAGCAAAATTGCAGCAATGGCCTCTTCCAGCAACTAGATCTATGGTGGTGAAATTGGAGGGGAGGTGCCTCTCCGGCACCTCCCCTGGGGTATCTCCCGATCTCCTCTCTAGCGCCTCTCTCTTTTTAGCACACCATGACCTCTATATCGGTGTTATGTTGCAAGTACGACCAGCTCAAACCGGCACAAACCCCATATCACGTGAGATCTCTCTGAAATAGCTTGATCTGCACACACGAGATCTCTCATAAGCATCATCTCACGAGATAGCTCTCAAATCGCACGCACGACGGGTACAGACCCTAGCAACTCGCAAGACCATTGTTTGTTCAGTTTTCTCCAGCACGAACAAGCATTTGGTCGAACGTCTTGTTTGCGTTGGCAGACGAGGTTCTTTTGGAGCTGTGTATCGACTCTGTTTTGTGACAGATTCGAGATGTATTTTTACGGAAGAATTTAGTTCGGTTGCGAGCTGTATTTGTGGAAGAATTGGGCAGCGAAAAGGGGTTGTTTCTCGGTTGTTTTGTGATAGATTAGAGGTGTGTTTGGAGGCAATTTAGTGCCGGTTGCGTGGCTGGTACATGTCTAGTACGAGGCGAAAATCTGACAGATGTAGAGAGACTGATTTGGAAAGCTTATAGGACTTGTTGGGTTTTAGTTTTCTTGTTTAGAAGGATAAGTTAAGCATGTTCTAAGGATTGTATTTGGAAAATGGTTTTTATTTTTGCCTCATTTATGTAGCAACTTTTTATTATTTAATGAAAGTCTAATATAATCTATTCGGTTACAATTTCAGAAAGAAAAAAAAAATAGTAATGAAGTGTGAAATGTGTTGTCTGTGTTAACATATATTGATTACAAACTGTTATAAAAATATAGGTTTAGTATAGAATTGTACGAGAACTGTACGAGGCAAAGTTAGGTTAATTTAAGCTCACATTTTCAATTTGACGTTTAGTATAGAATTTTGTTTACTGTACAAGTGGTTTTGGTACTGAGCTGATTATATAGTGTTTAGAATAGAAGCAAATAGTAACAACTTGGTTGTTCAATTAAAAGCTTGTTCTCAGTTGATACATCCAAAATTCTACAGTTTTTTTTTTTAATAAAATAAAGTGAATTATACTTTCCAAAATTTAATTTCTCAGCAATCAAAGAAAACTTTGAAATTGACCAATTCCATAATTTTTTTCTCCAAAATTTTATGATTCTGTGGTTGTTTGGTTTTATTTTTAACAAAGTTTTAGAATAACTTAATAAATAGTCAATAAGATAGAAAAACTAATCAAATTATTTAACCATACAAACAGATGCTTCAATATTTTTATTACTTGTGAGGAAATTGAAAACTTGCTTCAGATTTCCTCTTGAAGGCCTTGCTTTTATTGCAAAATTGCAAATAAATATCAGCTTTTTTCTCATTTCCCATTTTGTTATATTTGTACTACTAAAAGACTCTCCACCATCAAAGTTTCCTGAAAATAAATAAATAGATAAACCATGAAAGTTAATATCTCGATATTACAATGGAAACATACGAAATGTTTATGAAAGAAAAGATAGAAATAATTATGTTAATTTTGTGGTATTTATTACCCGACTCATCAAATAATGAAGTTATTATAGCAAGACAAACACATATGCTGATATCTTCTCCTGCTCATATAATCATATAAATTTGAATCAAACTAATAATAAATAAACACATGGCAAATTTCAAATTTTAAAAGTAAAATACAAAAAATGTATTATTCAAATTACCATTTTGGCAACAAATTAATAGCCTTTTGCCCCTCATCAAATTTAATTTCGCAAAATCAACTGCAGAAGGAAGATTTCTATAAAGAGAAAATCGGTCTACTTTTGAACTCTACAGAAACAATAAACAACCAAATAAATCCATAAATAATGCATTAAAAAACAAATAAAAATATATATCATAATATAAAGTAAAGCTAATAAACAAACCACAATAGAAAGATTAAGATAAGAATCAGAAGATACAGCGAAATTCATTTTTGAACTTTTCTCACAATTTATCATGCAATCAAAATCCTCCAATCTCTCTGAAACTAAAAAAAAATAATAATAATATATTTAAATCCGAAATAAAATACAATATAACATTATTATTTTAATCAACATACCATCCATAATCGACGCGACTCCAATATTACTAATACCAATCCAAAAAATAATTTTCATAATTTCATCATTATTCATCTCACAAAACCCTAATTTCTCACTCTGCACGCTTTTCAAAGCACCAAAATGCCCTTGAGGCAAGTTTTCACCTCTTAAACCCAAATAAACCCTTTCTCTCTCTAAAATCTCTCTTACCAATTTATTACACATTTGTGGCCCAGCATTAATTATTTCATACGCATCTTCCCAAAATAATTTAGGGTTCAAACCATTAGCCCAACTTTCTTCATCGTCTCCTGATCCAGGTATATAATTCCAATTAAATTCAGAATATTCCGTTTTATTCGTAAAAAATCCTTGATTTGAAGCGGAAATTAATATAATAGGCGTAAAATTCCATGATTCAATTGAAGGAACTTCATTTAACCAAATAAGGGTATTTTGGGAAATCCATAAAGGTCTTAGGGGCTTTTTAATAAAATTTGCAAGTGAATTTATATCGGCTCCACATGATTCAAAATCATTTGTCCATTTATTTAAATTTGAATTTATTGCATTTTTTTCCGTTTCGGGAATCCATAAAGGGAGGTGGAGTGATATGTCCAAATCAATTTCCATCTGTAAAATAAATGAAAATTTTAATATTTGATTATTAGGTTAAATATGTAGAATTAAAAAAAAAAGGAAAAAAAGGGGAATTTCATATTATTTACCCTTCTAAAAACTCTAAATATCAAATTTACCAATATATTAAATTTTATAATTTTTATTTTGAAAGGGCAAATATGATATTTGCAGTTTTTTTAAGGTTTTGAAAGGCTAAATATGAAATTCTCCCCCAAAAAGTGTACCGATTGATTTTCAATTTGGGCATCGGATTTAATTTGCAAATGATTTTTGATTGCTCGATTTAAAACGCAACACCAAATCGGTATAGTTTTTGACAGGCTGTCAGGAAATCTCTTTCCTTTTTTGGTAGAATCTACTATTATACAGCCTCCTTTCTGCCCTAGTCATAAAAAACATAGAAATCAAAAGAAATATTTAAATTTCGCATTCCATCAAAATTGGCTTCAAAATTGGAAATGAAGTACACAATTGATCGACAATTGAGACTGAACTGCACATTTGAGGTAAAATTGCGGAAAAAATTGGATTAAGTGCTCAATTGAGCAAAATGTTGGTTTCAAAATTGGTGATGAACTGCACAATTGATCGACAATTGAGGTTTAATTGCACATTTGAGGTAAAATTGAGAAAAAAAATAGTTCTAATGAGGTCCACAATTGCAAAAAGTGCCCAATTGTTGAATCAAATCTTAATATTTTACAAATTACTTACCAGCCAGTACAGCTACATGAAGGTTAAGCCTCGTCGTACTAAACCCCCAATTATTCTGGTGTCCATCGGTCGACTTAAAATAACACGTAGCATCAAACCTCGGCGCGTACCAGAGCCCGCAGCGGAGGTTCGCCACCAACGGCAACTCCGGCCAGATGCCCGCGATCTCCAGCACGAACGCCGAGTCCTCGTAGATCGACCGGAGGGAGTTGTACAACGAGGTGGTTTGGGATTTCTTGATCTTCCGCGCTGCTTTGCTTAGGGTTAGGGTTAGGGTTAGGGTTTGGTCCGAGGTTTCCTTCGCCATTGATGGAGGTTTTGGAAGAAGAAGAAGAAATTGAGTTAAATGGTTTTTAAGAATTATAGGCCCAAAGAAGAAAAATAAGGCTAATATAGGTACAACCCCAAATAAGAAAAAAAAAATCCAACCCAAAAGATAATATTATGGCCGAAATGAATAAATCAAATTGATATCTTAAAATTGTAATAATGAATTAGAATTGAATTTAATCACTTTGATTTTGAGAAATTATAGGCCTAAATTAAGTTGTTTTAGCCCAAATATAATATAAATACAAGCCCAAATAAAAAAAAGCAGTATTCTTCCTCATCTGTTTTTTTCAAAAAAAAAAATGTAAACTATGTTTTTTTTTCTTACTTATTTATTTATAAATAAAGTAATAAATAAAGCAAAGATCAATTTAGGTATCGTTTGAAGCAAATAAGAAATAAAAAATGAAGATGGTATTTCTTATGTTTTGGAGGTTTGGCAATGAAGAAGAAGAAGAAGAAGAAGAAGAAGAAGAATTAAGAAGAAGTTGGAATGATGAAAAAAATTGAATTAATCATTTTGATTTTTAGAAATTATAGGCCCAAATTAAGTGATTTTAGTATTTAAAGGACCAAGAAGAAAATAAGGCTAATATAAATACAGGCTCAAATAAGAGAAAGATAACCCAAAGACTCAAAATATTATGCCCTCCAAAAATATCAATATTATTCTTCCACATCTCTTTTATTCAAAAAAAAAATGTGTAAACTAGGTTTTTTTTTAAATTTATATATGAAGCAAAAGAGTAGTTTAGTTATGTTTTGTAAGGTTATTCATCGCCACATAAAATCTATTTTTGAGCTAGTGTACATTGTGTACAAGACACGATTCTGAAGATCACATGATCATTAAGTTAATCAAATAATAAAAAAATTGCAATTTCAACATGTAGGGGTATAAACGGGGTAGATAATATCCGAATCGCATCGCACTGTATTCGCAAAATATTCGTATCTGAATAAAAATATATGTAACCGAACGAATACGGTACGGTTATTGATAATTTATACGTATATGAATACGAATACAATATTTTTTTTATGAGGCGGATATGAATATGGGTATGGATATTATATGCGTATCCAAATAATATTTTTAATCAGATATACATTTTTATTAGACACAAATTTGAACCATTGAATCTTAGTTTCCTTTAATTTCTCAACACACTTCAGACAGTATCGTGAATAATCTTATGTTTCTAATGCATACCCTACAAATACTCAAACTATCATATATGTAGTTCTCAAATTGAAACAATCATAAACATAAAATTAAGGAAATATACAGCTTTCTATCCTTTTGAAGTTTAAAAGAGGAACATTGTAAAATGAAAAGGTAGTAAGAAAAACATTTTGATTGATTGTTCATTAGTCCTCAACATTACAGATCCTGAACTCATCGGACTAGTTGCCACATCACTGGTGGCGTCCGGTGTCATAAAACCCTAACATCCCCAACTGAGGCCCCGGCCCACAAACTAAACATAAACGAATAAAAACAAAGATAAATAAAACAAGTAACTTGGCCCATCGGCCCAAACGCATACTCGGCCCACTCTTTATTTATTTCACAAGCCCACGACAACCATAAAACCAAACCTACTACTCGCCGCCTGACATAACTCTGACTCTCCAGTTCCTTCCTCCATGATTTGCTCCAATATCTAGGAAATAAAAAATTCAGCAAATACATATCTTTGTGTGGTAGCAACATGTGTTATGTGTATATACATTGAACTGGAATAAGCTTATTAGACCTACCTTAAATATAGTTGAATCAGAACTCTTTTGCACAATCAAGAATCACATCTTGAGTCTTAACTTTTGCATAATCATGGAAGTTGCATGTAGTGAACATGTATCATGTGTGAGCTTGTCCTCGCCCATTTCATGGAGATCATGACATAGCAATGAAGTGAAATGTGCAAATATTAAAACTATGCTTTTTTGTGAATCGTGGTCTATGTTAACGTTATATTGAGATGAGAATCTTCTAAAAAATATAGTTTAGGTGTAATGCCATAAAAAATCAGATATGTAACAAAATTCAATTTTTTTGTAAAAACATGACTATTGGTGCTTTTGAGGTTTTGTATGGCACCAAGAGTTGTAGAATTTTGATTTAGTACTATTATTATGAATCTATAATGGCTTGTTATTTTGTTGCTTTCCGTTTTGTATTGCAATAGACAATACTTAGTGGTTACACCCTAAACCATTCTTATAGCCCTATATGACCACAAAGAACCTTGATGAGAAGCTTGATGCTTCTAGAAGAAATACCAAGATGATTGATAAAATTTGTAGCAAAAAGTTAATTATGTCAAAATTCTTTGATTGGCATTCTGGTTTTGGTTGAATATATTACTCACAAAATTATTTGTTAACTATTTTACTGACTTTTTATCATCTAATATATTTTGAATATATTTGTGAGGGTGAAAGTTAGTGAATGTCTGTCCAACTGGTTTAGGCTTCATTTTCTTTGCCCAGCTGTATAGAATAATTTCAAAATTATGAAGTTACTTCATTGTGACTATATTGGTTGATGACTGGTAAGAGAATTGTATGAGGCAATGCTTGGTTAAATTGATGCTCACCTTTTCAGTTTGAAGCTAAATTTAGATTATTTTGTTTTTTGGTTAAATTGATGCTCACCTTTCCATCATAGTAAAAATATGATAATGCAAGCAGTTGTCTTCAAGTCGTTTGATTCTTGCTCTCAAATCGAAATTTGGATTCAACTTCAAAATTAAAATGTCCAAACATTCATTTGATTAAAGCACTCTATATCATTCAACATAGGGGAGATACAAATTTTATATATTTTTTTAATTAAGATACAAATTTTATATTGACAAAAAATATATAATTATATATAAGTTTTGACAACTGCAGCAAATATATAAGAAAAAAATATGTTCTGATATACATAGCATCAATTTTCTTTTTAAAGGGTTGTTTTAAAAGTTTTTTGTATTTTTAGGAAATAGTTGTGCAATTTTTATTATTTGGCTGCAAATGGCTTGTAGCATAATTCGTTAAAACATTTACATATGTAGCAAGAGGTCATGGGTTCAACTCCTGTTAGCTGAGTCTCTCGACCCAATGGGTTGAACATAAAAAAAATTTATTATTATTTGGCTGACACGTGTCCACTAGGTCAGTAATGTAGCTGTATAATAAGCGAGATCTCGCCCTGCTTCGGAATGTATTTTTTACTTATAAAAGATATATCAGTAATCTTTATTTTTCTTGAAGTTATTTCTGATTTTATGGGGAATGCAGACCCTGAAAGTTACTCTTGCAAATATTTAGAAAATAATATAATATATAGATAATTAGTTACTTATGGTAAAAAAAAGTTTATATCTTTTATATATCTACTCTACACTAATTATACATGATATTTGTTGTTCTCGGTTTGATGATGTTTAAAACAATTCCAAGTTACTAATAATATTTTGAGTATCATGAATTAGTACAGATAAATCGCAAGTTCAAGAAAGACGTTCTAAGAGTACTCTTCAAGACGGATGCAATGCCTTTTGCTCAAAGAAGCCGGGATTCATGGAGTTCTTGTTTGGAGCATGTTTTTGTTTGATTTTTGGATCCAAACATACAAATAGAGCAAAGCAACAAAGATGGGCCGATTCAGCCCGGAATCTGCTGATACATCTTCAGTATTTGGGCCATAACTCTCTCACCTTATATCATATGAAGGAGTGTGATATGTCTATGGAAAGATAACAGAGTGGGATACAACTTTCTTTCTTTAAGAAATTTCAAATTCAGCATCTAAGTGAGTCAGAAATGGAGATTTTGATAGCAGACAAAATCTGGACAGATATTATAGTGAAATTTGAAAAACGAAAATGAAAGGAAAAAATTCAGATCTCTCCCTGGTGTTTAAGAAAATTTACTCAATATTCTTTAGTGAGATTAGAGAGAAATTAGTGAGGAGTTAGTTGTTATTATTTGATTGAAAGAAATCATTGTAAGTTTTATTTCATCGCTTCGCTCTGAGTTGTTGTAAAGCGAACGGTGAATCGTAGTCTTATAAAAGAAAATACTATTTGGATTAATGGAATCAAGGAGCCGAAAGGCATACCCGGAGAGTAGGCGCTCCCGAACACGGTAAGGGCCGCTAGTGAGAACGGGTGGTTACAGCAAAAGCAACCACCTAGCCGAACTTCGTCAACAGATCTGGTTTACATCAAATCCACACTTTCGCATGTTTAGGCTTATAAAATTCCCCTATAGGCTTCCAGTAAATAACAATTTTCAGATTTTTGTGTTTGTACATGGAAATATGATTTTACCTAACCAAGAGGCAAAATTTTCATACTTTATAGGTTTATTTACCATTTTTTAAATAAGTATATATGAATACTTATTTGTTCTTTTAATTGTGTGTATATGACATGTCCTATATATTTGACAATACTCAAAATATTTTTTTGATTGGGCTATACATCATCTGATTATTCATATTTTGTACTGGCTGGTAATATCATATTTCCATTTTATAGATTTATGTATGATATTAAAATTTTATAGGGACAAATTTGAAAATTATCCTACCAAAAGAAACATTTAGTTGCACATTGTATGACCAGATTTTTCATTTTATTCAACTCATGACATGAAATAATTGTTGCACATTGTTTTTATCGGATGCCTCCGAGGAGACAATTGTTGCACAGTTTTAGGGACATAAAGATTTTTTTTTTTTTTTTTTTAGTATAAATCCGTAGGCGATTCATGTTGAAACCAAACTATCATTGTTCTACATACTCTTAAGAGAGGAAAAAAAAAAAAAGAGTAATCTTAATCTAAACTACTGGCCCATAAACACGCCCACCAACAGATCACTACCCAAATTTTCTTCCCTCTAAACTCAACATTTCAGCAACTCTACATGAGGCACAAAACAGGCCCAAAATGGAATGAAAAAACAGAAACTTATCCTCCTGAAAAAAAAAAAAAAAAAAATTAACCGGGAGCCACAACCACAAATATATCCTCAATGTCCCAATACCCACTCTTTCTCAGAAACTTCGCACCAATGGTGGAATTTCTGAATCTTCAAAATCAATTTGGAGCACCCTCGCAAGATTGGCAAGAGAGTCTGCTTCCAAGTTGAAATTCCGTGATATATACTTAATCGTCGGATCTTTGAGTCTTCTTTTGAAAATAACACAATCTTGCGCCCTTTGTATCGCCATCCAAGATGACAATTGGATCCGATTCGCCTGTACGTCGGACTCCAACACATTCGCCACCTGTTGATTATCTGTGAGAAATAAGCAAGATTGATTTTCAGAAAATTTTTGTACCATTTCCATCGCCAAAAATAAAGCTTCAAATTCCCCTTGTAGCACGTCAGAGATATGATTCAATGTTCTAGTGCAGACCCTAATTACTCTTCCTCGCTTGTTTTTCATAATTACAGCCGCCGCCGCTTTTCCAAGTTGGTCCCTTGAGAAATCCAACCAACATGTCAACTCTTTACTATTAACTACCTCCTGATCTTCAGAGTTTCGTAGCAATAAATCCGATTCCAAACCTGTAAATTGATTTCCCAAATTGACTGTTTCTTGCATTTTATTCAGTACCATTCCGAAATTTGGGTTTTGCCTACTAAAAATTATATCGTATCGAGATTTCCAAATTTCCCATATCCACGCAAAAAATAATTGAAGCAGGTTTTGGTTAAGATTGGGGAGTATTGAGGCAAAGAAGAGTAGGAGATTATTTGGGGCCCTGTTAACAAAGAGGGATAGGGGTGAATTTTGCCAAATGATTTGCACTCTAGGGCAAGAAAATATTAAGTGGCAGGAGTCTTCAATCTCATTACGACAAATTTGACATATGGGACTAATCTCATTAATCCTTCTGTGTAAATTATTTGCCGAAGGTATAGCATCGTTTAATACACGCCATGCAAACTTTGGGTAAAATTCCACTTGTATTCCAAACAATCTTCCAAACCGAATCGCCTATTCCAAGGTTATTTCTGTCATTATTTTGATGGAATTTTTCATTAAAAAATAACTTGTATGCTTCTTTGACTTTTAGGGTTCTATTTTTTGCAGGTAGCCAAATTAGATTATCCTCAATTTCACGATTCCTAATCGGATTGGGCAGGGAGCTTTGGATAAGAGTGCAATCTTGACTTGAAAACAATTCCTCCAACCTTTGTTGATTCCAAGAGTTAGTATTTGGCAAGATTAAGTCTTTAATTTTTAAATTTCTTTGAGTTACATTTAAGGGTTGATAATTTATCCAATTTTGAAACCACGGATCTCCTAAAGCCTTAATCTTTTGTCCATTTCCTATTTGCCACGTACAGTTGCTAGCAACATAAGGCCTCATTTGCAACATTGCCTTCCAAAAGTTAGAATAGTTTGTATTTCTCTTTGAAAACTACAAGTTGGATCTAGGATAATATTTCGCTTGTGTTTGTTGGATCCATAAGGCTTTTTCTCCTTTACAGATTCGCCACAATTGTTTTATTAATAGCGCCTTATTCACACATTGTAGGTCTCTAAACCCTAAACCACCCCAACTTTTCGGTTGCATCACTAAAATGACTCCCCAAAAAAATCTTTTAATGAAAGATGTTAATTTTGTATAGATAGTTTGCGGCAA
Organism: Juncus effusus; assembly: GCA_027726005.1. Taxonomy (NCBI): domain Eukaryota; kingdom Viridiplantae; phylum Streptophyta; class Magnoliopsida; order Poales; family Juncaceae; genus Juncus; species Juncus effusus. The sequence goes on along the minus strand of CM050893.1, from coordinate 2,313,829 downwards.
AAATTCCGTGGCCATTTGATAAAGAGGCAGTGATTGTAATACCGCTCTAATCAAAACCGCCTTTCGCGCATGGGATAAGAGTTTACCTTTCCATCCCGCCAATTTACTATACATCATATTGAGAAGATATCCATAATCGCCAACTTTTTTCCGTCCCATTATCAAGTGGGCTCCTAGGTAAAGTTCTTCTCGGTTTGAAAATTTAGCCCTGAAAAAATATGCGATGGCATGCTTTTGAAGATCAGGGGTATACTTACTAAACCAAATTTTGGTCTTGTTTGGGTTTGCTTTTTGGCCCAATACTTTATAATAATACTCAACCAATTTTTTGATCCAATAGATTTCTTGTAGTGATGCTTCGCCATAAACGACTAGGTCGTCCGCATAAAGGGAGTGCGTGAAAGGTGGGGCCGAAGGGGCCAATTTAATACCTTTTATGAGATTCGAGTTTTGGTAATAAAGAAAAAGGGAGGATAATAGTTCCGTACCGAGGATAAATAAAAATGGGGAGAGCGGACACCCTTGACGTAGTCCTCTTGTTGGGTTAAAAAACCCGGATCCTTTTCCATTAAGTAGGATTGTAAACTTTGTTGAGTTAATTCACTTCATAATCCAATTAATAAAAATGTCAGAAAATTTGTATACTCTTAACATATCTATAATGAATTGCCATTCTAATCTATCATACGCCTTCATTAAATCTATTTTCATTGCAAAAGAATGGTCTTTATAATATGAAGAATTAAAGGAATGAATAACCTCCTTTTGCAAAATTACATTGTCTTGTATGTTTCTTCCGGCAGCAAAAGCGGTTTGGTTTATGGAAACAAGATCCGGTATTAGGTATTTCATTCGATTAACTAATATTTTTGCGATTACTTTATATATGTAATTACATAGGCTTATGGGGCGATAATCGGAAACTTTTATTGGGTTTTGGTTTTTTGGGATAAGGCAAATATTAGTATTTCCAAAACCATCCGGAGTAGTATTATTCATGAAAAATTCCTTTACTTCTTTAATTAAATCTTTACTCACTAAATCCCAATTTTGTAGATAGAAACGTGCCGAAATCCCATCCGGACCCGGTGCCTTGTCCGGTCCAACATCCCAACAACTTTCCTTAATTTCACGATCTGACGGTATATTAACAAGATTGCGGCTACTATTTTCATCGATTGCTCGGATAAGAGGCCACACTTGACCCGGTATGTGATCACGTGCGGAAAGAGGGTTAGTAGATAAATATAAATTTTTGAAATTGTTCACAAAAATTTTTCTAATACCTTGCTCGGTTGTATGCCATTCTCCCTCATCCGACCTAATTGCATGGATTTGATTTTGCCGTCTTCTATTTGTAGAGACCGCATGGAAAAAAGCGGTATTTTGATCTCCCTCATTGGCCCATTGTATGTTAGCCCTTTGAGCCCAATATAAGTGATTTATGTAGAGACAGTTGTTGTAATCCAATTGGATTGAGGCCATTTGTGTACTCACCCGAATTGGGTGTAATGTAATAATTTTTTTTTGTAATTCCTCCATTTGGTTTTCTAATTCGCCTAATCTTTTAGAAGGGTGGAATGAGTTTTTATTGGCCCATTTAGCAATGTTGATTTTCATTACTTTAATTTTTTCTTTCCATTCCATATTTTGTAATTTTTGCCAACTATCATTACACATTTCTTTGAATGAACATTGTGTAAACCACCATTTTTCCATCCGAAATTTTCTTGAGACCGGTTTCATTGGGGTTCGGTACGAAGAAGAATGGGTGTATGATCGCTATTAAAACGCGAGAGATGCAATACTATGGAATTTGGGTAATCATCAACCCAAGATTGATTCGCCATTACTCTATCTAATCGGTGAAGTATTAGGTTTCCATTAAACCTATGATTTGCCCATGTATAGGCCGGGCCCTTAAAGCCCAAGTCCACCAAACCAGCTTCTTGAATCATATCATTGAATTTAAGAGAGTTGCGATTTATAGAAGTAATATTACCTCCCCATTTTTCATGCACACCCCTAATAGAGTTGAAATCCCCAAAAGTACAAATCTTACTATTTGGCAGATTTGCATATCGAACTATCGCCTCCCATACGAAATTATTGTTCACATGATGCGGATCCGCGTACACCGCAAAAATAACCCATTTCTTGATCGGTTGTCCATATTCTATCTCGGCGACTATATAATATTTATTCGTTTCTAGAATTACGACCCTCACATTTTCCGACCACAACAACCAAAGCCCGCCCGATTGGCCATCCGCCGCCACGATCCTTGAATTTTTAAGAGGAAGAGAGGAAATATGGTGTGAAGAGGATGAGAGGGTACACCGCGTGTCGAAAATGAATGCGAGATCAACACGGGTGCAGTGGAGGTAGCGCGAGAGGGAACGTAAAGTCTCAGAGCCTCCACAACCCCGAGCGTTCCAAGATAGTATATTCATTATTGATTAGATGAGAGCTGGAGGGTTTGAAAAGCAAGATCTGTGTTCGCTTGGTGGTTTGTATGGTCCTCTTGATTCACCAATGCATGTATTATAGGTTGTGATTTGGAGGAGAGGGTTTCATGTGTCCTCTTAGCTCGGTTTGGGTTATCTTCACTTTTTTTGGCCTGGGATAAGAATAGATTTTTGGGTAAAAACCCCGGTTTATTGATCCATTTTCCTAGTCTCTTTGTAATAAGATCTTGCAACATTTGTTTTTTTGACCCCGATTCGCCGTTTGCAAGTTGTAATATCCTCCTGTGATCTGGACAAGTCATAACCTCATGCCCTAAGCATCCACAAAAAAGGCACGATCTCGGCACTCTTTCGTACACCACATGCGCCCTATACTGATCACCCCCTGGTAATAGCACATCGATTCCATCTCGAAGCGCATTGGTCAAAGGTACCGCCACTCTAGCCTTTACACATCTCCTTCCATTTAGATATGTGAGATTCGGAACCGAACACATTTCCCCCAATTGAACGACCATTTGATCGAATCCCTTTTCGGATAGTAATTCAAGTGGAAGATTATGAATTTGTATCCACGTCTCAACACATGATATGGCTTCATCAGAGATTTCGTCCAGAGATTTTATTTGCTTCATCGCCCACCACATCTTTTCGAAAATGCCACGGTCCCTTCATCAGGACTTCTTCCATTTCTTCAACTGATACGAAGTCCACCAAAAACAAAGCCTTCCCCACGGGTTTAATATACATCGTCGGATCCACTTTCCACACTCTCATCATAGTCGCCTGTAACATTCCATCTGGGATAGGTCGCTCTGTTATAACTTTGAGTAACATGGTGGAATCCCATTTTCGCGCCACAAGTCCTGATTCCGATATCGTCACGGTGAGGTCTTTCCCTTTTGCCAGTAAATGCATACCAGCTAATTTCGAGATTAGTTCCTCATCAGCCAAAGACATTTTTTCTTTGTTTAGAAGAAGAGGCCATGTTTTGTATAATCGAAGATTGAGTGAAGAGGTGGGAGGTTGAGTGTGAATAGAGGATTGGATTAGGGTTTAGTTGTTGGTAAGAGAAAGAATTGAGCTCAGGTTTTGAGAAAGAGAATTGAGCAAAAAGAAGCGTGGATTCGTCCAGAGAGGGGAGGATGGACTGGCGGCTCAGTGGGTTTGAGTGTAGAGTCCGATTAGGTGAAAATTGATTCATTAACCCATTTGTATGAGAATATTTTTTAATAATAGTGGGCTTCTCTATTAAGTTTCTGAAAGGGGCCTTTACAGGGCCCAAAACAGATTTAGTAATTGGTTTAAATGAGAGAAGATAGCCGAGTATATTGCAAGAAGCATGAGGGGCATACTCAGAATTTTGCAGCATATGTTGGTGGGAACTTTGCATGATAATTGGGCCCTCAAGTTGTTTACCTTGCTGGAAATAGATAGGCTGAATATTGAATCCTCCTCCATACATTTGTATCCTTTTTCCATAATGAAAGGTTTGTAAAGGTAAAGTGTATTTCAATGGACTTGGCGCACCCTTAAGTTTCGTGGACCGAATAGCGAAATTGACCAGGAAGCTCCCCACGAAAAACGATTGAAGGTTGTAGCCCTCAGCATGCATCCATGTCGTCGGTCCACCCCCAGTTCTGACCCAGAAACTTCCCACAAGAAAAGATATCGGTGGTCGCTCGTCAAAATCGTCGATTATTGGAGCACACAATAATCGGTGACCTGCTTCATATATTTGACTAACAAATTTGTCACAAAAAATCTTAAAGAAGATCATGTGTCAAATGTTCTGCACCCGTCCAACATTAATAAGAAATTAAAATGGCGTGGCAAACTGTGTATTGGATATTTGTCTTGACTGGAAAGTGACATGCTTCAGACGTTTGACTAAGAAAATTATCACATAAAATTTTTTAGAATGTCACATGTCAAATATTTTGCACTCATACAACGTTAATAAGAAATTAAAATAGTGTAGCGAACTGTGTGTTGGATATTTGTCTTGATTGAAAAATGACCCGTTTCATATGCTTGACCAATAAAACTGTCACAGAAAATCTAAATCTTATAGAAGGTCATATGTCAAATGTTCTGCATCCATACAAAGTTAATAAGAAATTAAAATGGTGTAGCGAACTGCGTGTTGGATATTTCTCTTGACTGAAAAGTGACATGCTTCATATGTTTGACCAACAAAAATATCGCATAAATTCTTAAAGAAGGCCGCCAATATAACACCCTCAGTTTTAATTAAATTAACATAAATTAGGCCATATATGATTATTTCTAATTTTCTCATTTTAGTAAGGACAAAAATTATATTTTTCATATTTTGGAGGATACACATATAATTTGTTTATCATAGCTCATACCCATTCATTTCGACCATACACAATAATTTTCTAATTTTGGAAGGGGTAGATTGAAATTTCGCAGCCCACTGTAAACTTTTAGTTCTCACGCCTATTTTTTATTCTGGTTTGGTATGCAAATTTTAGTCCCACCACGCCTTGAAACAATATATGAAAGCACTTTATATACTTACCTTATTTCACTTGTACTCAGCAATAGACTTAGTGTGAATGAGTTCACATGTACATTGAATGACTCTTTAGGCTTGCCTGAGGGTATGAAAATTTTATGTGGGGCCCGTAGTTAAATTTTTATATGAGTGTAATTATGTACTGAATCGACATGTTAGCTTGAAATGACCCATCTTATATACTGAGTAATGTTAATTGCCACAGGAAACCCAATAAATGTAAAAAAAAAAAAAAAATCCCAACTACTTCGAAACACCTGTCAGTGTGTCATCCTACCTCCACTCATCCAACTTTAAAAGAAATAAGAATGGAAGAAAAATTGTTAATGCTTCCCATTTTCAGTGGGGCCAGAAGAGCAATGGACTGCTTCTTCTTCTTTTCTTTTCTCTCTTTCACCTCTAATGGCATTTTCACTACTTAATCTTCTCACTAATCCTCTCTCGCTCACCTTCTCTTCTTCTACTTCGGTTTCTTCTTCTCTATTCTCATCTTAGCTACTCTCCATCCCCAAATCCGACTACCCTGTTGGGTCTCTCTACTTTCAAAGTTTTTATTCAGATCTATCTCTCTCTTCTTACATCCGTTAAATCCATAACTCTTGCCTTTATTCTCGCTTTCATTGCCTTTCTCTTCTGTTCTAATTCCAACTCCAGGCTCCTCCGATGGATCTTAAGATTCAGAATCTTGTCCAACACCCACCTCCAACTTCTAATGACAGACTACTTCGCAACTATGTACACATTGAGGAATCACCGGAGCACCTCCAAACTCTCATCCAATTGAATAAATATGTGGTTATCTCAATGATAAACCAATACCCTAGAGAGGATATCATGCAAACGCTTGGTGACCATTTTGGATTGAACCCGGGAAGCTTCAATCTTCTTACTTAAATGATACGACATTTACATTTCACCCACCCCCAAATCTTTCCCAGGCCATCATCCTTCAAAATCTCTCACATCTCTTTCAACAAACTGGAGTGGTCATGTTCACCTGGAACTAGGGACTTGAGATGAATTTGTTCGACCCGCCACGTATTGTGCAAATCCGTATTCATGATTTACTGCTCCATTGTTGGTCCGAGTCAATTGTTCGTAAAGTGGTGGCGGTGTTTTGTTTTTTAGAAGCTACGAAATTTCTGGCTTTAATGGTTTTAATCGTTATCGGTCCTTTTCCATTACTTTCAAAAGGATAAATTTATAAAGGGGATTAGACTTGGACCGAGTGCTCCGTTTTTTACTCGTTCTCTCTATGCCGACGATTTAGTGGTGTACGGGGCAGCAAATATGGTGGAGGTAAATAACGATAAAAATATTTTTCGTATTTATTGTGCGGCTTCTGGATAGGCCACTAACCCGAGTAAAACAAAGGTTTGGTTCTCTAGGGTTACACCGGATTTCATGAAGAGAGCTGCCACTTACATGTTTGGTGCATCATACTCAAAAAGGGAAGAGAAGTACCTAGCTGCTCATATAATTTTTGGATGGAAGCGAGTAGGGGATTATGGGAGTCTCCTCCAATTATTCTATGATCGTTTAGCGGGTTGGAAATGCAATGCTTTATCTCAGGCGGGTAGATTAGTCTTTATTAAAGCGGTGTTGGAGGCCATGTCGGTGTTCCAAATGTCCACCGAGCTTTTGCCTCAATTTATTAGCTGCAAGTTGGAGTCAATAATGAGGAAGTTCTTTTGGGGGGGCGGGGAGCGAATCAAATAGATATTTAGCTTGGGAAAGGCGGGATACTATAATTAAACCGAGTTGGGAGGGTCTGGTAGGTGAAGGCTTGCCTTTGATCGTTCGTAAACATATCAATTACCCTAATTCTCTCTAATTTAACCCAATTAACCCCTCAAATCAGTCAAGATTTCACTCCAGACAACAAAACGGAATATCAAGAGAGAGAATAGAATTTGAAATTGAACTGTTGGATGTGCGTGAATTGGAAAGATAACAAGAATCAGATCGTTGTGTTGTGACAGGAGATGCGGATCAGAATGAGAAGATACGGAAGCGGAATGAAAGGAGGAGATGAGAATCCGCTTTGTTTTGTTTGCTGATTTTAATGGAGCGAAAATCATTTTGAATCAATGTTTTCTTTTGGGCCAAGTTCTCCTTTTGTTTGACAGAACGTTAGGCGTCTCGTAATAATTATCCAAGTTTGGATTACCTTGGGAATTTTTTTGGTAATATTTGATTTTAATGGCAAATTCTCACTTAACATTTTTTGACTCACAAGACAAGAGGATAGTATCAGATAATTGAAAAGATACACATTTTTAAGATATTTTGACTCACAAGAGTCAAGACAAGAGGACAGTGTCATAGTAACACAGTGCAACCATATATCATGTTGTTTAATAATTCTCTATTTTTTTGCTTTAATCTACTGTTTGGAAACTAATATCTTAATTAACTCTATGTTTATACTTTCTAAAATATAGTTTTAATCTTTATAAAAAATATGCTATATGTAATGTTAGTAGATATGATTAGGCAAAAATAGTTTTCCTTATTATTATAGATAATATTATTGTAAATTGAACTGTTAACAAACTGTTTCTAGAAAGAGCTATATAATGTGAAGATGAAAAATAGTTTTCACATTTTCACATGAAAAAACATTTATGTAACAATTAAATTCCAATGACGCTTAATTTTGCTTATGGAAGTATGTAGTTAATAAACTTGTCTTCTTGATTATACTGTTATTTCAGGCATAATAAACATAACAAGAAAATAGGTTTTCGTCAAGCTTATGTTAATATAACTATTAATTTATGCTAATGCCGCAATTGCCTTCCTAACCATTTTGTTAAATATATGTTAATATAAAATAACATCAATACAATTTTTGTTGTTGAAATCATAAATCAATTTTCAAAAATTATTTTCATACTAATAAAATCCTTAAAGCACGAACTCAAGGGAAAGTGAGGGGTGTGTCCTAGTTAATGAAAGATGGAAAGGGTTATTTTTTGAAAACCCTAATTATTGAATATTAAAAAAATAATTAACATTTTTAGATTTTTCTCTTGTAATTTTTGAATCGAGAGTTTGTCTAGTAGTGCTTTTTGGGATTTGCGATAGAGATGTAGAAGGTCGATCAGTAGCATCTATTTTGGAGGCGATTTTGATGTTGGTTTTCTGGTTTTTTTTTTTTGAGTGTAGTTTTCTGAATTTTATACTTGTTATTTCTGGATGCGGTCTGTAGGAGAGTTATTTGGTTGTTTTGCTTTCTTTGGGGAGGTCGTAGATTAGGTTTCCTATTTTGTTTTTGCCTGTTTTGTTTAGATTTTATTCCATGTTGGATACTGTGTGGTTGGTTTTTTTGAGGGCCTTAAACATAAGGTTGAGTTCCGTCCTCATGGACCTCCACTTTTTTTTTTCTTGATGTTTTATCTTTTTACTTTTTGAGTTTTTATTTGGGCCGGTCTTTTTTCAGATACTTTTATCATCAAACTTTCATATATGCTCCTAATGAGCAACTTTTAAATTAAATATATATATATATATATATATATTTAATTTAAAAGTTGCAAATATCTTAAACCAGTAATACCAATTATGCGGCGCCCATATGTAATCTCAAAATATCATATACACCCTAAATATGTAAAAATCATTCTTGCATTATAAGGTATAATTTTATAAATACCAAAACAAACTTTGAAATATCACATCTCCCCTACAAAATCGAAAAATAATTCATAAGCATATGTAAATGACATTAAAAAAATTGTTGACAACATTTCAAAAGAAAATTGTTGAAAAACTTTCAATAAACTATGTAAAAAATCATTGTTTCATTATAAGGTATAATTTCACATGTCCACTAAAAACTTCAAATTATGATATATAAAAAAAATCGACCTATAAGAAGTAAGTATATGTAAATGATATTGAAATTTGATTGCATAAAAGATTCCCGTCAAATAACAAAATAAGAGAAACGAATTCTTTTCTTCAATTATCAACATGAGGTCTTCAGACTATTATCATTGATTTATAGACAAACTGTTCAATAAACTCTAACTTTTCCTTCTTTTTTTTTAATAATTGATCAACATTTTACGTTTTCTCTTTTAGTACCCCCTCCCACATATGAAGTGGAGCGAGTCTTTCCTCATTTGTTGCTGTGCTCTGACTTTCACACGGGACTAGCGTCTTCTACGTACTGGATGAATTTAAATTGAACTATATTTGCTCCATAACTAAAAGACGCAAATAAATAGTTAAGATTTTTATCATAACTTTTATAGTCTCTATGGTGAAAATTCAACAATGATTTGCTCCAATATCTTATGAAGTAAAAATTCAGCAAATACATATCTTTGTATGGTAGAAATATGTGTTATGTATATATAACTTGGGCTAGAATAAGCTTAAGAGATACCTTAAAATATAGTTGGATTATATTTAAAATTTATCACAACTTCTATAGTCTGTAAGGCCAAAATTCAACAATGATTTGCTCCAATATCTGATGAAATAAAAAGTTCAGCAAATAATACATATCTTTGTGTGGTAGAAACATGTGTTGTGTGTATATTAACTTGCACAAGAATATAGTGCAAGTTACCTTAGTAGCTACCTTAAATATAGTTCAATCAATAACACTTCTGCATAATCAAGAATCATATTGTTGAATCACAACTTTTTGCATAACCATGAAAGTTGCATGTAGTGAACATGTATCATGCGAGCTTGTCCTCGCTTTTTTTATGGAGATCATGAGATAGTAATGAAGTGAATTGTAAAATATTAAAACTTATTAAAACTATTATTTATGAATCGTTGTCTGCGTTAACGTTATATTTGATGAGAATGTGCTATAAAAATATAGTTTAGGTGTAATCCCATAAAAAAAACAGCTATGTAAAAATATTCAAATTTTTATTAAAAGGAGCAATGACTCACTGGTGCTAAAATTCCAAATTATGAAGTTGCTTCACTATGACTATACTGGTTGACTGGTTAGAGAATTGTATGAGGCGAAGTTAGGTTAAATTGAAGCTCACATTTTCAATTTGAAGTTTAATTTCCAATTTTGTGTACTGTATAAGTGGTTTTGGTACTGAACTGGTACAATTTAGTGTTTAGAATTAGAAGCAAACAGTAACAATTTGTTTGTTCAATTATGCTTGTGTTTCATTTGATACACCCAAAAAGTCTACAGGTTTCTGAATAAACCAATGTGAATTATATTTTCCGAGATTTCATTTCTCAATCGCAACAATCAAAACAAACTTTGAAACTGTCAAATTCCATCTTTTTTTCTCCAAAATTTTATGATTCTGTTATTCCACTTGGCAAATGGCCCTTTTTGTGGCTGTTTTGTTTTAATTTACCAAAGTTTTAAACTAACTTAATAAACAGTCATTAAGATAGAAAAACTAACCACTAAAATATACATTTTTGCTAATCAAATTATTTAATCGTGATTAACTAATAGACTATTCAGTATCTTTATTACTTGTGAGAAAATTGAAACTTGCTTCAGATTTCCTCTTGAAGGCCTTGCTTTTATTGCAAAATTGCAAATAAATATCTGTTTTTTTTTTCTCATTTCCCATTTGTTATACTCTTATTTCTGAATGACTCCCTACCATGAAAGTTCCTGAAAAAAAAAAAAATAAACCATGAAATTTACTCTCTCAATCTTATGCAATAAAAGATACAAACAAATATGTAATTTTGTGGTATTTATTTATTACCTGACTCATCAAATAATGAAGTTATTATTACAGAAATTACAGGCCTAAATTAAGTCATTTTAGTATTTAAAGGCCCAAAGAAGAAAATGAGGCTAATATAAATACAAGCTCAAATAAGAAAAAATACAAGCCCAAATAAGAAAAAAATACAGCCCAATGATATTATTATGGACTCTAAAATGTGAAATACCATGGATACTCTTTAAAAGATGAAAATGTTGTAATGATGGATTAAAATTGAATCATCCATTTTATCTTTACAAATTATAGGCCCAAATTAAGTCATTTTAGTATTTCAAGCCCCAAATAAGAAAATTAGGCTAATGCAAAACAAGCTCAAATAAGAAAAAAAACACAACCCAAAAACCATATTTATTGCCTCTTTAAAACATGAAAATATAGTAATGATGGATTAAAATTGAATCATTCATTTTATTTTTGCATGCTATATACCCAAATTAAGTCATTTTTGTATTTAAAGGCCTAAAGAAGAAAATAAGGCTAATATAAATAAAAGCTCAAAAAAAAATACAGCCCAAAGACTCAAATATTATGGCCTCCAAAATGTGAAATAGCATGGATACTGTTTAAAACATGAAAAAAATATTCTTCCTCGTCTGTTTTTTCAAAGAATTGGGTAAATTATGTTTCTTTCTTACTTATTTATTTATAAATAAAAATTAAAAACTAGTAGAGCATGAGCAATTTAGGGATTTTTTGATGCAAACAAGAAACTAAGAATGAAGATGATTCTTATGTTTTGTAAGGATATTCATGGTATTCTTATATTTTGTAGGGATATATACATGGTATTTCTCATTTTTAGGCGTATAATAAATGATAATTTGAGGTTTTTTCTGGGGTATTTTACAAATGAAATTTTGGCCTTGTTGTTGAGACAATTGCATGTTCTTAGTTTTGCTTAAATAAAGAATGTTTAAAAAATCATTCATATCTTAAAAAAAAAATAACCACATCTATCATGATCATATCAACATAAACTATAATTCTTTTTCCCAAATATTTTTTTTTTTTAGAATTAAATATTTTTCTTTTTCAAAAGTATATGTACCAAAATTCCACACTCATGCTTAGATTCCTTAGGGAAACTAATGGAAACAAGATCAAAGACAACACAAAAGAACTTAGGACCACAATGAACTCAATAAGCTAACGTGCTTTCATAAAAAGAAAAGAAAAAAAAACTCAATAACTCAATAAGCTAACTTAAAAGCATTTAGGACCACAATAATAACTCAATTAGCTTCATAAGTTGTACTCGCCCATTCTATGCTACACATCTGAATGGAACCTACATTAGCCATGATTTTATGTGTCACAAGCTGTTGTGTGCTTCCATGCTGAATTTATTGTTGCTAATGACATAACAAAATTAAGATGAGAGAGAAATTAGTCTCGTGTTTGGTTTTTTAGCAAAATTAAGAGTTACTTAAATAGCTAAATGATCTACTACTTGACGTAATTGAAATATTTTGGGCTTGTTATTGGATCTGAACAGTTGTAATGAGTCAGTAGATTTTTTATTCTAGCACTAATAACCTAATAATGGAAATCCATACTAATCATTTCCTTCATGAAAATTTGGGGGCATAGTTTTATATTTTTCGACATTTTTATCGTTCTATATATTTTTTTTGTTTTTTAGAATCGTCTATAGGTTTTGACACTTAACCACTCCAATATATTTCTCATTTTGAAAAATTCTATTCATTTTGGAAAAATATTGACATAATGGTTTTGTTTTAGCTAAATTTGAAGTGTCACAAAGAAATCGAGCTAAGCCATTAGAAATTTTATTTGTGTTTCGAATTACATTAGAAAATTCTAAAATTATTAACCCACTGGAATTTTTGAATTAACCACCATCATGAAAGAAATAGAACTAAAATTCACTAGAAATTTAAATGTATATAGTTACACTAGAAAAATTCAAAAATTTACCAAGTATCCTAAAGAAAAATATAACTAAAAAATTGAAACTATGTATTCTGCACTAGAAAAATTCTAAAATTGACTAGTGTGTGGCAAAGAAATATAACTAACTCCAATCACTACAAGTTTAATCTATGTACATAATTACACTAGAAAATATCAAAAAACAAGTGGCATAGAAGAACCAAATGCATCTAATAGGGGACCATGCAACAACTCCAAATCTACATCTCCAATGATTCCTCCTCATCTTTTTTTTCTTTAGCCGGCCGCAGCACAAAAGGAAAACGGTTCTTTCTTTCTTGGTGCACTTATTTATTCATTTTTTGCAATTTTTGGAGTAATCACTGTTGTGTTGTCCTTGAGTTGGAAAGTGATTTAATTATTCTGAACGAAAAGAATAATATCTATTTTTTTATTATTTTCTTTGCATTGGAAAAGAAAAATTTACTTATCACGCTTAACTAAATCATGTTGGGCTTGTTCATCAACATATGCAATACAAATTATTTTATTTTGTGTCTGTTCGATAAGTTGAAATAATGTAATAGTAAAATAAAGAGGTGAAAAACTGTATATTTAATCGTTATATTCTCTTATCCCCCCCCCCAACCCAAAAAACAAAAACCCCACCCCCACACAAAAAAAAAGAAAAAAAGAATAGTTGTGTCACCATCTTTATTCACATTATTTCATGTTTATTTGGCTAAAAGCTAAAATAGTAGAACATATTCAATTTATGTATATATTTTCTGAGCAGGAATTTATATTTTATTATGCTACTTCACTCTAGTTTCATATCATCATTACGACACACCAACATAATTGTTAGGGTCTGAGTGAAATAATTTTTCAAACTCAATCGATAACAAAATTATTGAAGTCGTCACTAAAACGGCAAATGTGATTTCTCGCATCAGATTTGGCTCTGCAAAGGCCGCGACTTGGACCTTGCAATCGACAATGTCAACTTCTGGGCCACACAAAGTGCGAAACTCGACAAACCAAATAGTCAAAAATGGGATACAGACTGGATGAGCACGTGTTGGAATATTTAAAATACGAGAAACCAACACATCTTTCAACAGAATATGCCATCACAGACGGAGGCCCTAGCAGAGAGGCTTGCCTTCTGAAGTTTCAAAAAAAAAAATTATTGAAGTCAAATAATTTGAATAATATATCAACTTATTTTCATTTTGTGATCGAAAGAAAATTAATCATTCTCCTCACATAAAACCAGAATATAAAAATGTCATTGTAATTGATATTGATAAATAAAGAATTGGTTGTGGGGGAATTTATCAGTCTAGAAGAATGAAAAAACAGCTATTTCGACAATGACAATTATATAGTTTATTTTCTTGAAAGAAAATAAAAAACATTCTATTGTTTATTAAGGTAATATTTGTCGGACTACGTGGCCTTTCCTTTGCCAATTGTTACTTGGTAGGTCGGTTTAGGCACCAAACTAGTTTAATTTAGTCATATGTTAAATTCATTTTAATTTTGATAGTGACAATTAATGGTACTCAAAGTCGTGTGTGAATGGTTAGAACCCAAATGTTTGACTCTATGATTAGCTCAAATTAATTAAACTAAATCGTAATAGTAACAAATAGATCTAGCTATTTTGTTTCAAATTGTATCAAAAATTCAGATTTTATTTTCTTCGATCAGACTGAAGTTTAAATCAATTAGGTCGTGATTTCTAGCAATACAAGTAAACTTTTGAGTCAAATAGGATAGAAGTAGTGTTTTGAATGTCACGATGTGTCGCCATTAAATCGCCGATTAGTCAGATGTCGGTTTTTTACTGTGCCGATTAGGTCATGTCGATTGTTCTAATTTTACGATTTTAACCGACTTTTGGCCAACGTTATCAGAATTTTTTTTTACTTGGTTATATTTGTGGTAGTTATTTGAACTTTGAATTATAGTATTTATTTTTTAATGAAATTATTTGAATTATGATTATTTATATTTTTATGTTTAGTTTTATTGTTGTTAGACTTTAAAATTTTAAAAAAATTATTCATAATTTGTAGTATAATATTTGGGAAAAAAATGTCGAAAGTCAATTCTGATGTTGACTGACGTGCTTCCGATTAATCGCCGAGTAGTCATCGTATAATTAGTTGACAAGGTTCCTGACACAATTCGACGTCCGACATTTAAAATACTAGATAAAAGTATATACCGTAAAATTAGAGTTTTGTTTCATCAAATTTGATTTGAAGTTATTTTAGTTCAGATATCTAAAATTCAAGTGGTTGACTTATCCAAAAAAGTATCATTTATATGCATGTATGGGTAGGATGTGGAGGTATGATTGCCGCATTAAACTCTAGGGCATTTTGGTTGTTGCCCCTCCATTCTCCAACATGTTCCCACAATGAAATGATATAAGATATCTAAGTCCAACTTTCTTTGAGAGTTGAGGCCTATCTAATTCATGAAAAATTCTAAATCAATTTTATTCAATATAATATGTTTACATGATTTAATTTTCTTTGAGAACTACCTTACGAAATATATCATCTATAAATTGTGACTTTAAAAGATAATTTGAACCTAATCCTCAAATTGAACTCACCCTATCTTTTTGGCGGTTTTTGAGCCAAATTCTAATTCAAGTCGAGCTATATATATAAAAGCCAATTTCAAGTCAAATTCAATCAAACAAGAAGCCATGGCCCATACCCAAATTACCAACCCCAATCATGTGTTCCGACTTTTATAAACTTCAAAACTGGTTACATGCATATACGTACAGTAAATCAACATCTATTAACAGTAGACAGCTCATAATCATGAAATGGTCTGATTCATGATGACATCAATGTTTTTTACATTGGGAAGACCAACAGAACAGGCTCACAGTCAAAACTCATAATAGAATCAAGTTGAACCATTGGATCAAAAATCATCGGTTCAGATTATTGAATTATGATGATAGTGTGAGTATAGGTATCATGAGTTTCTCACGCATATTGATTGCTTTCCACTGCTCTCCAGTCGTTTTAAAGTAATAATTGCGTATAAGCCTTGCAGAGTTATAAAATATCCTATTTTATCAGAAACTTTTTGTAAATCATCAAACTCCATATAGTTTATTTTGATTTATTTATAAATACAATAGACAAAAAATATTACTAATATTAATTATTTGAAATATTGTTCATGAAAAATAATATAAATTCATAAATTAATTTTTCTCGGTTCAAAACATAACAAACAAATAATATATGATATTAATATTTAATAAATATTATTATGACAAAATTCTTATTTTTCAAATCTCAAATTCAATTCTATTATCATATGAAATCTTAAAATATAAAGTTCATTGCAACATCAACATGCGTGACAAAATTTGTAGTTTTTAGAAGAGAAATTATTCGGAGTTCCCAGCTTTTTGAGCGTCCAAAAGCGTCCACCATATAGTTTTAGCCGTACACATATATATTTACACTTGGATATACCTTTTTGAACATATACTTTTTTGTAATTTCACTATACATTTTATATTTACAAAAATACATTTTTGGAATTTCATCATAATTTTTGTAATCGGACACTACTGGGCGCTCAAAAATGCTGACATTCCATATCTAAATCCTTTTTAGAAGGGAAATAGATTTTCTTGTACTAGAACTAGATCCCTCCATTTCTCACAAATGGAGAACAAATGTGGATGTGGTTGGACGAAAGGACGGTCCGAGGGGGGTTGGAGAGGATGGGAGAGTGAAGCTGGAGAAGAGCCGACCGCGTGCAGGATGGGCTGGGAGTAAGGGAGCACATTAATGTTTATTATTAACTTCTCTGCAAGGATTAGGGTTCTGGAATTACTGCTTTTTTCCAAATTGAATGCTCATTATTATTATTTCATATTTTTGAGAAAATATTTCATATTTTTGTTTGGAAATGGAATTGATTTGCAGAAATTATTATGTTAATCCTTTTTATCAATCCAATGGGAAACAAATATATCAACCATACTTTTTTTTAGACATCATGCCCGCAGGCCCAATATATCAACCATACTTGATTTTGATTTATTATGTAAAATTTAATAAATATATAAATGATGGGAACAGAAATAATTACATGAGAACTTCTTGAATTGACACTAATGCATGGTAGTGATAGTTCAATGGACTCAAAACTTCTTACAAATTTTGTTCAATAAACTTCTAATAATGTTTTTATAACTTGTAAGCATCATTTTTCTCAAAAAATAAAAAAAAAACTTGTAAGCTTCATATTTTTGTTTCTAAGTATGTATAAACATTGTTTTCATTATTTACGTTAATTCAAATTCTGAAAGTTTGAAATGTGTTTTTTCATATAAAAATAAATAAATAAAGTTAATGAAGTAAAAAAGAAAAATAATTATTTCCAATTTTTAGAGTCTAAAAATACTATATATACAAAGTCAAAAATACAAAAGCATAATTTCTACATTTTCTTTTTATTCAAGTACTTGAAAAAATACTTCCAAACTTAATCTGCATATTCTCATATCATAATCATAACCCCTATATATTTTTGTACAAACCAAAATCAATATAACCCTTTTAGTGCAAGATGTGAACTTTTTCTTGAGCCCACCGTTAGGAAAAGAAAATGCATTTTAATGAAAATTTTATTTGTTCCTTCTTCGTTTATTTGTTTATTTGTTTTTTTATCTCTTCTGCCAAAATCTCGTTTCCCAAAAAAAGCTTCTCGGTTATCAACGTTTATAGGACAGACAGGAATAGAGCTGTTCTTCTCAATCATCTCCATTTGTATCTAGTAGAGTGTCCATCTTTTAATCATTATATTCAAATTTTACGGAAAAAGACTAAAATATATAATATCACTATATTCAAATTTTATGGAAAAAGATTAAAATATATAATATCACTAAATTCAAATTTTATGGGAAAATACTAAAACATATAATTAAGTATTTGAGAATTTACCTTTATGATATATTTTTTTTTTTGAAATGTTATGATATATTATTTATTGAATACACATTAAAAATAAATTATGTTATGTGATCAAACAATGGATTTTACATAGTTCAAAACAGTGAAAATGTTGTTTCTATTATATAATACAAATAAATCATAATATATATCAAATGCATATTAATTATTAACTAGAGTTAAAGCATAAATTTGAAATATTTAAGGGTCATTTCGTTTATAATCTTATCATATAAAATATTATAGAAGTTAATGTTCTTCATATGAGTACAATTATTATAATCTTTCTATTCGATTAATAAACAAGTTGGAAATAAAATTATAATTTTTTCATAATTTATTGGCTAGTTTTATGTGAGTGATTATTAGTAATCTTTTTATCACATCGACAAGAAAAGTAAAAATAAAATTATCTTTGCACATTTTCCCATTTCAAATATTTAAAAGAAAATTTAAGCTTGTCTTACTTCAATTATATAATTTTTTAAATATAAAATATATAAATTAAAATAATTCTCAATATGGGGAGTTATAACTTATTACTATTCATCTTTTTTATTCATATTTATTTGTAATTAATAATAATAATAATTATTATTATTATACATTTTCCCATGTCTTCTATTGGAGACCTAGTTTTTTTGGGACAGGAGAGAAGATAGAATCCGACAAGATTATGGGATAAGCATGCTTAATAGCACGGCCAGGATCACAAGAATCTTCTTTACTGCATGCACTACACCCCTTTTGCATCTTCACCTCATTTCTATTAATTATCAACATCTACTGTTTTACATACTTTAAACAAGTTTTAACTTTTCAATGCCATCATTAAACAAATACTTCTGTTTTCTTTTGAATATGTTCTAATTCTATTTATGAACCCCTTTTATTTGGCATTCAGTAGATAGATAATTGCATGCTAATTAAATAAAAAAGGGCCAGTAAATTTTATATTAGAATACTCCAACTAGATAAACAATTAAAGTAAAGTAACTTAATATAATGTAATTTTTTTCTATAAAGCATCATAATTACTTTTTTGGGCACTTAAAACATCACCAAAATGCCTAATTATGCATATTATGATTTCACTTGGAAGCATGATAAAGTTGGGACAAAATTACAGTCCTGCATTAGGCCCCACAATGTCAAACTAATCAATCAAACCTAGAAATATTTGATTAAGCAAAAGTTTTCTCTTTAGCTTTCAAGTACCAACTTTTCTCTTCTATTTTTGATAGAGAAAAACTGGAGAGAGAGAGAGAGATAGAGAGAGAGAGAGAGAAAGAAAACAGATATCTCTGTTTCTGCTCCTCTGTCTGAATTCTTGCGTGAAGTATTCTCTAATTCCCTTTTTAGTACAAATTTCAGTCACAGAAACAGAGCACCAAAAACGAAACGAGGTAGAAAAAACAGAGCATTAGGAAAGAGTGAAAGAAAGAAAGACAGAGAGAGAGAAAAAGGTAGTTTAAAAAGCAGTGTAGCTTTTCTTTCTTTCATTTTTTTTCTTCTCCCTTGTTGTTTATCATCTCGAGAACTTTTTCTCCACCATTAATGGTGATTTAGGGTTTTGGGTCTTGTTCGTTTACTCTCCACCCGTTTCTTAACTCTTGTTTTTTCTTCTCTCATTCTTCTGTTTATTTAGAAAGAAATGGATGGTAAAGGGCCTAGATTGCTTGATTTGATACCCAAAGAGAGATTTTGGGTTGGAAAAGAAGCTTGTAATGAAGAGAAAAATGGCGGGTTTGAAGAGAAACTCGAGCTGAGGCTCGGTTTGCCTGGTGAAGAAGAGAAGAATGGAGAGAAGCAGAGTGTGAAATCTACTTTTTCTAGGGTTTATTCTGCAAATGTTGCCAAAAGGGTTTTTCTTGGTTCAGTAGAAGCAAACAAAGGTAACCCTAACATAGAAGTATCAAATTTTTTCGTCTTTTAAATATTTGCATCTAAGTTCCTTCAATATTTCTTAGTTTCTTTCATCATTTAACTTCATAAACCTTTCTAAAGTTTTCAACTACTAGAGTTTGGTACTTATTTCAATTTTTTTCTTTCAAAAATTGACTTTCTTTATTTTAATTTTATTCAATAAAAAATGTAAAAAATGACCCTTGTAATTTTTCTTTCTAAATTCTATACTAACTCCCAATTTATTTTGTACTTCTCCTAATTTTTCTAGGAAAAGGTATAATAAAGGAAAAAACTACAGAGGCTAGAAATGAAAATGCATCAATGGCAGACACTAGCTCTCAAACAAGGTTTTAATCTTATCACCCAACTTATTATTATTACTATTGTTGTTATTTAACTTTTTCTTTATCTTATTTTTTTTTGAAGGAGTTCTTTATCTTATTTATGGAAACCCACTAACTTACTGTCTGATTATTCCTCTAATGTTTCATCTATTCAAGTAGAAACTCATAAACTATCCCTTTCAATTTTGCCATTTGTGTGGCGAGTCATTTATTTTCCTTTTTAGTTTTATTTAGGGTTTCATTGTACATTTAGCATATTCCAAGATATATTAACAAACAACTTTTTATTGGAATTTTTAAATTTAATTTGTTGTAATTATATTTAATTCCTAAACACATCATTGACTATATTAAAAAAGTATATTACTGTGTATAAAAAGTAAATTCTTTTCTATATGAATGTATATTATTTTCTTTAAAAGGAGTTGGCATTGAATGTAAGTCACCTTTTTATAATATATAGTATTGATACGTACTGTTTTGTTTATTTTCCACTTAATATATCATTATTTTGCATTGCATTATTAAAGTGTATAGAATTATTGCCACCATGCCTATGTATTTTTTTAAGAAAAGCTATGTATTTTGTAGCTTAGCTTTATTTGGTAAACAATTTATTGTTGTGGTATATAAATTATAAGGTGGAACAGGTCCATGTTGTACCCATCCAATCAGAATGTGCCACATCATCAAATTCAGTTGATTTATTGATTATAGTAAATG
Source organism: Juncus effusus (assembly GCA_027726005.1). Lineage (NCBI taxonomy): Eukaryota > Viridiplantae > Streptophyta > Magnoliopsida > Poales > Juncaceae > Juncus > Juncus effusus. Next base: position 2,293,195 of record CM050893.1, on the reverse strand, counting down.
ATTAATTCATGATGTAAAGCTTTTTGAAAGAAAATGATTGAGTGATTATAATACAGTAAAGGTTTTCTAAAATATTATTTCTCAATTTTAATATCTAAAAATTGGTTTAGCTATTAATTAATAAAATTAATCCTTTTCCTTTTCTCATTTTTAATATTTTTCAAAAAAAAAAAATCATTTTCTTTTTTTAAGCAGAATTTCACAATTTTACTACCTAAATTTGTCTATCTATTAATTTTTTTAAAAATCTTTTTTTTTTCTGTTGACTTCTTTCTTTCGAGGCAGATATTTTCACATTTTTACGACCTACATTTATCTATCCATTAATTTTTTTTAAAGCAGAAATACGACGGCTCCAGTTGTGGGCTGGCCACCAATCCGTTCTTTCAGAAAGAACCTCTCAAACTCTACAAATCCCAAACAAACCCAAAACCTAGGGACTGAAAAGAAAATTGAGGGCGGCAAGAAGGGCCTGTTCGTAAAAATCAACATGGACGGGGTCCCGATCGGAAGGAAAATCGACTTAAAAGCTTATAATGGATATGAAGAGCTCTCATTGGCTGTGGACTTGTTGTTCAAAGGGCTTCTTGCAGGTGGGCCCTTGAATTTATTTAAAATTATTTTCGTTGTTTAGCCTTGATTAGAGGCTTTTAGAGTTGAGAGTAAGTAATTTGTAGTTGTTAAGCATGTATTATTTAAAAAATATATTGAAATTTATTTGAATGTAACTTCAATAAATTTGAACTATTTTTGTTGCATTATAGGCCTTAATTGGACGCTCTTAGAATTGAAAATAAGTAGTTAATATCAGTTAAAACTGTATTGTTTGAAACATGTATTAAACCCAATTTTAAATTATTTTTACTGCATTCAAGCCTTGACTGGACCTTTTTAGAACTTCAAATAACTAACTAATATCAGTTCAAAGTGCATTGTATAAAACTTACAATAAACTATATAAATTAACTGGAGTGTCTATCTATACTTGACCATTTTTGTAGCTCAAAGAGACCCACTGGAGACCAGCAGTGAGAAAAATACTGGAGTGGACCAAAGGGAGATAACTGGATTGGTGAATGGAAATGGAGAGTATACGCTCGTGTATGAGGATGAAGAAGGCGACCGTGTTTTAGTTGGAGACGTACCGTGGAAGTACGTATTTTAATATTTATAAATACTCTTTTAAATTATTATTCCATTTATTTATTAGCATTATATTTCTGTTTATTTATTGTTTTTAAATTGTTTATTTGGTATATGTTTGTATAGGATGTTTGTTTCTACGGCGAAGAGATTACGTGTTTTGAAAACTTCTGACCTTCCTGTATCATCTGTAAGTCATTTTACTTTTAAATTATATATAATAAATATATCTTTTCGGATTTATATATTTTTTCGTTGAATTTAATTTGATATTGTTTGTATGTTTCTACAGTTAAGCACGACCAACAGGAAAAGAATGGCAACAGAGTGCTGATCAGAAGAAATAATATAATTTGTCTAATTAATAGTATTTGTTTCGTTTTTGTGAGAATATTTGTGATGATATGAATTGGTTTTTCGTGCTTATATATCTTTTTTTTTTGTTTTTTGTTGAGTATTCTTCAAGAATATATACTCTAAGTCTTTTGAATCTCTTTTGGTGTTTGTAGGAGTTTGGTACTCTTGGATTTAATGTATGTAAATGTCGGATCGACAATTTATAATTATCTTGTGTCTAAATATTTTCTTTTAGATTTTCAATATTTTGGTTTTTGATGATAGAGAAGGAAAAGGAAGAAAAATCAAACCCATATGATCGATATAAATTACAATTCATAAAATATTGATATTGATATCTTATACAAATGCATTAAGTTTGTTCAAAATTATTGTCTCACCAATCACCATTCACCATATCTTATTTCATGTTAGATATAATACTTTTTTCCCATTCTTTTCTTATTATATATTTTTTCCCATTTAATACTTCTCTTATAAACACCCATATAATACCTTTCTTATAAAAGCCCATAAATATTTTTTTCCCGGCATCTAATGTACTTCCATTATTTTCTTATTTTGGTTGAAGCTAGTTCTTTTCTACATGGAGCAATAATGTTGACCACACCAAGTATGTTGAAGAGCAGAAACTAACATGACAAGTAGTGATTGAATTCAGCACGTGAGGGAAATGTTGGAGAAGACTATTGAGGAAAGATGACAAGTCTAATCATAGATTTGGGCTGGCAAGACAATGAGGCATATCATATCCATAATAGTATGAATTGACATGTTTCTACCTTTCAAGTTCATTAAAGTAAATCGAATTATTCTATTTTGATTTGATGGTAACATGTACTTTCACTTCATTTGCCGTCTCCGGAAGCGACATCCATTATTACATCAGGTCAGAAAAAAAAATATGTGCAAATCGTTGAAATTCATCGATTAAATAAAAAATGACAGAGAACTATAAACATCATCTGTTTCATTTTTTTTTAAATGATTTTAGATGTCATTTTTTAATTTTAAATTAATACAGCTAGATGCGGGATTCGAGTCCTCCTTCTATAAAAATATGAGATTGATAACATTATTGATAAAAAGAAATTGAAATATATTAAAAATTATGCATTCACGATACTCAATCTTTAATTTAGATCAACTGAACCCTAATTGTTCCTCAAATTGGTTCAAATAACACTCAATTTAGTTCAAATGAACCTCGATTTATTCAATTGAGCAATTAAAACTCAACATTTTATTGAGATTGCAATACAATTTCTCCAACAAATTATTACATAAAGAAGATTTCAACATTAGATAAAGAAAGAAAGCACCCTCCTTTTTAGGCTCACTAAAATCAACATTAAGAATAAAGAATCTAACAATGGATAAAATCCCTTCCTCCATACTCTCAATGGAAAACAAACACAATGTCTCTTTGCATTGGCACCTCAAACTCGAAACAACCTTCAATGAACCTCTCGATTACCAAAAACTCAACAAACCAACCGTCAAATCTAATTCTTTCAATAATCGCGAATTTCCACATGCCGATTTCTTTTTGGACCTCCTCGCCAGTCCACCTCAGCATGAAAGACCAGCAGTTTCTTGGTGAACATGACTTGATACGACTATTCATCGATATGGCCAACTGGGTCCTCAAGTTTCCTCTGTTGTTAAACTCAATTTATCAACAAATGAATTATGCTATTATCTTGTGTGTCACTAGATTGGTTTTGATCTAATACATCATGTATGAATTTGTGCATCTTAGGTATGGTCCTAGCAAAGATGTGTCTTTCCGCTTCCCGGCGATCCAAATCCGAGAAAACTTCATGGATGTGTTTAACCTAGTATTCCTAATCCTAGTTTTCCTGGTTTGCATCTACGAGACTCCTCATGACCTCAGGTGAGGTTGTGTTAATGCAATATAGCTCCAACTAATGAGCCCAAAGGCCAAAGAGACTTCAAAATATCTGGCATGGATCCTGGTGCAAATCTAGAAGAAGAATGGATGAGAGGGTTGAATCTTGCAACAACCAACTGGATCAGTGAGCTCCAGTCATCTTATTACAGGGTATCTTTGATACTGTTTTCATACACAATATCTGCCAGTGGTTTATGGAAGGTTCAGTTGTATTGCCCAGTTATCGCGATGAAGATGGAGTCTAGCTCTATGACACAAGATGAGAAGTTGGCTTTTTCTTTAAAAGTACCAACAAGTAGAAGTGGAACTTGGATATAAGGCCCAGAATTATATTCATGTGGTAGTGAATGTTGATAATATAAGGTTAGATTTATGTTTTTTTCTTGGGAACAATTATTTTTTACCATTGGAACTCTTTATTTACTTAAATATAATATTTTAATTTATCTTTTGGTTCAATATGTCTTTGAACTCCTGAATTTTAGGTGTGATGTGACTTCATTGGTGTCTGATACCCTCATGGCGGAGCAAGGTTACGGATGAGAAGAAAAACACTTTCCCTCACCTATTTCTCTACGAATTACACCGATACAACAATCAAGCATACTTTCAGTCTCAGTGACAAGATCCTCAGATAATCCAACGCATGAAATCGGATTTGAAAGAACGTTGGGGCTCATTTTGGCCTAAACGTTGGGGCTAACGAGAGTATTGTTTTGAGTGTTAAACCTTGGAAGTTTATACAGTTGGCACATGGAAGCAGTGTTGAACTAGACTGGGCATTACATGACGGGCTAAACGGACATGAGGTGTGTATTTTTAACCGAATCAAATTAAATTGATCCATTTTGTATAAAAAATGATTTGGTCCTTATAAATCCTCTAATGATAATAACATATTAATCCTGCATTATTTCACATGTAGGTTGTTTCAGCGAAACCCTCAAAATTTTCGATTTTTCAACCTAGGGCCTGGTTCAGGGACCGGTATGCCAATGCATACCGACCATTCACAAGACAAGGTGGAGTCGTGTTTGCTAAGGATGAATATGGAGACGGTGTATCTTGGAAAGTTTGTCGAGATTCTGCCGCTAAAACCATGCAATGGGAAGTTAAAGGGTTGATTTAGTTAACTTATTGGCCTAACAAGCAAAAGAGCGTTTATACCGAGACTAGGTGCCTCGAGTTTACTTAATGCCTCTCTCTCACCCTTGCTTGAGTCAATTAGTGTTATATGATATATTTTTTTATATGTATATATAGGTATGTGTATACATAGTATATGTATAATGAGTACGCATTCTAAACCGCAATATAAAGCATCACTATAAATTATGAAACCATCTCCACCAGAAGGAATAACTAACACTGGTGCGCTAGTTAATCTCGCCTTTAATTCTGCAAAACTTCTTTCACAATATTCATCTCAAATAAATTTCACCTTCTTTTGAGTCAAGTGTGTCAGAGGTAATGCAATTTTCGAAAACCTTCCACAAATCTTCTGTAGTAACCCGCGAGACCAAGAATTAGACATGGATATGTTTATATGCATGTGTGGTTAGGTTGTAATGTTGGCTTCTTTGTGGTGTCTCATCTCCTAATATTTTGTGATGTCATTCGGTAAGAAATTAAATGGTATATTTAACTAAGTATGTGTTGTTCCTTGTCGTTTTTTGTGGATAAAAAGCCTTCCCAGAAATTGAATGAAATCTTAATAATGCCTATCTTTAATAAACATGAGTTGAAATCCTGATTTTTCAAATCCATTAACTGAATCCTATATTTTTTCTGGGTTTCCGCATTGTAAAATGGGATAATTCGCGGGGATAGAAAATCCGACCCTAAACAAAGAAAACATTTGAATTAAATTATTTATTTTTGCTGATGTAAATGTAAATTATTGACCTGAAGTAATAACTTTTGCTTCGGCTGGCAAGATATATCGTTTTGAAATTCTAAATGTGCTTGTGGCGACCTCAATGCAACCTGTAAACAAATAAAAAAATAAATAGAAATTAACAAATATTTGTTGGAAAAGATACTTACAGAATTAGTTTACCTTATCAAATTTTGAAGAAAAAAAACAGAAAGAAATTTGAAAAAAAAAGTTTCTACAATATGCTGAAAATTGTACAAAATTTTCACATTTGAACTAGTCATTTGTTGAACTTAATTAATCTCTCTCTCAGCATAATGTAGGGACCTTTTGGCAAATTCCCAACAAAATATACTGGTACAAGTGAATTTAGAGAAAAGTAAAAAAAAAAACAAAGGTAGGAACAAGAAAAGATACCTCATTTCCCTCTAGTAGGTACGGATTTAAAAGACGTCACACGGAATTCCTCAGACTTCATTCTTCTATAATGAAGAGGCTCCAACTGCACAAAAATTATATAAAATAATTAAATAAAAAATTTAACCCAAATACTTGATTAAATTGAAATAAATGTAGCACACCATGCGTAAAAAATGGTTAAATATAATCAACATTATTATAAATAAATGTTATAAAAATAGCATATAGTGTAAAAAGAGAAACTAAGTGATTTAAAATGCTCATAGGTGTTTTATCCATCCTTATTAGGGGGAAGCAAATAAAATTGCAGCCATAAGTAAAATAACTCATCCTCACTCAGAGCTTTTAATAGCACCTAACATCATAAAAACAGGAAATTGTTTCAAATTTTTTGAAATGAAATAAAATAAATTAAAAATTAATATTTAGTACAAAAACAATGTATACCCTAATTGTTAATCTTTCGAGAGGGTTTGTACGTAGAAAATACTTGACTGATCTAAAAATCAATATATCAATAGGAAATTGTGTTATATCCAACTTAAACAATAAAAATCAAAGTAATATAGGTGCCGACCAAAAGGAAAGTTAATATTTTTTTTCTTTTCATTACCTTATATCAATTGTACCAGGTGGAATGACATTATGAAAGGAACTATGTTTACTTGACTCTGAAGTAATGTTCTTCTCATCTCCAATCTCACAGTTTTATAATAAACACAATATATGCATGTAAATGATTGTTGCCAGGAAATAAGCAAGAAAAAAAAGAAATTTTCCCTATATGCATGTAAATTGGAGAAGACTCATACTAGTGATCTGCCCTTCCAAATTGATGTATCTGCATATATTAAAAAGATTGAGGTTAGAAACAAAAAAAAGATATGAAAAGGGACAAGTGAACTACATGTTTTTTGATCAAACAAACAAGAAAGATAAAAAGGAGAAACCTGAAGTTGGCTGCTCAAAATACCTCTCCCAACATCACTCCTACGATTTTAAATAAGAATATATACAATAAATCCATTTTTATTTTCATGAATATTAAGTCTAAGGAGAGAATAATGACATAATAAAAAGAATGGAAAGTGCAATTACAAATTTATTAGATATAAAATAAAGTAGAGTTATTACAAACCTGGAACATTAAAATACCACATACTGAATATCATATGAATACCATATAGCCGACATGAAAAATACCATATCTAGAATATCATTTGAATACCATATATCCTGACATGAAAATACCATATATTGAATATCATTTGAATACCATATAGTCGATATAAAAACATATATTGAATATCATTTGAATACCGTATAGCCGACATGAAAAAATCATATACTGAATATCATTTGAATACCATATTAGAGACAATAAATCATAATAAAAAAAAATACCATATGCTTTTGAATACCATATAGAAGACATGAAATCATAATCATGAAAAACACCAAATGCTTTTTAATAATACCATTTGAATATCAAATTTCCAACATGAATCATATTCCTAAAAAAATATCATATACTTTGAATACCATATTGCCAACACGAAATAATAATAATGAAAAATATCTTATGAATTTGAATATCATTTGAACACCACACATAAATTATATTTATACTTTTGAATGCTATATGAAAACCATATTGCAGACACAATGCATTCGAATATCATTTTGGATACCATATTGACTACATGAAACCATATTCCAAAAACAATGCCATATGCATGTGAAAACCTTATTGCTGACCATATGCATTCGAATATCATCTTGGATACCATATTGACTACATGAAACCATATTCCAAAAACAATACCATATGCATGTGGATATTATTTCGTATACCTTAAATTAAGTATTTGATTTTTTTTAAGTTTATTGGCATGTATATGTAAGTGAGATATTTAGGAACTACAAATAATACCTGGATTACATGGTTAGACCGAGCGATATATTTCTCGAGCAAAGCAGCCCAAATGAATATGCAGCTTCTCTATGTCCACTTAACAAAGAATGATCAATGAATCCACTAGGCTTTTCTACTAACCTCATCCTCTGTGCAAAAAAAATTAAAAAGTTGAAAGATATAAGAAAATTTTATGGTTTACACGTACTTTACTTTATGTTTATTTTCTTATTTGGTGGTTTAATTGATTGATTGTGTTCCCTAACCTAGCACCAAATTACGAATAGTATCCAGAGGAATTGGATTGTGTGTCGATGGTTTCAAATGGAAACAAATCGGATGGGTCGAACTGGACAAGAGCAACAGAGATCAAACTGGACAGTATTTGAGGTCTTAAATGTTTTTCTGCTTCAGAATTATTTTCAATGCATGCTGCCTTAGTCTCCTTATCCCGATGCACCAACCGCCACCCCTCCTGCACGGTTCTTGATGTATGCCAAGCTGCAATTTTGGAAAGTAAAAAGAAATTATAAAAGAATACTTAAATAAAATAATCTAAATAATTATATAAATTATGAAAGTAGGAAAGTAACAAAGAAAAGTTGTTCCATGCATGGCATGTTTTAGTGAGATAAGGCTGGAAGCATTTCATCATGCAAGCTGCAACAAAAATCGTAAAGAAGTGCAATTACATCCTAAATAATATTTAGTCATGCAATAGAGCTTCAGTTCAATTTTACAACAACTGGAATTAGGGTTTAGATTACATTTCAACCAAAACTCAATTTACCTCATCAATTAAGCACAGTTCATAGGTTATTTTCTTCACAAGTTTTATTCAATGAGAACAATACAAATGTAACCAAATATGATAAAAGAGTACCTAGTTATTGTAGTCTGGCCTGCATATGAAACCCAAAGTTCGCAACTCCTCTTCAACCTCATCACATGAACAAGCCACTGAAAAGGACTTCAGGTTATTGAACTTGCCGGCACAATTGAGGTCAGCATCTATCGTACTTGTATGTACATGCCAATACACTGAGGTCATCATCTGTCGTACCATAATGTACTTGCCGGTACACTCCTATAATTGAATTGCTTATTGGTAGTAACGGACTCGCCATGCAGTCATCGATCAAATTTGTTCTGAAAATACTAAAAAATAATAGATAAAATATTGTGCATGTTATAAATTAAGATAAAAATACAGAAAATTGAATAATAATCATCATGTTTCTGATAAGAACTTGTGGAGTGCTTTTGAATACCAGAGGGGTGTTCCCGGTACGTCTTGCGCACATCATCGGCTCCAAATCACCGCCTTGTTAAAGGGCAGGGCCTCCTCCGCAACTCCGATTACTTTTTTTGTTATTTTGCCTCCTAAAAAATTCAAATAAATAAATTTAGCGTCAAAATTAGAAAATTAAAAAAATTAAAAAAGAACAATAGTAATTATTATTATACTCCCTTTAAGCATTCAATTCTCTCGTGCGTCTTCTTGTTCTTTGCATCCTACAAAATTCAATAAATAAATAAAGTGTCAAAATTGGAAAATTAATAAAAATTAAAAAACAATAATAACTATTGTTAGACTACCATTAAGCATCCACGTCTCTTAAGTTGGTCTCTAAAAGATGATTTGTGCGCCTCCTTGTTCGTTGCGTCCTACAAAAATTCAAATGAATAATTAAGTCTTAAAATTGGAAAATAAGAAAAATTAAAAATTAAAAAAACTATTGTTACACTCCCCTTAATATTTCGCTGATGACCAAGGTAAAACTAACGCCAGATTTCCGTTGATGACCGAGCCAAAATATTTCGCAGCCCGTTGTTAGATTTTGTGTGACACTCTAAAAAAGTAAAAAAATAAAAAAAGGTATGATTTATAAAATTATAAAAATAATAAAGTAATTAGAATGTGAAAGAACTTTATAAGTATAATATTAAATCAATAATTTTGAAGGTGGGGTCGAGTAAATTAATGTATTTTGGATACATGTGTTTTCCTTGTCCTACTGGAGACTGCAATGGCGTGTCTCAAAGCCGTGCGGCCCAAGTCTCGCGCGAACTTACTACCACCTCTCAGGTTGGTCTCTAAAAGCTAATTTGTGTCTTCTTGTTCTTTGACTCATACAAAATTCAAAAAAAATAGTGTGTCAAAATTAGAAAATAATCTTGTGAAGATGGATTTATCAAAAAAATAAATAAAAATAATAATAATATTGATTATCACCAAACCCTTAAGCATCTCTTTCACTGAAGTTGGTCCAAAATGACTTGTGCACCTTTATGTTCTTTGCATCTTACAAATTCAAATAAATAAATTAACTATCAATATTAGAAACTAATTTAAATATAAGGGACTTACAAATTAGAACTTCAAGATCTTAGAGAGAGGAGAGAGAGAGAGGGGGACCTGAATGTGATCAGAACCAAGGAGTATTTGATTGCAATGCATTTAAGAGAGCCACGTGAAGATATTATTGCCAAGATTTTATATGTCATGGCAATGTTAGGATGTGAGAGCCACAAGTCAGGTGTAAAAGATACAATGCTCGATTCATATACCTGAAACAAAAGTAACCACATAAACAAATAAAATAGATATGTAAGTATTGAAACATGAGTACAGGCCCGGTCCTAGACCTAGGCCCATAAGACCTAGGTCTAGGGTCCAATAATTTTAGGGGGCCATTTTTAATATATATTACCTATATATATATAATTATAATAAGCCCAAGCCCAACCCAAACAACCTAAACCCAACCCTCTCACAAGAACCCGACCATTAACAAAAAAAATCAGAAAAATAAATAAAATACCTTGCTCGTCTTTGTCTCGCGAGCTCCTCTTCGGCTCACCTGTCCGCCCTGCCATCGCCGGAGCTGAGCCCGCCGCCCACTTCTCTCCTTCTTCTCCAAAGGTATTTTTTATCTTTCTACTCCACAAATTCTAGGGTTATTTTTGAGTTTATTTATCAATTAGGGCTTTAATTTGAGTTGATTAATAGGATTAGTAGGATTAAGATTTTCAGTATTTAGAATTAAGTTCGTTTTGTTCGAATTAGTACTTAATTATTCAAAATTCTCACGAATTGTGACTCAATTAGTGGTTAAATTGGACTGAATTTGATATTTTTCAGCCCCAAATCAAACAGTGAATAAAGAGAGAGAATTTGAAATAAAAGCAATGTTTTTCATACAATTTTCAACACAAAAAATGAATACTGAGCTCTCTTTATTTCGTTGGAGAAGAAAGTGATTCATTAGCTATTTCGATTGGATTCAGTCCACCACACAAGCATGAAACAACACCCTAGATACTTGACCCCACTTAATAATCTCAATCCAACCATGACATGTGCTGGACCATAACCCACAAAATAGAATAAAAAAGAAAACAACAAACAATCATTTAGTCCATACATTAATTCTTATTACAAAACATCAAATAACTAATAAAAACTTCAACATCTTGACAAATTGGTCTCTTGATAAAAATGAGATATTAAAAATTAGAATTTTCAAATTTTATCTTATTTTTTATTATTGTATATAGATGCAGACGAGATAGATACTAATCAAGTCATTGATACTTTTGCTTCGAAATTTCCGAATAGAGCTATATTCAAATGATGATTATAGTCTTATAACTTTTGTAAATCAATATAATATTGATATTAAATATTTTGTTTTGTTTTTATGTATACTAAGACTCTTAAGAGTAAAAGAATAGATCTATACGTATATATTTTTTTTTTGGCATTGTGTTTTTTAAATTTATTATGATTGAAAAATTTTGGGGTCCTATTTGGACGTCGGTCTAGGGTACTCCAAAATCCGGGACCGGCCCTGCTTGTGAATCGAGCTCTGATTGACCGAAACGGGTCGGCCTGACCCTGTTTTAAATATTGGGATATTGTTCCTCTAAAATTGATAAATAAAAAGATAATAAGTAAACCAATTTCGAATTTTAAACGGAGTAAAAAATACATAGAAAATTATTCATACCTTTTGGGTCAATTTCCAAAAGTGCCTTTGCTTTGTTAAGTGAGTTTTGGTCAAGCGAAATGGGTCGCCTCGACCTGGTTTGAAATATTGGAACTTGTTCCTCTAAAAATTCATACACTCAGAATAAATAAAAAGATAAAAAGTAAATAAATTTCAAAATTTAGACCGAGTAAAAAATGAATAGAAAATTGTTCATACCTTTTGGGTCAATTTCCAAAAGTGCCTTTGCCATGTTAATTGAGTTTTGGTCAAGCGAAACGGGTCGACCCGACCCGGTTTGAACTATTGGAATTTGTTTTCCTAAGATTCACAAGCTCAGAATAAATAAAAAGATAAAAAAAAAATTAGAGTAAAAAGTAAATAATTTTTTTTTTTGTACATTTTGGGTCAATTTCCAAAAGTGTCCTTGCCTTTGTAATTGAGTTTTGGTCAAGTGAAACGGGTCGACCTGACCCGGTTTTAAATATTGGAATTTGATCACTACCATTTACAATTAATTCCTCTACAATTCAAACATATATTGATATATAACAAGATTAAATACAAATAAATATCAAAATTCATCTATAAATTCCAAAATATATCTTTTCTTTTTTCTTCTTCTCATCTTTTTTGCGCTAAGCGAGAAATTCGATAGTTCCTTTTGTTTTTATTTTAAGATTTTTTATTTTTCTTTAGATATGGATGGCATAACTATTAATTTTCTTTTCTTCGGCAAAAAACGTTATTATTAGACTACTTATAAAATAAATTGAGAAGTGTTCATATTATGCCTTTATGGTCAATTTCCAAAAACGTCCTTGCCTTCTCAACCGAGCTCTGTTTCACCGAAACGGGTAGATCCGGCCCGGTCTGAAATATCGGAAATTGACCTGTACCATCTATAATTTCTCCTGAAATTCTTAATAACGTAAAAAATAAATTTATATTGTGATTTTCCAAAAACATATATAGAAGAGCTTCAATTATAAAAAATTAAATTAATGGAAAAAAAAATGTACCTGTGTTAGACTCGAAAAGGGCCTTTGATTTCTCAATAGAACTATCACTCGTTGATATCGGTTTTCCTGAACCGGTACGAAATAATGTTTGCTCAATTTCCTTCTCTGCATTTAAAAAAAGTAAAATGATTAAGAAATTATCAAATAATTGATGAATTCCTTTTGAATGTGTTGAGCCTATTTAATTAATCCCATTTTTAAGTCTATACACTGAAAAATTATGAAATAAGTTTACCTTTCTTTATTTCTTGCACTTCGAGTGACTCAGATGCACATTTTTTTTCCACAATTTTTGGCAAAACTGTACATATTAAAGAAAAAAACACTAATACTTAAACTAACATACTAATATAATCAAAACACAACCATTTCGTACTAAATACACATTTTTCAATCAATTATCATCAATCCTCTTTGTTTTTTACCAACTCATCTACTTATAACACGCAACAAGCAAATCTGTTTGGCTAATTAGCACAGGGTTTAAGAGGAAAGAGCGTAACCTTCCCACAACAAATACACATTTTTCAATCAATTTATCATCAATCCTCTTTTATTTTTACCAACTCATCTACTTATAACACGCAATAAGCAAAATCGTTTCGCTAATTAATGTAGGGTTTAAGAGGAAGGAACGCAAGTAACCTTCCCTCGACAAATCATCGATGGAAGAACGTTTATTCGGATTTTAATAATCTCTCCCTCTCCCTCTCCCTCTCTGTGCTAATTCCACCGTCTATTTGATAAGAGAATGTTTATTCGGATTTTAATCATGGGTCCCACGTGTCAGAGATAGAAATCATTGGCATTTAAATGGATAAATTTAATGATGGGTCCCACGTGTCAGAGATAGAAATTATTGGCATTTAAATGGATAAATTTAATAATGGGTCCCACGTGTCAGAGATAGAAATCATTGGCATTTAAATGGATAAATTTAATGATGGGTCCCACGTGTCAGAGATAGAAATTATTGGCATTTAAATGGATAAATTTAATAATGGGTCCCACGTGTCAGAGATAAAAATTATTGGCATTTAAATGGATAAATTTAATAATGGGTCCCACGTGTCAGAGATAGAAATCATTAGCATTTAAATGGATAAATTTAATAATGGGTCCCATGTGTCAGTGTAATGAGATTCTCTTTTAAAGTTTTCAACGTAGATGGCGGGAAAAAGAGAAGGAGATTTTGCAATGGAAAAATAGTGGAATTCAATTCCTGGATTTTGGAGCGGGAAATCGGCTCCTGCTTATTGATGGCGTGGGTGGATGATTATTGCTTTGTTTTCCTTCTTAACCCGGATTTTATGCACAGAAGAAATAAGGAACATCATCTTATTAGTTGAATAAATTATATATTCATTTAATCTAACAATCATATTAATTACTTCACCTCAGAGTTAAGACAATGCTGTAAAAAAAGAAAATGGTCAATGCAAAAGGAAAGAGTCAAGCATGTAGAATGTCCTCTAGATTAGCAGCTCCATCCAATATATTACCTTAATGATGTCTCAACGATAATAGATTTCCACCATGCAAATCTTTTGCAAAATCATTTGATATTTCTCTAAACTTCTTGGTGCTGGTCACATTCAGGTCCCTCTTATTTTTTTTATTTAAATTTGTAGCTTTTCCTTGAATACAGTGTAAGTAGTTCTTATTATTTTTGTCCCTAACAATTTTCGAACTGTTGTTTTTACATCTAGAGTGATGTGGTATATTTTGACGGAGGAGTAGAAGATTGCATTTGAATTATTACATGGAGTGAATGAGAGGGTCCGAACTGGCATTTGGGTTGGGACTGTTTCATTTGCAACAACTCCTCTTGGCACCTCAACAACTGCATTGGTGACGAGGTAGTTAAATTTTTATTGTTCTATTAGTAAACTTCTCATTTAACTTGATATATCATTTAATATTTTCTATGTTTATGTTAGGTTACGACTATGTCTCACCTGGATCGGCCGATGTACCTTTTGGCATACCTCGCCAACCAGAGCCGTGTCTATATTATTGACAAGGAGTTCAAGTGAGTACGAGACCCTTGTGATGTGTGGTGATTTGGACTGTGCCAATGATTTCTTCCCTCCATACCAAATGAGCATCACAGCAGGTAATAAAATTAGTTGCTTAATCACATTATAAATAATACATATTTCTTGAATTTTTTTTCCTTCCTAAACCATATAATGTGGATTTTACAGGATATTGGAGCATGTTGGGCCCAAAAATAAAGGGTGAAGATAGGAGGTGGTAAACCAAAAGGCGGACGGAGGAATAACGGCTCTGCACATGGCTACACCGAACAGTCATGCAGTTTTTGGAAAATATCACAAAAAATTGGATTGTAACAGCAGCGTACTTCTACATACATGCTGAATTTACTGATACTCAAGTTTTGGAAGGGTTCTGCTATGAAAGGTAGTATTGTTTCAATCAAATGCATGCAATTCTAATTCTTATTTTTTTCCATAAAATTAGCAAATAAGTTTATTATCTTTATATTTGGGAATTAAAAAGGGCTTATATTGGTCTATAGCACAGCAATGTTGTACCAATCGGAAGTCTTCCTCCAAGTAAGCTTATCTATTATGTTCATGTTGCATTTTATTTATTTTCTAAATTAAGTGATAACAAATTGTGTATTTTTCTTTTCAGGGGCAACTTGAAGAGTAGCAACTTCTTTTGCTATCATCAACATAGCTCTACTAGAAGGCTAAAGACCATGAAGATTAGATGCTCAATGAAATGCCGCGTATCTCACTACAACATGCCATGCAAGAACTTCTCTCTTACTTTCCTCCTTTATTTACTAGATTAATATGAAGAATAGTTTATTTGGATTTAATTTTTTGTTTTTGAAATTTGTAGGAGTGATAGAAGCTGTGAATCGGTGGGACAGTGACTCGGTAGGAACTGACAAAAGCAGGTCTACCCTATGGTTCTGATCGGCACATTCAATCCTGTTTCTCCTTTCATAATTTTAATTTTTTAGATTATTTTATTTAAGTATTCTTTTCTGATTCTTTTTTTTTTTTTTTTTTTTTTTTTACTTTTTCCGAAATTTCGGCTTGGCATGCATCAAGAACCCTTTAACCCTAAAGAAGAGAGGAAAAAGATATGCTCTAGTAGGCTGGCTAAAACCATGATGATCAGTTGCATGCTGCCTATCTCTACAACAGCCAACAATTTTTCTTACTTTCCTCCTTTCATAGTTTATTTATTTAGATTAGCTCATTTTATTTAAGTATTCTCTTCTAATTCTTTTTTATTTTTCTGTTGCGTTGCAGCTTGGCTTGTGCATCAGGAACCGTGCAGGAGGGGGGTGGCGGACCGGTTCAGATTAATCTCAAAGCCCAAAACCCTAATCTTAATCAAAGGCGCACAAATTATCTTGGAAGAATAGGATGCATATGGGGAGTATTATACTTAATACTTGTTATTCTTTATTTAGTTTATTTGAATTAATCCATCTTAAAATAGTTATTTTCTAATTTTAAGACTTAATCTATTTAGTTGAATTTAAATTTTGTAGGATGGAAAGAGTAAAAATGCGCACATTCAAATCTAGAGAGCAAAGGAGGAGGAGTTGCATGGTAGAGTCAGAGAGAGATTCTCTTCGCTTGATGAGGTTTATTTATTTATTTATAATTGTATGTTGTTTTAATATTTTATGGATTTTTATATTATTATATTAATGAGATTGTATTTATTGCAGGGGCATCAATTGATATATTGTTAGCAGAAGAAGATATGCATGAACTCTTTGCTCTCAAATAGTGCAAGGGCGAGGAACCAAAATTCCTCTATGCGAAGGTCTCTCTCTCTCTCTCTCTAAAAGTTTTAATTATTTCATAATTTTTTAATTAATTTAATTTTTTTCCTTCCTATAAACAGAATTGGATAAGAGGATGCATGAACTAAAAGGAGAACTAATGGAGATTTGGAATTTAATTTTATTCACAAACACCCCTGAGGTTTCTCATATTCGCAAAACACCCTTGCATTACAACGCCCACTGCCTTCTACCAGATCTCAGGTTATATATATTTTGTCAAAAATATTTATTATATTTTTACATTATGTACTGTTTGAAACCGTGAAATGTCGTGTTTGCCCTTTTTGAAATGCAATTATATTAAGTACTTTTTTAGATAAATTTCCATTCTTCCGATTTCTTTCTTTTTTTGCAGAAAAATATACTCTGTTGTCAGCGCGATGCTTGAGCTCGGTTATGCATCTTTGCTCATTATTGTAAGGTACTAAAATAATGTTGTAAGGAAGGGTTGACTTTGACTCAAATTTACCATTTTTTTAACATTGTTCTAATAGGTTTAATTTTATTTTCATAGGCTACAACAATACAACACGGGACTATCTTATTATGGGCAAAACACAAACTATGTGTCACTTTATTGATGATCTAAACCCTAAACTAACATAAGTTTGTACAATAACATGATTATTCGTACATTTTACAAAAAATTATAATAAAAAGTTCGTAGATTATTTTGCATATCAGATTTTAGCTGAACATATAAGTTTATGAAGCCATAATTGATGTTCAAAATCTCATAAGTTTATCATCCCGCTTTTGGAAATAATAAATTATATGTTAAAAATTTCATTAAAATGTATTATGAAAAAGAAATATGAACATTTTTCCTATGTTTTTTGTTAAATATACTTTCTGAGTAATCATGCTATCTTGTAGAATGATGTGGTCTTATGTCACCATAGATCCTCATTGGCCTTGAAAAGTGATACACAGTTCCTATGATTAGGGGGTTTTATGAAAGATTCCATGTTTAACGTATAAAAGAATCTCAAATGCCATTCAGTCGGTATCTCAAAGACCGAATTTAGATTTGGTCTTTTTGCAAAATTGTCTTTATGGTATTATAAAATAGAGCGTGTGTATTTACCGGAAAGTTCCTTTCAGCTTTTTCTCCTTCCTAGTTTTGGCATTAATTCAATATCTAAGTTATGAACTAATTATTGATTTATTCTTTCGCATGCACAAATATTTGCTGATGGATTGGAGTGAATGGCTCACTGATCTCATGAGGGGGTGGCCGCCGGTGCATCAGGATCTTCAAAAAAGAAGAGAAGAGAGGAGAAGAGATGAGAGGAAAAAGAGTAACAATTTTAAGAGTCTACACTTTGGTTCCGATCAGCACGGTTCAATCTTGCTTCTCCGCTAGGTATTTATTAGCATTATGTAATCACTTAATATTATTTATAAATTAATTCCTAATTTTGACACTTAATTTTGAATTTGGTAGAAAAAGGCACACAAATAAATCAAACCCTAAGTCGGCGACCAGATCTCGAGCAAAGGATTACTGAACAGGAGATGACCATTATTGTGTTTGTGATCCTATCATCCTATCGCAATGGGCTTGGTGATGCAATTGCGTTTTGTGTAGCGATCCGACCGTGATGGGTTTAGATACTCCTTTGACCCCCTCTCGTTATTCCATGTGTTAACACTGTTTCCTCCTCTCTCTCTTTCAAAATGAAATTCCATGTATTAACACTTTTAAGAGTAACAATTTTGAGTATTGAATTTTGTTTATATTGTTTATAAATGTTTTTTTTTTGTTAACTCATTGTTTTCATGCAAAGACAGTATGCCTAGACTTTTGTTGGTTAAGAAATTAAGTAACTCGGTGAAACGGAGTGGACAGTGGACAATGGAAATAGAGGTGGAATCAAGCAAATTTGGTGAAACAGAGGTTGACGATTGCAAGGGAACGGTATTTTGCAACTTATTATTTTTGGCTATTTTTTTAGTAACTTAATTTTAAATCTTGTACTTACTAATTTTTTGCATGCAGGTAGCTGAAGATTCGACATACCATAAGCATGAGAACAGTATGGGATCTCTTTGTGAGCCGCCATGAAACCTTTAAGAATTTATGGTGCACTGGGTCCACCATGGACCAACCACGCCTTGGTCCACCGCATCATGTCCGTCCGGCTTCTCATCGTTGGTGGCGAGGTACTTTAATTTATTGTTCTATTAGTAAACTTCTCATTTTACTTGATATATCATTTAATATTTTCTATGTTTCTGTTAGGTTACTACTATGTCTTACTTGGATCGGCAGCCAGAGCCGTGTCTATATTATTGACAAGGAGTTCAAGTGAGTACGAGACCCTTGTGATGTGTGGTGATTTGGACCGCGCCAATGATATTCTTCCCTCCATACCGAAAGAGCTTCACAACAGGTAATAAGATTAGTTGCTTATTCACATTTTTCTATTTCTTTTTCCTCTTTTTATAAATTAGAATATTGGAAAAATTGTTGAAAATGTTTGAAATTTGGCAGTGTTGCTCATTTCTTGGAATCACGTGGAATGCTGGAGGAGGCTCTTGATATTGCCACGAGGACCCTGATTATAGATTTGACTTTGCTGTCCAGTTTGGCAAACTTGAGGTCGCAAAGGTATGTATCATTCGTTTGCTTATATAGTTAGGAAATAGATTTGGGAGAAATTGTCATGAGAAATAATATTTTTGTTTATTTTCTTTGATCAGGCAACAACAATGGAAGTACAGAGCGAATCCGAGCGGGAAGTAGCTGGGAGAAATGGCCATGTCTACTGGTGGAAAGGTTCATTCATAAATCCTTCTCATTAAATATTATGAATTTAGTGGATACATTAATAATTGGGAAATTTTTCAAAATCCTCCTAACTTTTTTGGAATTTATCAAAAACCCTTTATTTTTCCAAATTCTTCAAAAACCCCCTATAAAGTGGCTTGAATTATTTTTTTACCCCCTATGGGGTTAATTCTAACATTTCCATCCAATATAATTTTTAAAAAACCAAAATGCCCTTCATATATTTATTTTTATATTTTATTTTATTCAATTAAAAATAAAAATATTTTTTTACATCAAATATAAATAATTGTGAACTAATATACAAAATTATAATAAATATTTTACGTAAAATAAAATTATCATTTAATTATGGAATAATAAAAAATATTTTTTTGTAATATAATATCATAAAAGAAAAAGTAATATATCATAAGATAATACCATAAAATATCATCACCAAAAAATATAGTCAAAATAATTTAGTCAAAACTATAATTTGTAAAAAATAAAAAAATAGAAATCACATATATCTTTTTTTTTTCAATTGAAATAATTTTGGATCTTTTATTCGTGTGTTCTTCCGTTTTTTGAGTTTATTGTTAATGGGTTTTTTTGAGGTGGAATTTATTGTTAATGTTCATTTGATATTTCAAGTGCCATTATAGTTAATAAAGAAATTGTTTAGATTGTCAAATAATGAACTCACAATGCGAGAATACCAAAATATCAAGTTTCGCCATTCGATTTGAAACTCGCCACAATAATGCAAACTATGTGTAAAGAGTGTATGTTTAAGTGATGTTTAAGCGGGTGATGTAAATGTTTTTTCTTTTTAAAAATAATATATTAAAATAATATTAAGACTTATAAAATATACAAAATTGATTAGTAGAAAAATAAATTTTGCAGTATGTAAAGTTTCACGAGATTTGTGTTTTTCAACAACACGATATAATTTGCATCATACTAATAACGTTCTGTCTGTTTTTAGTTAATCAATTAATTTATTATAATATTCATACCCAAATAATTCTAAAAATATGTTGAACTTGTCGGATCCATTTTTCTAGTAAGTCATCCTTATCTTATGCTACCAAGTATAACAAGTTACTCTTAGTTAATACCAATTTTGATAAGTACAAAAAAATTCTTACAATAATCACTACAATTTGCATGTGACAAATCACATCGATGGCATGAAGGTCACAATAAAAGTTTTTTGATGAAATAGGTCACAATAAAAGTGTGAAACAATAGCCTGCATTGCGCTATATATTTAGCATCACAATTCGAAAATTTGTGGCTTGAGTCCTCCCTTATCATATTAGTCCAATAATTATATAGACTATTACTAAAACTAATATCTCCATCCTGAGTTACTATATCTCATGTGAGAGTTGGCTATAAGTTGTTTTTTCTTTTTTGCTTAATATAACTATCACATCACTTTTTTGCTACCTCTTATTTTCTTAAATAACAACTTTAACAAACCATTTGCTGATATTTGAGTTTCAAACAATCAATAAATTTTCGAGACATTGGTGGAAATTGAAACTGAAGAATATGAACCCAGGTACTTTTTCTTTTCATTTTTTATTTAATTTCATTTCTATATTGTCAAAGTTTATTAAGGATGTTGAATATAGTTTGTCCAATTTTAATTTATTCAAATATATAAATTAATTTGGTGGAGGAAACTAAAAATAATTAAGAACATATTGCAAGAAATTACATCTTGTTAACAACAAAGATGTACATTTTGGATAAAACTACTCTTTTTTTTAGCATTTTATGAGTGAACTTCAATGGGGCTTGCAAGAGTTGGAGAGACAGCTTATGTCTCTCAAGAAGCATATGCAAGATGAAATGCTTGCTTCTGCTACTCCTCGAACTCCGACGACCAGCCGGTTTGCCGATCCCAACCCGAGCAGCCCGGTCTTCCAACTGACACCGACCAGCTAAGCACAGGCCGTAAGTAAAATGCCCCTACTCCCTTCTGACCCTCGCTACTCAGCCAGACCCAACAGTCTTGACGTAAGTAAAAAGTTCGATTTTGAGATTTTTTTTTTTAATTTTTTAGTTATTATTATTTTTTTTTTGTCAGTGGATGAGTGAACCGTCGCAATCAATTGTGA
Organism: Juncus effusus; assembly: GCA_027726005.1. Classification (NCBI taxonomy): domain Eukaryota; kingdom Viridiplantae; phylum Streptophyta; class Magnoliopsida; order Poales; family Juncaceae; genus Juncus; species Juncus effusus. The sequence continues at coordinate 2,271,803 of CM050893.1, read as the reverse complement.
ATATGATGATGGAATTGCTCAATAATTTTGACAGGACCAAGCCTCGTGAATTGCAATCAGCACCTCCTGTATGAATTACTTATTTATTTATTTATTTAATTAATTAATTTAAATATACTTCTTTTAATTTTTATTTTATTTTATTTTATTATATATATATATATATATATATATAAATATATATATATAATTTTTTTTTCTGTTTTTAGCATTTTACGAGTATACTTCGATTCGGATTGCAAGAGTTGCTGCGACGACTTATGTCTCACCAGAAGCATATGCAAGATGTAATGTTATAAAATCATTTCTCATATTAGTTAATTAATTACGTTCTGCCCCTGACTTTTTATATATTTTGTATTAATACTCTTCTATTTGCAGAATTACGATCTTTCCAAGTTTCTAATTATTTTCATTTATTTTGTGAAAAGGGGGAGCGCCTTCCGGTGAAATCAGGGTTTAGAAACAGCAAGGGCGACTTGAACGAGGAGGAAGGAACTGGAGAGTCAGAGAGAGTTATGTCAGGCGATGAGTAGTAGGTTTGGTTTTATGGTTGTCGTGGGCCTTGTGAAATAAATAAAGTGGGCTGAGTATGCGTTTGGGCCGATGGGCCAAGTTACTTGTTTTATTTATCTTTGTTTTTATTCGTTTATGTTTAGTTTGTGGGCCGTGGCCTCAGTTGGATGTTAGGGTTTTATGACACCAGACGCCACCAGTGATGTGGCAACTGGAGGGCTTTAGTCCGATGAGTTCAGGATCTGTAATGTTGAGGACTAATGACCAATGAATCAAAATGTTTTTCTTACAACCTTTTCCTTTTACAATGTTCCTCTTTTAAACTTCCTTCTTTCCACTCACTCTCTCTCTCTCTCTCTCTCTCTCTCCCTCTCTCTTTCTAGCTAAATTTTCTATTACAAATATACAAAAATACAAAAACATTTACCATCATTGATCTCATAGATCTCAGCTTGCTGAATCAGCTCTCACAATTGATCATCGAGCTATTAATCCACATCCAAACCCCATCTCTTTTACACCTAAAACCCTTATCAAATCATCTCAGAAATCAGTGACCAGATATAAAGCTCAGCAGTCTGCTGAGTTAGAATTAGCCACTATGAAGGAGAAGATGAAGAATCAAGAGGCGGTTCTGAAACAGATCAGATCTGAGCAGGAGAGTAGTACCAATATCCAAAATCAACTAGAACAAAAGGTGAATGAACAGATGGAGATGTTAAAGACTATCTCTAGTTCCATCAGCTCACAATCTGCTTCTGGGGTGGTTCAGAGTGAAGGAAATGTTTCCAGTGCTTCTACTAGAAAGGGTGTCACATCTCGACACAAAGCATGATAATCCGCCGACAGACTAGAGTGCTAGAGGCTCAATTTCATATCATAAATAGAGTTACAAATAACAAAGATATAATAGGGTTTATCACGGATAATAGATACAACCAAAAAGGTTTGCGGAAGCGTACACATTAAGGATACATAAACCAGGCAAGGGACATAAAAGCCACGGAAAACATCAAACAAAAGCGGGCACACAGACCCGGAAATAAAACTAAAATCAAATTTAGTAAAGTGCCGCTAACTCTGTGATCCCTACTAACATAGATGCCGCCGATCCGGCACCACCTTCTTGTGACAACGAACGATTACACTAGGCAACCATCCGCGATGATCCGACGTCTGCTCGACAATGAGCGGTTACACCAGCGGTTGGGCAGCAGCACTCGACTGTCCGTCGTTCCCATCTGGACCCAAAACAAGAAACACAAGAGGTGTTAGTCAAGAAAATGACTAAATGATGAGTTACGGGTCTAGCTTATTAAGATGACCAACATGTCTAAGGCCAGTCCCAAATCTCCCTCATAAATTTAAGGACTTACTATGAATAAAATCATAAAAGAATATTTTTAACTCTAGTCCAAAAGAAAGCTTAAAATAAAATTAGAAAACATTTAAACTTGCAACTTAGAATTTATCATAATTTATTTTTATTTATTGTAATATAGAAAATATCATATTTTATAATTGAGGGGCTGACTAGTATTCAACTGAAGTGCCAAACAGAAAGGAGAGCTAATCACAATATGTTCTGGAAAAAAAAAGCTCGAGAACCACGCATTCTCACTTAAGAGTCTTGTCGTCCCAGGATCCTTCGCGCCACCACCAAACAAACTCTAGATTTTCTCACTATTTATCACAACTATCCTTTCCTCAAAACAAAAATCACGCTAACACGTATATTTTAAAAAAAAATCACATTAGCGAGGTAATATTCCAGCCATACACAAAATTTTAGCGTGATTCATGAAAGAATTAATTATCTTAATATACTTTTCAAAATATCACAAAGGTCCTCAAATAATTTTTCATACTTAATGCCATATTTTAAATTATACATAACACAAAAATTACGCTTTTATTTGTCATAATATTTTAATCATAACAGAAATATTAATTCTATAATTTGTCTTAATTATTTGAACTTAATTTGTGGCTAAATTGACATATTTATGGCCTACAATTCATGAAATATCACATGTCTTAATAAGCAAAATAATTTTAACGACTCACCTCTCCTGGAGGAAACCTTGGACTGCTGGACACGACCCCCCAAATGAATATCTCGCACAAAACGGTACTGCCATGCATTAAATCACAACATTTTAGCTTTATTTTCTCTCTTTTATTGCTTTTTAAAATTTTCTAGAAACTATTAATGAAAAAGTAAACTTAGTTATGAAAAGTACTCATTCCAACAATTCCAACGATACTAAGAATGTCAAAAACCGACTTAAAATGGACCCGTTAGTGCTAATTGTATCATTTAGAATCCTTTGAGGAATTATGGAGTACAAAAACTGTGAAAAAACAAGTTAAATCCATTGAAAAAGAAAATCAGGAATCATGACAAAATCCGGAATATCTAATTCCTGATCTACAGGATTTACAAATTCAGTTTCTCAAAATATCTATTTTTCTGAAAAGTGGACCCTGCATGTCAATGAAATAGATAACAAACTTCTAGAAGTTAAAAGAAAAATTAATTTTAAATAGTAAATGACAGAATCTCATAACATGTCATATATTAAAGTTTCTCAAAATAATATTTTTAATTTTCTATGAGTTTTGAAGAATTTTCTGAGGAAATTTTATTTTTCAGAAAATTTAATATTTTCATATTCTGAAAAATCAGAAATAAATAAATTAAAAATAGTAAACTATAAAATATGTCAAAATGTCATAAATAAAAGTTTCTTATAAAAACAAGGTATATCTATTACAATTTTTGTAGAATTTTGTGAGAAGTTTTAAAATTTTCGAAAATTACACAACATGAAACAAAAAATCGCCAAAAATACTAAACGGCAAAATTTCAGAAAATTTATTGTATAAAAGATGTTCATAATAGAGTAGTAGAGTTACCTTGAATTTTTCAGAATTAACCCCAAACCCTTATTTTTTCACCTACTTTTAAGCTCTCTCATTGATCCACATCATTACTTTTATTTCGACCATTCGATCAAAAAATTTGTTAAATCTTAACCTTTAATTATTTCAAATTGATTGATATTTTGTGTTAACATGTGTGTGATTATTAAAATATAATCATATGATTGGCTGAATTGATATTTGGTGTTCCATCCCCGATTTACTGAGAACCATTGAATTTGTTTTTAACCATTAGATCTTATCAAACGGTTTCAATGAATCATGGTCCAAAGTGATGTCCAAATATGAATACAAATAGAATATGAAGAGTTCACTCATTAAAACATAAACAATTTATTCTTTTCTTCTTTAAAAAATAATATTTTTTAATAAAATATTTTATTTTTCATGTTAAAATCGTCAAATATAAATTTGTTGGAATTTTCTCATGATTTTGAATTCCATATTGTTATGGTTCCAACTTAATACTTTTTCTTGCTAAAAATGTGAATATAAATTATATAAATGAAGATGTAAACAAATGACATGCTCATTAACTTCTACCTTATTTTTTTTATCTCTCTTTGAGCATTCTCAAGATGCGTATCATCAATTTCCTACCGGCCGTCGGATCAGAAAATTTCTCAAACCTTAGGCTTTCATTTAAATTATTATCACAATATCACATGATTAGTTCGATAAAGTTTCGCGTCATATCTCCAATTACGTGAATACTATCATATAAAAAAAATTAAGAGCATTCAGAACTATATTATATTACTATGTATTACGTATTTCAAAATAACATATGTAATCAATTTATACATAATCCATATTATTTTAACAACTAAAAAAAATAAAAAATAATAAGAAAAATAGTAGTGGCAATTTTTTTTGAAGAAAATGAGTAATGCTATATTTTTTTATGTATAATATCACTACAACAAAAACTTCTTATAGTCACGGTTTATTGTACACGAAACATGAATCGTGAGTACGTGTTTTTGACGCTCATTTACATGGTTTGCACACCGTGAGTAATTATATGCTCATTAACACAGTTTTTTTAATAACCGTATAAAAGTTTTGTTTGTTAATAGGAAAATTTGCAAAAAAACCTCTGCATTATGCCTAAATTGCAAAAAAACCCCTGCATTATTGAAAATTGCAAAAAAATCCCTCCATTATTACTAAAATTGTAAATAAGTCCCTACCGTTAGGTTGAACCTAACACCGTTAGAATCAGTAGTTTAATCACTTGAAAAAACTTTTTTTAAAATTAGTAAATATTTTTTTCAGAAAAATAATTTCTTACAAAAAATATTTTTTAGAAAATAAATTTTTCCAATTTTTTTTAAGGGGTAATATCACCTATACCCTTCCAAAACCTCAAAATATCAAATTTACCCTTCTAAATCTGTAAATAAATATCAAATTTGCCCATCCGTGGATTTTTATCATCCAAACTAACTAGAAAGATATAAAATTTTTTTTGATGGAATAGTTGGGGGTAATTTTGAAAGTGGATATAATTAAGGAGTTAAAAGAGGGTTAATGTATATGCGTTGGCTGGAAGTAATTTTGGAAGTGGATAATATTGAGTGAAGAGGGTTGATGTGCATATGTGTCAATTGGGGGTAATTCTGTTGATGTATTAGCAAGATAATTGCTTAAATATGAGTTGTTTATTATGATTTATATATTTATATTATTATGAGGAGATTGAAACTTCTGTTTTGCCGCATTTTACCTCAGTTATAAACTTATAATCATTTGTTTGAATACTAATTGTGTGTTCAACTGTAAATACATAAATGCCTATATTTAATACTTTCTTCCCATTAATTAATACATTAACTAACATATGATCAAGATATCTCAGTGCAAACAGAATATACAATGAATGACAGATTAATAAATCAGAAACAAATCTCCAAAGGTATCAAATACATAATAAGATCCTCCATCACTTGGTACTTGGTAGTACACTGAAGTTTACTCTTATGTTTTATTTTGAAAATTACATATAAGAAAATAAAAATAAAAGTTCTCTCAGTTTGTTAGAGCTTAGAGATCCCTTGTATTGATATATAGATTACGTAGTCTCCGGTGTAGCATGTAATTAGGACGATTTTTTTTTCTTTTGTAACCGACACATAAGACTTAAGAGGTAATATAAATACGAGAGTGGTTAATGAATGCAAATTCTCTCTTCTATTGCTCATTAAAACTTCAATACTAAGTTATAAATTGTAAAGTTCCTTCCAAAAATGACAAAGAAAAGCCACACGAATAGACAAACTGTACAGACCACACAGATCTCACCTCAACATAACTTCCACGTACCCACGCTTAAAGGTGGTAACTGGATTTCCTTAGAAAGTAAATTTTGCATAGACTCTGTGCATCGCATTCTATACAGTTTCAGTCACTTACAGGTGAGACTAAAATGAGTTGGTGCAAATCTCCACTATTCAAGAGCCTTCTTCTACTTCAACTTAACCACGCGAAAAATCAAACGAACAAGAGCGAACGAAAAGATACAGAGAGCACAGTTATGAATTCGATAGTTAGGCCTGCTTTTCACTGGCCGGCCACAGCTAACTTCCGCTCGGTTTACCGTCAGCCGGAAGGTCTGGAACCCATGGAAGTCGACGATGATGATCCAATGCTGGTCGACCTTCCTGAAGAGGACTACATGGACTGGCAGCCATCACGACGGCCTTCAGGTCAGCCGTGTTTCACTGGCTGGACTCCAGCACTGCCATCGTCAGGTCATCCCCGTTTCACTGGCTGGACGCCAGCGCCGCCTCCGTCAGATCAGCCCCGTTTCACTGCATGGATATCACCCCCAGATCCGCCCTGTTTCAATGGGTGGCAGCCGGCAGTGCACTCATATGATAGGAGCTGCTCAGTTCTCATCATGGTCCGATGATGATGAGGGAGAAAGGAGAAGGGTGGGTGGATAGTTAACTGGATTTAATGAGGTTTGTTTTATTTGAGTTTCTTGAGTTTTTAAATTTGATTTAGTTTTGTTCATAATTCACATTCTAGTATAGTTAATTGTATTTACTAATCCTTTGTTCTCTTTTCTTTTTCAGTGACGTTGAGTTATTTGATTGGCTATTGAAGGTCATTATCATCTCATGATGATGATGATCACGGAGCCCAAGTGTGGATTTGAGTCAGAGGTAAATTAAGTTTCTAAAGTCTGGCTTATAATTAATTATGTATCTTAACTGCATATTTATTATTGTTATATAATTTACTAATAATTGCTTTCTTCTTTTTCAGTTAAGTTGGTGAAGAATTTGCAAGAAGGAAATGTCGAGCATATAAGGGCCGGTTTACCCCTATCTTCTTTATCATTCTTTTTTTTATTTCTTTCTTTCTACTGTCGTCATCTTTCATCTCAACAATGACACAATGATAAAATATCTCTTCTCTCACTATTAAAAAAAATTCTCTCTCTCTTTTTCTGTGGACTACTTTGATTATTTACTCTTTTAAAAATTTAAAATATCAAATTTATTTTTACAAAATCTAAACCTATCAAATTTATCAATAAAATCCTTAAGAATATTGATTTCCCAATTTGTTGGATGAAACTAAAATGGGCAAAGCTAATTCATGATTAACTATAAACTATGATTAAATCTCCAATCAAAATATCCTTATTTCTCTTCTTGTTTATTGTCCTGTAATAATATTATACCCTTCCTAGTTCTTATTTCATAAACCAATGTACAACTACAATAACACCACATGTCTCCTAATTCTAGTCTTACTTCCCATTAAAAAATATATGGTGAAATGGGGTTTGTAGAAATGGAACTAAACAATAGAGAGAGAGAGAGAGAGAGAGAGAGAGAGAGAGAGACGTTTCTCTCTGTTTTGTGCAGAGGAAAGTGACAAGAAAAATGAAATTGTGCAGAGGATAAAGTCATAATGGTTCTCCAAAAAAAGAGTCAAAAAAACCAAATAAATTTGCATAAGCATTTGATGCACATTTGGGATAGTGATCTCCAAATCGACAATGCGAGCCAACAAGACGTGGATCAATATTCTGAAAAGTTTGCCGCGGAGAAAAATGTGCTAGAGCCAAAAGCCGAATGTAAAACAACGACCCAATCATCTTTATCTCTAGCAACAGTTGACATGTTGTTAGCAAGTCTCGAAGAGGATACCCTACAAAAAAAGCCACTTAGCGATGAATTGACAAATTATGTAGCTCAATATTATGGGACAACCATCGAAAATGATACACAATCATCCCTTAAAGAGACGGTAAAATATTGGGATTTAGAAGGTTGCGAAAACGCTGATTGGCTTGAAGAGGGGTTAAACCAGGAAGAAGACCGGGAACAAGAAGAAGGATGGTCCGAGAGCGATAAGGACTAAACCTTCATGTGATGTAGCAAAGTCATCTTCGAAGTGCAAAATTGGATGATTTTTAATTAGTTTACATTAGGTTCATATGTAGTATAATTTTAGATAATCTTTATGTTTTTTGTTTATTGATGGTAAGGATCACCGCTCCAAGCTTGAGTCAATACACGGTTAAACGGAACCCACTCCAAGCTTGAGTCAAGACACGGTTAAATCGAACCCGCTCCAAGCTTGAGTTGAGGCTCTCCAAGCTTAAGTCAATACACGGTTAAACCAAACCCGCTCCCAGCTTGAGTCAAGACACGGTTAAATCGAACCCGCTCCAAGCTTGAGTTGAGGCTCTCCAAGCTTTAGCCAATACACGGTTAAACTGAACCCGCTCCAAGCTTGAGTCAAGACACGGTTAAGTCGAACCCGCTCCAAGCTTGAGTTGAGGCTCAGAGAGAAAACTAAGTAAATAACATTTCGACCCACTCAGTTCTTCTCTCTCTATCTCATAGATCCTCTTCTCCCCGGAATTTTTTAGCATTTTTGCCTCGTTCCTCAGCAGCTACAGTGATGTTCATTCTCAAACTGAAGGTGGTATTTATGAACTTACAATTTTGTTACTAAATATGGACTGTCTGTTAAGGAAATGTGAGAATCGAAGAATTTAAGCAAGAAGTCACATCAAATTGGATAAATTGGGTCTTTTTTTTTTTTTTTATGAAATGGGGATAGGACTTAAAAATAGTAATATTACATTTTTGACGTAGTGTATGCATATTTATCCCATATATAATATAATATTTCCTTTTTCAAAATCATGTGAAAAATAATAATTATTTTTTATCTTTTTTTAAAGTTAATAATCTATAATTAAATCTTATGTAATATCAACTAAAATCTTTGAAATAAATTATCTTGCATTTTTATTTTTTCTGATCTCCTTCGTCTATGCCTGATTAGTACTTTATTATTTTCTAATATAATCTATCAAGAAATAACAACATAAGAAAACCAAAGAGAATAAAAAAGGGGTAGATGGCTTCCGAATTATCTGACATAGACGGTCGTGGCGGACAGATAATCGGTTTGGACGGTAACCGATTGAAAGGCGTTTGAAGGCACACATGGTTTGAGCGTCACGGATTAAGCATAATCCGAAAGATATCTTTAAGTTTTATTTTTTTGATTAACCGATACGCACAGATCCTTGGATTGGTTTTGGACAAAATTTTTGTTTTCTCTGCGTTATGCACGTCCGAAACCCATCAGTGGTTTCAGAGCGACATGCATATTTCGGTTAAATTGAGAGTGTATATATGTGATATATACCATTTATAATTCCGAATTATTGTTATAAGGTTTGCATATCAAAAATATTCAAGCATTGAATATTTTAAAATGAAAAGATGCATATGTCAATTGAAAGAATATCTTTTGTTGAAAAGTTATCTTTTAACGAATGGATGCAAAGGTTTGGAGATTCATGAAAAGTACATACGATGCACATATTCATGAAAATTTGTATGTGATATACCATATTTATGAAAGGGTTCATATGATGATTAAGTCAATGAATAGGTGCATGTAATAGTTGCAATAAAAAAGATTCATACAAGAGTTGTGATGAAGAGGTGTGATTAAGGGTTATTTGATAAATACATATGATGTTATTAAGTGTACATATTATGTACATATTTGGTTTACACTGAATATTTAAATAATCCTAACAAGTACTTACACGTTACAATTATATATGTGTTTGGATAAAACTTAACATTAGAAATGTTCTAATAAAAATATGTAAATTTACGTGGATTAAGGATTATTTGACAAATACATATGATGTTATTAAGTGTACATATTATGTAATATTCGATTTACACTAAATATTTAAATAATCCTAACAAGTATTTACACGTTACAATTATATATGTGTTCGGATAACACTTAACATTAGAAATGTTCTAAGAAAAATATGTATATATACGTGAAAAATAAAATGACATATGAGATATATTTAGTCTAAGTTTTCACATAATTTAATGGTTAAGTTATTTTGAAAATTAGAAAGTCCTGTGTATATAACTAAAATGTGTGACCATGAAAGATATATATAATAGTTGCAACTAAAATGTGTTACCCAAAAGGTGCATCCATAACATGTAATTTTAAAAGGTTCATGCAAGAGTTGCAAACTGCATCCAAATAGCGTGATCCCACTAGCCTTTTACAAGTGTTGTAATCAAAAGTTGCGAGCAATGAATGAGATTCAAGAGTTCTATCCATATCTTTTCATCCATGAGTCAAGAGTTGCCTCCAAAGAGTTGCGAACAACGGGTGCAACTAAAAGGTGCGAGTAACTGATGCAATCAAAGGGTGCGACTAAAGGCTGTGACTAAGAGATTCAATCCAAATGTCACGTCCAAAAGGTTACCACGAACGGTTGCGACCAAGAGGTGTGACCAACGGATGCGACCAATGGGTGCAATCAACATGCGCAACCAAGAGGTGCCACCGAAAAGGTGCAATCGCAAGAGTTGCGATTTCATGAAATGGTCTATGTGATGAATTGACTTCTTGAAATGGTGCATGTGATGCATTGTTTCATGAAAGGTTGCAAGTGATGCATGAATTCTTCAAAAAATACATTGTTATAACCCGAATTTTTATTAAGGGTATTTTCGTAATAGTTTAGAAGTTAGGGGCTAAATTGCAAATACTAAAAATTAGTTTTTGTTAAAATAATAAAATTAATATTTAAGTAATTAGTTGTATGTAGTTATATGTGAAAAATTGTGTGTAGTTTATATGTGAAAAGTTGTGTAGTTATATTTTAAAGGGTGTATAATAAAATAAATAAATAAATAAAATAAAAAGATTATAAAATGAATGGGTGCAAGTAGGAGATAAGATAAGATTATAAAATGAATGGGTGCAAGTAGGAGATAAGATAAGATTGTAAAATGAAGGGGTGCAAGTAGGATATGTATATAATTACCTCTACCCCTTATTCTCTCTCCTCTCATTCCTTCATTCATGTCATTTTTTTTCTCCCTCTCTCTTTTCTTTGATCTCCATTGAAGCGAAACATAAAATTTGATTTTTGATATCTATCTCCCAACTTTCTCCCTCTCTAATTTCTCCAATAAAATAAATAAATGATCAAATTCCAACAAGAAGAATATGAGATATTAGTATCGGTGATGCGAGTTAATTCAAGATGATAGTTATGATCGGAAGTTTCGAAGCGTCATTAGTCATGTCGTGTTTCTTTCAAGGTAAGGATTTATGTTCTCAAATACGTTTACGATTTTTAAACTAATTTTATTTTATAGATATTAATAATATAAATTATATTTTATTAGAACTTATATTTCTCGTAATAAATATTTTATTATTTATGAAAATAGAATAATTGAGAATAATATATAATAGTTTTGAGAAAATATAAAATGTTTTATGGATTATATAAAATATTTTGAGAAATATATATTTTATGGGATAAGATATGATTTGTGATAAAAGTAAAATGTAGTTAAGGACACTACAGCCGTACTTGGTTGGCGAAAGCCAAGGCCGCTGATTTGTGATAACGAGCTCGGAAAGACTTGTATCTGTGTGCGTACTCGATACCATGGAGCATGATCTAGTGTGTGTGTGTGTGTGTGTAAAAGTCGAATGAGAAATTGATATCCCAATATAAAAGGATTTTAAATATATTTACATTTATTATTTTTAACGTATGCGAATCATATCCTTACTGAGTTTCAACTCACACCCTTTCCCTTTTCTCAGATTTCAGGTTCAGTTATTAGCGGGGCCTCGGGTTGAGCGACATCATAATTTCGAAAGATTTAAGTATAAATATTTATAGATACTTAATTTTTATAGTATACAGATACTTAATTCTTTTATTTTTCGCTGCTTTAATATGATTTTATACGTGATTTCTTGCCCATTTTTTCTTTCTAAATATTCACCCTGATTAATTTCTTACATCTCTCATAAAAATACGAGATTTCTTGCCCATTATTTCGCATTTATTATCTTGTTGTTACATATACATATTTACTATATATAAACATATATATTAATTATCGGATTCATATCGGGTTCGGATTCAGATCTTCCAACATCCAAATGCAAATCCATTAAACTAGCGGATTTTTTTTCAAACATCCAAATGCGAATTCATTTTATTATCGGACACATTTTTTCGATCCATATGCGAATCCAGGGTTGGACCCGGGTTTTGGAGTACCCTAGACCGACATCCAAAAAGGACCCCAAAATTTTTCAATCATAATAAATTTAAAAAACACAATGCCAAAAAAAAAAAATATACGTATAGATCTATTTTTTTACTCTTAAGAGTCTTAGTATACATCAAAACAAAATAAAATATTTAATATCAATATTATATTGATTTACAAAAGTTATAAGACTATAATCATCATTTGAATATAGCTCTATTCGGAAATTTCGAAGCAAAAGTATCAATGACTTGATTAGTATCTATCTCGTCTGCATCTATATACAATAATTAAAAATAAGATAAAATTTGAAAATTCTAATTTTTAATATCTCATTTTTATCAAGAGACCAATTTGTCAAGATGTTGAAGTTTTTATTAGTAATTTGATGTTTTGTAATAAGAATTAATGTATGGACTAAATGATTGTTTGTTGTTTTCTTTTTTATTCTATCTTGTGGGTTATGGTCCAGCACATGTCATGGTTGGATTGAGATTATTAAGTGGGGTCAAGTATCTAGGGTGTTGTTTCATACTTGTGTGGTGGACCGAATCCAATCGAAATAGCTAACGAATCACTTTCTTCTCCAACGAAATAAAGAGAGCTCAGTATTCATTTTTTGTGTTGAAAATTGTATGAAAAACATTGCTTTTATTTCAAATTCTCTCTCTTTATTCACTGTTTGATTTGGGGCTGAAAAATATCAAATTCAGTCCAATTTAACCACTAATTGAGTCACAATTCGTGAGAATTTTGAATAATTAAGTACTAATTCGAACAAAACGAACTTAATTCTAAATACTGAAAATCCTAATCCTATTAATCCTATTAATCAACTCAAATTAAAGCCCTAATTGATAAATAAACTCAAAAATTACCCTAGAATTTGTGGAGTAGAAAGATAAAAAATACCTTTGGAGAAGAAGGAGAGAAGTGGGCGGCGGGCTCAGCTCCGGCGATGGCGGGGCGGACAGGTGAGCCGAAGAGGAGCTCGCGAGACAGAGACGAGCAAGGTATTTTATTTATTTTTCTGATTTTTGTTTGTTAATGGGTCGGGTTCTGATGAGAGGGTTGGGTTTAGGTTGTTTGGGTTGGGCTTGAGCTTATTATAATTATATATATATATATATATATATATATATATATATATATATATATTAAAAATGGCCCCCTAAAATTATTGGACTCTAAACCTAGGTCTTATGGGCCTAGGTCTAGGGTCGGACCTGTGCGAATCCATTCATTCGGATTTGGATCGGGTTATCGGATTACGCGTTCAATTTTACAAGTGGTTTGCTAACAATCTCATAAAAATGAACCTAGAACCCAGTTCCCAGGTTTTACCACCAGATTTCATTTTCAATACATAAATGGTCTAATTCGCAATCTCAAGTCCGTAGTTTGTGATGGATTGTAATTTAAGGCCCATAAAGCCCAAACATGTAATTATAAACACCTAGTGTTGAGGAATAAAATAGTCAATACATCATAGAGTTAACAATTGGAGCCCAAATTTTCCAGATATATAATCTGAGAAAACGACCAAAAAATCTCAAAAGAAAAACTTTTTATAAAAATTCAATTTTCCGTTACAACTATAGGAATATTTTTTTCATTCATATATTAACCTTTTCAAAAACATTGTAAGGGCCCTTTACTTGTTTCTCTTTTTCAAGTATGACTCTTTTCAATAGATGAATCATTCTTACATTATTGGGTTTGGCCTACCGAATCCGAATGGTAAAGGTGTTTCTCTAAATGGATCAGGTCTGACAAACCCGGAAGAAAAAGAGGTTGTTGATGTGCCTAACGGGTCGGGCCCGTTGAACCCGAAGGGAAAGGAAGTAGTTGAGAGCGAGCTCAATTGGTCGTGTTCTGACCTGAAAGAAAAATAACTTTTGAATGGCAATGTTAACGGGTCAGACCTGACAAACCCGAAAGAGAAGAAAATTATGGACAACGGGCTTAAAGGGTCCGGCCTGACAGACCGAAAGGAAAACTAATTATGACGAGCAATCTTATCGGGTTGGATCCTCAACCGAAATCCGATGTGTTAGAAAAGACGCCCATCGCCGGCTACCGGTTCAAATATGGTCCAATTTGGTCAAAATTCCGATTTTGTATTTTCATCATCTTCATCACCTTTTCATTCAATTCTAGTTGATTTTCTTCAAATTTCTTTGATTCTCATGGAGATTCTCCCATATTACCGGTGGTTCTTGAGTTAGAATTTCTTTTGCAGAGACGGACGCCATTTTTTTGTTTTCTCATAGACTTTTTTTTTGAAGTGGCCAAAAAAATAATAATAATTAAGAGAATGATCTAGTTTTGAAAATATTTGCAAAAGTACCCGTTTCGCCCAGCCACTGGGCGAAACACGAGTAGTTTCGCCCAGTAGCAGAGCGAAACAGAGCGAAAAATTATTACGCTGGAAAATGCGGTAATTAAGCCCTGTTTCGCCCAGTGGTGCGGCGAAACACACTATTTCCAAATTTCTTACCCCGCTAACAGCGCTTAACCAAATTCAGAAAAAAAAATGTATAGTGTGTTTCGCCCCGTGGTGGGACGAAATATTTAACATATTTTGGGCTGAGCCCACAAAACGTGAGCCCAAAAATAACGAAACGGTCTGTTTCGCCCGTTGATGGGGCGAAACAGAGCAGAATAATTGGTGCTCTCTGTCTGTTTCGACTCAGTTTCAAAATTTTCAAAAATTTTCGAATTAGCGAAAAAAAAGGCGAAAAAGAGGCGAAAAAAAAGGAGAAGGAAGGAGAGGGAAGGAAGAAGAAGGAGGTTGCCTAATTAACAAGGTATGTTGATTTCTTTAAGTTTATGTTTAGTTAATTTTGGTTATTTATTTAAAATTAGTTTGATATTAGGTTTATAAACTAAGTTATTTGCTCAAAATTAGTTTTGAATTTGTTTGGCTGGTTTGAAATTAGATTTATAAACTAAGATATTTGCAAAAAATTAGTTTCTAATTTGTTTGATTTGCTTGATTTTGCTGATTTGGTTAGAAGAAGAAGGAGGAGGAGGAGGAGAAGAAGAAGAAAATATAATTATTGAAAGTAAATTGTTAATATTTTTTCTAGTTTAGGTACGTATTTATTTTTGAAATTATTTTTTGTAGTTTAGGTTATGTATATATTTATTTTATTAATTATTTTTCTTGTATAGGATTATTTATTTATATATTATTTTTGTTATAGATATTTTTCTTAGTATATTATTTATAGTTTTTTTTTGTAAGTCTAAAAAATCATATGTATGCTATGTATTTATTTATTTATGTATGTATTTATTTTAAAAAAATCCCTATAAAGTGTTATTTATATTTATTTTGAGGGTTATTTTATTGTAATTATTTATTTATTTATATTATTTTATTTAATTATTTATTATTAGTTTTTATTTATTTATTAATATTGCTTTATTTATTTTTATTATTTTATTTATTTTTATTATTTTATTTTTTAAATAAATATGTCATTTGGCACGGGACCTAGTCGGACACCTATGTCCGACCCAAAACCTCCAAAGTGTGCGCTTTAATCACAACAACACATGCATAGGGCGAGCGAATTCAGCAACACTGAAGATGTAACTATCAAACCCATGCGCTACCGACAACACGAAGTTCTGGTATTTATTTATATTTTATCTATATTATTTATATTTTTTTTTAGTATATTATTTATATTTTTTTTTAGAAAGTTAAAAAAATCATATGTATGTTATATATTTATTTATTTATGTATGTATGTATGTATGTATGCATGTATTTATTTAAAAAATATTATATATGCTATGTATTTATTTATTTATTATTAGTTTTATTTATTTTTATTATTTTATTTATTTATTTATTTATTTTATATATTTATGTTTATGTATATTTTATATATTTATTTATTATTAGTTTTATTTATTTTATATTATATTATATTATTTTATTTTATTTATTTATTTATTTAGAAAATCTTATATATTTTATTTATTTATTGATTTTATATATTTATGTTTATGTATATTTTATTTATTTATTTATTATTAGTTTTATTTATTTTATTTTATATTATATTATATTATTTTATTTATTTATTTATTTAGAAAATCTTATATATTTTCTTTATTTATTTATTTTATATATTTTATATATTTATGTTTATGTATATTTTATTTATTTATTTATTATTAGTTTTATTATTTTTATTTATTTTATTTTATTTTATATTATTTTATATTATTTATTTTATATTATATTATATTATATTATTTATTTATTTATTTAAAAAATCTTATATATCTTATATATTTTATTTACTTATTTATTTATTTATTTGATGTATTTTATATATTTATGTTTATGTATATTTTATTTATTTATTTATTTATTATTAGTTTTATTTATTTATTTATTTTATATTATATTATATTATTATATTTATTTAAAAAATCCTATATATCTTATATATTTTATTTATTTATTTATTTATTTTATATATTTTATATATTTATGTTTCCGTCATATACTCCCGCCGATAGCTGAACATGAAAAAACTATGGGGTTTCTTACAGTGCCATTGATCTATTTCTGGATTGTCGAGATGCATCGTCCGGAGTGGGTGTTGCGTCAGTTCGGGTATGCGATGGAAGCAGCCCCAAATTGCGAGTACGACAAACGATTGAACGATATCATATATTACCGTGGAGGTGATTGGCCTACCATACATTCAGCTTATCTGGCCGAGTGGGAAGAGAAATGCTTGGAACGAGAAATAAATATTCTTTCCTGGCGGCCGTACGACCCTAGCCAGTATGATGCATAGTGAAATTGGTATAGAACGGCAACCGATCCTCATGTGCGGTCTAATATCCCGCATGCTACGAGATCGTATCATCCGATGGTTTCGCAGAAAAGGAAAGCAGTAATGAAAATAATTGACTATTATTTATATTATTATTTATTCGTATTATTTTAGTTCTTTAACATTACTCAAATATTATTTTTTAGCATGCATTTCTTTTGGATGCTTGCAAAAATGGGTTCGAAGCGCTCAAAGCCGAGTGCCAGGATGTACCAGGGAAATTGAAAAGTTGTTAGGGTGCAACAGGAGCAGCATGAAGGAAAGTAATGAATATCAGGGCGACTTCGATTGGGATTCGATCATCAAACACGTTGGAGATGAAGGAGGAGACGGAGGAGGGGGGGAGGAGGAGATGAAGGAGTCAGTCAGATTACTCAGGTTCAGACTCAACCTCAGGTTCAGACTCAGCCTCAGTCTCAGGTTCAGCCTCAGCCTCAGCCTCAGCGAGAACGCGGACGAGGAGGAGGAGGAGGAGGAGGAAGAAGACACGGAGGACGTGGAGGAACACGAGGAGGAGGAGCACGCGGAGGAGGACCAGGAGGAGGAGGACTCTGACGTTACTGACTATGTTTAATTTAGACTAAATTTTGTTAATTTGGACTATGATATTTAAACTATTTTAGAGAGTTGACTATGTTTATTTTAGTTGGAATATGATTAATATTGTTAATTTGGACTACAATACATAAAATATTACAAATAACAATCTATAAAACATTACAAACTACAATACATAAACATAAACTACAATACATTAAACATTACAAACAACAATCCATAAAACATTACAAACTACAATACATAAATATAAACTACAATACATAAAACATTACAAACAACAATCAATAAAACATTACAACCTTCTCGGACATTTTATTTTCTTGTGCCCTGCTACTCCGCAAATGCTGCAATGCTTTCTACGATCTGCGTTTTCCATGGTGTCCATACTATTATGAAAGCGTTTCTCCTATCTAGAGGTCTCGATCTCTACACTTCAAAAAAGTGAGGATGGATATCATCATCACTTAGGGTGAGCTCCATTGAGGGACAAAGGAGGGGAGGGGAAAAGAATGGATGGCAAAAAATCATTTTATCTTGCTCCCGAGTTTTATTTGGGTAGGACGGAAAGATAAAGGATGGCAACAATTTTGTCTTCCTAATATGAAAATAGCTCATTTTTGTTGCCCCCAAATTTGGAGGACAAATGTTTTCTCTCATTAATTAAACTATTCAATACCAAAAATGTCCTTTATAACATTAGTTGTATTACTTATTAAAAGAAGCATTTGTGTCTTTTTCAGTGGCAAAATATTTATCCTCCAATATTTTTTTTAGAACTCGGGAGCAAAACAATTATTATGACTTGCCATCTCATCCCATGCCCTCGCTTCTCTTCCCCTCCCCTCTCTCCCTTTCTCCCCTAACAAAAGATTCGGGAGCACTCCCTTAGACTATCTAAGCTGTGGTAGGAGGACAACAACTCAATTCATTAACTTTTTGCTTTATTTTGATTCTGCATCAATTCGATAATTGTATCCTTATGCATTGCATGAACTGTAGAACACCCAATCCAAATTGCATGAACGGTCTAAATCTTGTGGCCTTTGAAACACTCACATTGCATGATTTTGAAAATATATTTATATATATTGTGTGATCCAAGTAAATTTTAAACTATAATTTGACTTAAAAAAATAATTTTGTTTACTTCCAAATAATGATACTGATGAGATGGTGGAGGAAATTGAAAGCTCATTAATCGGATCAAGGCCACCTTGCACTCTAGTACCTGATTAACCATATAAACTGAATTAATCCTTTGCACTACAGAAATGGAAATATTAATTAATTTATTAAAAAACAAGTTCATGTACAAAGGCATAATTTGTCTGACCAAACTCGCTTTGCAATCCAGCCCTTGACAATTCTTTAATCGATAAACCTGCTTCACGATCCGGATCCGTAATTAACCGAATAATGACTGGTCCTCAAAAGATTAGCACTCTGATAAATCATGCTTAATGGTATGTAATTAACTGGATAATTAACTGCACTAAACCTGGTTTGCGGTCCGAAATCAGAAGGATTTAATCCACTTTGCGATCCAGCCCTTGCAATATAACTAATCGGGTTAAGACCCGCTTTCACCCCAGTAATTACTACATCATCAGTTGGACTAGACCTGCTCAGATCGCCAGCATTTTGCGCTCCAGTTCCTGAAAACTCATATTTTATTAATGATTGTATGTGCCTTTGCAAACCTTTTTTTAATATATGTATCTGTATAGTTATTTGTGTAACTGTATAGCTTATTTGTGTGCATTTCTTTAATACTTGAGAGCTACAATATTTGCCACAAAGCATCCCAAAATAAATGTTGAACCTTATTTTAGCCAATGAAAATTTTGACAACATCATCTTTAAAAAATAGACATGGTTTCTGTTTTATTCTATACACCATAATAACATCATGTAAATTGTGGGTTCACGCATTTAATGCGAAAGTTCATCAAAAAGTTAAAAAAATAGGTAAAACTCTTTTCTCCTTCACGGCGTATCTCACAAAAGATCGGACTTTTTTTTTTGAAGTGGCCAAAAAAAAAAAATTAAGAGAATGGCCTAATTTTGAAAATATTTACAAAAGTAGCCGACGAAACACGAGTAGTTTCGCCCAGTAGCGGGGCGAAACAGAGTGAAAAATTATTACGCTGAAAAATACGGTAATTAAGCCTTGTTTCGCCCAGTGGTGCGGCGACCAACAAGCGTGGTTGGAGTCTTAAGAGGATGTCGAATATCCCACATTTGGTTATGGGCCTATAAAAGTGCCCCAAATTATGTCTAATGAATATAAATTCACGAAAATGATCCATAACTTAATTGATAGAACTTTTTGCATGTGAATCAAAATGTCATGAGTTCAAATTCCAGCAAACACAATCTTATTTAGCATATATTTAGCAAAAATTTTCAACCCATCAAATATAATTTGAATTTCAAAAAAAAAAAAGTCTAGGAAAAATAAGCCCAAATTATGTAACCCACCAAACACATCTTTAAGCTAATATGAGAGCGGTATATTTTATCATATTAAAACAATATATAAAATAGAATATTAAAATAGTATGAGCATGTTAAGAAAAATAAAATTTATTTATTTGCATCAAAGGACAAATACAGTATGAAAAATATATTTAAGTTAAAATTATCCTTATATATATTAAAATAATATGTAAATATGTTCAAAAGACAACATACAGTTAATATTAAGGGAATTTGACTGAGTTAAACGAGTAAATCGGATGCTCTTCCCTGTCCGTCACATGCCGTTAAGAGGTGTGCTGATTAAACCAAAAAAAATTAGGGGGACCACGAATATTTCCAGGCTAAAATCCCAAGTGTTGTCATGAAGTTATCAATTTTCGACCAAGTATGTCTAAGAGAAATTATTCGCATCACCCACTTATATATCACCTAAGCACCACGGCAAGCTAACAATTAAAGCAGCTAATTAAATAATATGACACACTCAAACAGCGTTGTCCTACGTTAAGTCTTCTAACCACGCGGGTTCAATTTAACCATGCGTTCCGTTAAACACACGACTCAAATTATTATCGTCTTTTTCAAATTCAAGAATAATTTATTCCCAACTCCATCTTTCTCTATAAATCTTTTGGTATTACTGATATGATTTTTATACTTGATGATATGCATTTTTGTATTTTGCAGATATTTATTTTGTATTGCTGATATAGCTTATGTATTGCTGATATGTCTTCTGTTATGTATTAATGATATACCTTTTGAATTACTGATATATTTTTTTATTCTGTATTAATGATATACCTTTTAGTATTTCTCACATTTGTTTTTGTATTTTCAATTTCCTCTGTCTTTTTGTATAACTAATATATTTTTTTATATAGATAAAATGTCTTTTTGTATGCCTTTATGTATTGTTGATATAACTTTAGTATTACTAATATGACTTTTATATTTCTCACATATCTTTTGTATTGCTCACGCATTATGATGTGTCGCATGATCAGTAACATATTAAGATTCTTTTTGATAGCGCATAGTACGCATGTTTTTTTGGACGACGTGACAGCTTCTGAATGAGTCGATGGTGCGGGTGATATATAAACTGGTGGTCTGTATTCAGACTCATTCGTCTAAATCATTGAGTTTATTAATGTAAATAAATATTAAATACTAAGCATACATTAGTAAATTGGGAAAAAAATGAATTCTTGGATGGAAGGTATTAATCCCTTATGAGTTGTGAACATACAGAAACATGAACTGTAAATTTTTTTTTTATTAATGCTAACATGCTTTAACACTCATCTTACAAAGTTCTCTTTTTTACGTTTCTATATTATTTATATGCTTCATGAAGCTCATGTCATCACAGAAAGACACAAAATATGCTCAGATATTGCTTTCGGTTGAAAAGAGCTAAAACCCTTATTTTTTTTCTCAATTACTTCTCACCTGTTATCAGTTTTGTTTCTAGTGCTTTCCTTGTTTCAATTTCAATTGCATAATTGGGGGTATTAGGGAAAATTGAGGATGAATTGTCAAGACTAAGTTAAAAATTGAGAAAGTATTGAGATTATCAACACCCTGTTTTTTTCTTTTTTCTTTTTTCTTTTGGTTCAGTATTAAATGTACTTTTTTTGTACTTTAATCTAAAACTAATGTTTTGAGTATCTTATGTATTTGATATATTTGTTCTATGTTTCTCATCTATTAATCTGCACTGCACTTTATTCTTGTTGCATTGAGTAAGGATTTTTAATCATATTAATGCATTAATTAATGGGAATAAAGTCTAAAATACCATTTATACAGTTAATTGTAAACAAATAATTAATGCATCAATTAATGGGATCCCCATGGTTTACAGGATGGGAACAATTTAGGGCAGTTAACCAAACTCAGGGGAGATTAAGGGTGGTTGATATTCTTGATGAGGTGGCAGAATGGAATAGAGAGAATATTATCTCAATCTTTGAAGAACAAGGATTGGAGGTAATAACAAATGTCCACTTTGATCCTATCAATAACAGGAAATTACAAGATAGATTAATTTGGAAAGAAACAAGGAGTGGAATTATTACAATTAAGGAAGCATACAAGGCTGGATTGAGAGAACATCTACAACCAACAGATCCTAGCCAAGAAGAGAAGTTCATGCACAAAATAAATAAATGCAAAACAATAATTCCCAAAGTTAAATTGATATGAATGCAGTGCAGTACCTACAAGAGAAAGATTGAATAGTAGAATATCTGTCATAGGAAAAAACTGTGTGATTTGTGGCTATCATACACAGAGGACTTAATGCATATGATGTTCAATTGTCCACATGCCAGGATGACTTGGCAGTTAGCTGCAACTATGATTCCAAGACAAACTAATCAGGTTGGATTTTTATCATACCTTATTTCCATGGTTAACCTAAATCCAAATAGGAATTTAGATATTATCCTGGCCATTCTTTGGGAAATTTGGAACTCAAGAAATGAAGCTGTTTTTCGCAATGTCCTTCCAAACCCTAATAATGCATGGTATATAGTGCGATTTAGCCTAATTAACCCGGAGCTTAATAGAAGTATAAATGATAGATCTTTATCTGAACATGAAGCAGAGGCAAGAAACCCTACAGAGGATAAAATCGTGATTTCAGGTCTAATTATTTTTTCTTTTTTTTTCTAGTGTCTTCTTCATATTATCAATCTTATTTTCTGTCTGTGTGTTTTTCTTTTTGAGAGATTCTATCTGTGTGTTGATCTTGCTGTCTTGTTATTGTTGATGTTGGAACATGTATTTTGCAAGTTCAAAATTTTTGAGACATTCTTTGGCGAATTTAGGAAGATGTCTTAAAATTAACTATGAGGACAACTCAATTCTCAGGTTTTACTGTTAATGGGAGGTTTCATTTAATTCGGACTTGAATGGTCAATTTCAAAATTTCAATTCGGTGGGGTTTTTTTTTTTGGAATCTCAATTAAACAGAACTAAAATATGAATGTTTGTCAGTGGGCCGTGGGCCATGACATTATTATAAGAGTTTTAGAATTTTCTGTTTTTTTATTTTAGGAAAGACTTCCAATTTTCATCCCAATCCGAGTAATATTAGATTCTATGCTTGTATAGCATAGCTAGAGGTGGCAAATGGGTGGGTCGGATCGGGTTCGGTCAGATTCGGGTCGGGTCATCCGGATTTCGGGTCGTTCGGGTCTTGGGTCGTTCGGGTTTCGGGTCTCGGGCATTTCGTGTTGGGTTTCGGACGTGCATAACGCAGCGGAAAACAAAAAAAATTTCGTCCAAAACCAATCGGAGGATCCGTGCGTATCGGTTAAATCAAAGAAATAAATCTTAAAGATACCTTTCGGATTACGCTTAATCCGTGACGCTCAAACCATGCGTGTTATCCATGCGTCTCTAAACCGGTTACCGTCCTAACCGATTTTACGTCCGTCTAGGCCGTCTAGGTCGGATCGTGCGGAAGCCATCTACCGCACAATCGGTCTTCACCGAAACTCTCAACAAGCCGTTCTCATCTTCTTAGGCCGAATAGATCACAAGCGCCGAAAATACGAACGCCTCTACCGGTATCCACACGAACATTCTTAAAACGGGAAGAAGAACAATATATATGCTAGTAGCTTGTTCTTCTCTTGCACAAGAAAACTCTTTTTCTTCTTCTTATTTTGTCTCACAAAAGATGTATAATTCTCTCATATAATTGCACCCTTTCATTTTGTCATATAAAAGGAAAGCACCCTTTAGTAATTTTGTCACACAAATGAGAAAGGATATTTTCTCTCTTTTTATCTCACAAAAGAGAATGAGAAATAATGAGAGAGAGAATCATTTGGTACAATGAATTTGGAGCCCTCTATGTCCTTATATAGAGGTGAAGAGTCATGTCTATTCACACTAAAAGATGTGTATGACATCACTCATCATTATCCACATATCATCATCTAGACTCTTCTAGATTACATGATCTTGTGTGCTCATAATCTTTATATACATATATATCACATCTTATCACATAAGATGACAATATCTTTTGTGACATTCCTATGCAACTCATCATATAGGTCGCTAGGATTTTCTGCGCCCGTTTCAGTTTGTTCTTTGTGTGTGACCATGTAGGTTCACTTAATGTTGGCAATAAACTTGACCGTCTATAAATCATGAGCGGACTCTAGCAAGCCATCATGACTACCCAATTTAAGTGAATATCAGTGATCTGATTTACCTAATCAACAATCACGTATTTAGTCCCTTTGTCACGCGATATCTGTATCGATCATAAGGCATGTAAGACGCCATCCTTATATTAATCGATTAATATTTCTTGATCCCGAATTAAACTGAACAAGAACAAATAACATTAATAACTCTTATTAATTCATTTGAGTATGGCCATACATTTCTTCAGTTCAATTCATCAAGAGGCCTAAAGATATCTCTCTCATTTATGAGAGGAACAAATCCCGTCTTGATTGCACTCATCCCTCTACATGATTTATTGTATACCTAATCATAACCGTTATGACCACCCGGTTAAAGGCAGTGTTAGATTATATTAAAGTATAAAATTACTCATGTTGGGAACCGAGACAATCTCAGGTCAAAGGACTATAAATACTTTATGTTACAAGAATCGCTAATGACGTAAAACATGTAGCATTCTTATGGCGGGTCAGTCCAGTATATGGTCTCTAACATATACCTATGTTAATGACTTGATAACTATTTATCCATGATCAGTAAAACATAATCATCAGTCAACTAATATACTGGTGTATATTTATAGCTTGTATATAAATATATATTTATATGTATCTGCAAGTATATTTGTCTCCACAAATATCCTATAAATGACCAGGGACGATTTAGAATAGCATTCATAACACTTTATAGTTTTACTATCAAAGTTACGCACTTTGATGACATAAAGCTGAATTGCATATTCATGGTCTATTTTAATTATATGAAAATAACCCATACGCACATATTATATGAAATATCTTAGAATAAATATTATGTTTGTTATTACAATCCATCATCTAGGTCACAAACACTTTGGCCTAGGGCATAACACCATCATTTCGAATCTCGGGTCGTTCAAGCTCGGGTCGGGTCGGGTTTTGGGTCGTTGACTTGTCAACATTTTCGGATTGGGTCGGGTTTTCGGGTTAGGTTACATTTTGCCAGCTCTAGTTACGCACCGTGTTTAACTTGTAATGAAAAATCTTTGATTAAATAAATATCTATTTATTTTCAATTTTGCTGTCACACCGCAAAAATAAAGATGCGACAACCCGCCGACACAGAGTATGTGTGCTAGAGGCATCATATGATAACAAAAAAAATAAAATCGAAAACAACATCACTCATATATATATATATATATATATATATATATATATATATATATATATATATATATATATATATAGGTGTGAATAAAAGCCAAAATATAATATGAAACATCACATACATATATGTATATGAAATAACTACATCACGGAGACAACAAAACCCTGAACAGATGCGGAAGCCCATATATACATCGACAAAACCCTAATATACAAACCGTACAAGAATATACATAACCTAGAAACAACAACATCTTTTACTCCGTGATGATAACAACCGTCGTACTCACCGTTCACACACGAGCTCCACTAGTTCCTTCTGCACCGTCCTGAAACCCTAGACCCAAAACATATACAAAAGAGTGGTTAGTCACATAAGCGACTAAGTGAGTAAATGGGTCTAGCTTATTAAGACAAGCCACAAGTGCAGTTGTAACCCTAATTCTGGCCGAATTAATATTACTAATTTTAAATATTAAAATAATATCACATGTAGTAATAATTGTAGAATTAAAAATATTCAAAGAATTTCTAAGGTAAAAGAAATGCACAAAACTATTCCTCATATGTACCATTACTACTATCCAACTTTAGAAGTCTATTCCTTTCACACATTCCTTGTTTACATATATATATAAAACCCATATAATATTCCCAAGTGAGGGTACACGTAGCGGTCAACTGAAGTGCCAGATAGAGCGGAGAGCAAATCCAACTCTTCTGGAGAATCACATAGCTCGGGAATCGCGTATTCCCACACAAGAGCCTTGACGACCATGGATATATCCTCGCGTCTTGAACCAAACTAAATTTGGAATTTTCACTACGTCTAGTAGCTCGTTTCCCCTCAAATCAGATGTCACGAATTACTAACCACAAAACACACAATTCACAAACGAGTCTCGCCGAAATAACCCGTCAAATTAAAAGTGACATCTCAAAGTTCCCCAAAATATTACAATAATAAAATAAGTTAATTAATAATAAATTAATCATATATAATGGAAATATATTTTTATAATTACCACGATTACTTTTTACGGTTTTATAATGAATCTATAATTCCCACTTAGCACAAAACCCTAATCCCAAGTCCCGATTATTGAAACCCTAACTTTGAAACCCTAATTAAGAAACCCTAATAATTTCTCACATGCACAACATAAGGTCATGAGGATACCCATAATTATTAAATTGAAAATAGCAAATAAAAAGAAGTAAATATGAAGATACAAAATGAAAATACACAATGACCTTATATGCACAAAACCGCAAGTCTTAATAAGAGAAAAGGGGAAAGAATTCACTCACTAACGCACAAGACACGACGGTTGACGAGACGGAGTCTCGCACAAGCGTTCTTAGTCGAAATAGACCTTCGCTTTGTAAAGCCCGCTTACGGTGACGGAGCCGAATCGCGCAAATGAGGATATCAACTTGCTCGTCTCAACGTTTAGAATATCGCTGTACCCTCCGTTTTTCGAATCGGTGAAATTTTGTAGATCCTTATTAAATTTTACTCTTTCTCTCTTTTCTTCTTATTTGAGAAAAATGAATGGACATGGAAGAGATAAGGGCCACTCATCCAAATTAATCATGTGCATGAAGAGGAAGAGAAATGAAGTTGGCAAATGGAATTTGGTTTCCTCATTTACAAATATAACCCTCAAAGTTTCATATTTGCAAAATCCTAATAATAATAATGCCTATGATTATATGTGTAATATATTTTAACTTTGCAAATAGGACCTTATATTTTAACTACTTAACAGCCCACTATATAAAATAAATTATGCGTTTGCCCACATGAATATCACCATGTGTGCTTAAGTTTTCGATTTAATTTAATATGAAAAACAAATTCAAATTTCGGTAATTACGCTTATTAAGAAAAATATAGAAAAATGTCAAAATCAAATTTTGATATCTTACACCATTCCCCCCTTAAAGGACGTTTTGTCCTCTAAACATAGAAACTAACCTATTTGTGAAAAAGTTCCGGATATCGTTTTTGCATCTCCTCTTCACGCTCCCATGTTGCTTCTCGCTCGGAATGGTTATTCCATTGGACCTTCACATATCTAATTACCTTACTACGCAAAACTTGCTCGCGAGTATCTAAAATGCGTAATGGAATCTCCTCATAGGTCAAATTGGGTTCAAAATGGAGAGTCGTGAAGTCAAGGACATGACCTTCACCTCGCAAATATTTACGATGTTGTGAGACATGAAATACGTCATGGACCTCGGATAAAGCTGGGGGCAAAGCTAAACGATAAGCACACGCTCCAATTCGCTCGAGAATCTCAAATGGTCCAATATATTTCGGACTTAGCTTACCTTTTACCCCAAAGCGCATGATACCCCGCGTGGGCGAAACGCGCAATAACACGTGATCACCAGGCTGAAACTCCACTTGTCTTCGGCCTGAATCTGCATATTGCTTCTGCCTATCCTGAGCTGTTCTCAAGCGTTCTTTGATCAACCGCAAATGATCAGCGCTCTCTTGAATAAGGTCCGGACCCAATGGTCGCTCCGAACCAACCGGGTCCCAAAACAAAGGCGTACGACATCGTCTACCATATAATGCCTCAAAAGGGGCAACTCCAATGCTTGCATGGTAACTATTGTTGTACGCAAACTCACATAAATGCAAATGATCTTCCCATGAACCACCCATGGAAATAGCGCAAGCTCGCAACATATCTTCTAGTGTTTGGATCGTCCTCTCAGACTGTCCATCTGTTTGGGGATGGTAAGCAGAGCTAAAATAAAGCTTTGTCCCTAACCCCGCTTGAAAACTCCTCCAAAAATGAGAAGTGAAACGCGTATGACGATCTGAAACAATCTCAACAGGAATACCGAATTGCCTAAAGATAGTACGCATTTACATACGCGCCATCTGCTCGCCTGAGGTTCCATATTTAAATGGAAGGAAATTAGCAACTTTCGTCAACCGGTCTACAATCACCCAAACCGCATTGTTACCCTGACGAGTTTGAGGCAAACCAGTTACAAAATCCATTGTAATCCCTTCAAATTTTCCCTCTCGCAATGGTAAAGGCTGAAGAAGTCCCGCTGGCTTCTTACGCTCGGCCTTAACTTGCTGACATACTAGACACCTAGCTACATAATCAGCGATATCTTTGTACATCTTAGGCCACCAATAATATTGACGAAGATCTTGACTCATCTTTGTCTCACCAGGATGAATCGAGTAACCTGACTCGTGTGCCTCAGTCAAAATATCGCGCCGAATCTCAGCATGGTCAGGCACACACGCTCGCTTCCCAAGTCGCAACATACCCTTTGCATCAACATGAAAGTGCGGTGCCTTACCCATTTGCATTTTCTCTCTAATCTTTTGTAACCGCGGATCACCCGCTTGTGCCTCACGAATCTGCTCGATTAAAGTAGGTTGAATACGCAAATTAGCTAAAAAGGCTTGTGAAGCAGGCACTTGTACATAAATATTCATCCTTCCAAGATCCATCAAGATTTGGGGCTGCCTTGTCAACAATGTAACTGCATTACCATAGCTTTTACGACTTAATGCATCTGCTACAACATTCGCCATCCCCGGATGATATTGAATAGACACATCATAATCGCATAGAACTTCAAGCCAGCGACGCTGCCGTAAATTTAGCTCTCTTTGATCAAAAATGTACTTAAAACTCTTATGATCCGTGTACATTTTGCACTTTTCTCCATAGAGATAATGACGCCAAATTTTGAGGGCAAACACCACAGCTGCTAGCTCCAAATCATGTGTCGGATAATTCTTCTCATATGGCTTTAGCTGGCGCGAAGCATATGCAATTACCCTACGCTCTTGCATTAACACACAGCCTAAACCTTGCCCCGACGCATCACAATAAACCTCAAACTCTATACCTTGTATGGGTACAATAAGAACAGGTGCTGAAACTAAGCGATTTTTCAACTCTTGAAAGCTAAGCTCTCTCGCCTCAGTCCACTCAAACTTGACCCCTTTTTGCGTCAACTGGGTCAAAGGAAGTGCAAGTTTCGAGAAACCGTCAACAAAACATCGATAATAACCTGCCAACCCTAAGAAACTTCTAACTTCACTCACATTCCGTGGTTGCTTCCACTCGACAATAGCCTTTACTTTCTCAGGGTCAACACTCAACCCATCTCCAGAAATTACATGACCTAAAAATGTCACTTCTTCTAACCAAAACTCACACTTTTTGAACTTTGCATATAATTGATGGTCTAAGAGAGTGCGTAGTACGATACGAAGATGTTCAGCGTGCTCTTCCCTAGACCGGGAATAAATTAGTATATCATCAATGAATACAACCACAAATGAGTCTAGATAAGCGCGAAGCACACTGTTCATCAAAGCCATAAATGAAGCAGGAGCTTTTGTCAGGCCAAACGGCATAACTAGAAACTCATAATGCCCATAACGAGTTCGAAAAGCGGTCTTGTCAATATCGTCAGGTTTAATTCGTAGTTGATAATAGCCCGTGAGAAGATCGATTTTTGAGAAAACCGTTGCACCCTTCAACTGATCAAACAGATCATCGATGCGAGGAAGAGGATACCGATTCTTTACCGTGAGTTTATTCAGTTCACGATAATCAACACACAACCGCAATGTACCACCCTTCTTTTTCACAAAGAGAACAGGTGCGCCCCATGGAGATACACTAGGCCGTATAAACCCCTTATCTAGCAACTCCTGCAACTGAATTTTTAACTCTTTTAACTCAGCAGGCGCCATGCGGTATGGAATTTTTGAGACGGGTTCGGTACCAGCTACTACAGTAATCCCACAATCAATTTCTCTCTTTGGCGGTAAACCTGGAAGTTCATCGGGAAAAACTGCTGCAAACTCTCTAACTACTGGTATCTTCTCTAACTGCAATTCACCTGATTTTCCCTGTACGCTAACAAGAAAAGCCATGCAATTCGCGGACATTAGCCTATGCGCTGCAATTGCCGAAATGATGGGAACATTTTAACCAAGCCTTCGTCCCTTCACGCTGATGCGTGACCCATCTGCTAAATCGAAATAAACCCTCTGCTCACGACATATAATCGTCGCTCCGTGCAATGACAACTAGTCCATACCCAAAATGGCATCGAACTCAAACATATCCAAAACGGTAAAATCAACAGGAAACTCTCGATCATTAATGACAACAGACTTTCTCTCACAACGCTCACTAACACTCACCGACGTACCTAGGGGTGTACAAACCGTGAGCGGTGCATTATTGGTGGAATATTCCCATTTATAGCTATTCATGAAATCACGAGCCACAAATGAATGTGTAGCACCCGAATCGAATAAAATAAATGCGGGTGCACCAGAGATCATAAATATACCTGTAACGGGTTCTGCTGCTGGTTTGCTCGTCCCTGCTTCATTCCCTCCTAATGCGTTAACTGCAACCATCCTTCCACTACCACGCCCCTCTCCTCGAGGTAGCTGGCCTCCACGGTGTGACGGTCCTACTGCTGGCTTAATGGGTTTTCCCTGCCTAGGTGGATGAGGACACCTACTAATAAAATGACCGGCCTCACCGCAATTAAAACAACGCCCCTGAACTCTCCAGCACTGACTCTCATAATGAGCTCTGCCACACCTCCTACAGTAGGGTGGTTGTTGATGTTGCTGCGGCGGTCGTTGTCCCAGATTATTATTCGCCTCGGGCCTCCTAAAACGATCACGTGAACGTTTTGTTAGCCGGTTTTGGTTGTGCACTAGATTGGGTTGCGCACCTCCAATCTCAACATCCACATGCGGCCCCGCACTCGCTCTCCATTCTAGCCAATTCCGTTCATAATGACGAGCCGCATCTCACACCTCGGCAAAAGTATAGTCCATTGCGAACTGATCTACATCCCTCTTTATCTCCGGATGTAAGCGACGTACAAACTCGCTTACTAACCGCTTCTCATTTGGTACCCACGCTGATGCATACCTAGCTAGTCGGTTATAATCCGTAATAAATGCATCGACCGATCGTGCACCCTGATTTAATTCTCGAAACTGGTCCTCAAAATCGCGTATCGCAGCCTCAGGGATGTAAAACTCCTCAAAAGCTGGTTCAAACCATTGCCACGGCATTCTTCCACCTTCAGTGTATAAGTGACGCTGAAGATCCCACCATTGCAAAGCCTCGCCTTGCAAACGAGTAACCGCAACATCCACCCAATCTCGTCTAGGCACTTGGGCTCTCTTAAGATTCCAGGTTGTCTCCAACAACCAGTTATCAGCTGCGACCGGATCACGCGCACCAGAAAATGTCCTCGGTTCCAACTTCATAAAATCCTGTATCCGGGAAACTAGAGTCGGTTTGGCATCTCGTCTTGATTCACGCACTTGATCCGCCACATGCTGAACTAGGTTCTGGACAAACCTTAGCGCATCAAATGGTTGTGGCGGTGCTGGATCACCATGATCATTGGGATTAGCTTGTTCTTCACCTTCCCTTTGATCGCCTACAGTAGGAGGAGGATGTGGAGGTAAGGGAACCTCAACTCTTGCGGACGCTTGACGTGGCGCACGTGAAGTCGCACATGAGTCAGTCTCGGATCCAACTGGAGAAGGAGGGGGTGAGGCATAACGACGCCTCTGTATCGGCCGCTCAGCCGAGATCTCAAATTTTGCAGGCCGTCCTCTAGGTCGACCGCTAACAAGTCCCTTCTTAGGTGCAATTTATCCTGCGGAACAAAGTATGACCATACGGTTTTATTTCAAGATATAGAATACTTGCACAAGACGGGCATGCCTATCAAGACTTTAAACCCCACTCTCACGACGATTTCTAATATTGTTTTCGATATTTTGCTCTGATACCATAAAAGCTGTCACACCACAAAAATAAAGATGCGACAACCCGCCGACACACAGTATGTGTGCTAGAGGCATCATATGATAACAAAAAAAATAAAATCGAAAACAACATCACTCATATATATATATATATATATATATATATATATATATATATATATATATATATATATATATATATATAGGTGTGAATAAAAGCCAAAATATAATATGAAACATCACATACATATATATATATGAAATAACTACATCACGGAGACAACAAAACCCTGAACAGATGCGGAAGCCCATATATACATCGACAAAACCCTAATATACAAACCGTACAAGAATATACATAACCTAGAAACAACAACATCTTTTACTCCGTGATGATAACAACCGTCGTACTCACCGTTCACACACGAGCTCCACTAGTTCCTTCTGCACCGTCCTGAAACCCTAGACCCAAAACATATACAAAAGAGTGGTTAGTCACATAAGCGACTAAGTGAGTAAATGGGTCTAGCTTATTAAGACAAGCCACAAGTGCAGTTGTAACCCTAATTCTGGCCGAATTAATATTACTAATTTTAAATATTAAAATATTATCA
The DNA here is from genome assembly GCA_027726005.1 of Juncus effusus. Classification (NCBI taxonomy): domain Eukaryota; kingdom Viridiplantae; phylum Streptophyta; class Magnoliopsida; order Poales; family Juncaceae; genus Juncus; species Juncus effusus. The sequence goes on along the minus strand of CM050893.1, from coordinate 2,239,031 downwards.
CATGTAGTAATAATTGTAGAATTAAAAATATTCAAAGAATTTCTAAGGTAAAAGAAATGCACAAAACTATTCCTCATATGTACCATTACTACTATCCAACTTTAGAAGTCTATTCCTTTCACACATTCCTTGTTTACATATATATATATAAAACCCATATAATATTCCCAAGTGAGGGTACGCGTAGCGGTCAACTGAAGTGCCAGATAGAGCGGAGAGCAAATCCAACTCTTCTGGAGAATCACATAGCTCGGGAATCGCGTATTCCCACACAAGAGCCTTGACGACCATGGATATATCCTCGCGTCTTGAACCAAACTAAATTTGGAATTTTCATTACGTCTAGTAGCTCGTTTCCCCTCAAATCAGATGTCACGAATTACTAATCACAAAACACACAATTCACAAACGAGTCTCGCCGAAATAACCCGTCAAATTAAAAGTGACATCTCAAAGTTCCCCAAAATATTACAATAATAAAATAAGTTAATTAATAATAAATTAATCATATATAATGGAAATATATTTTTATAATTACCAAGATTACTTTTTACGGTTTTATAATGAATCTATAATTCCCACTTAGCACAAAACCCTAATCCCAAGTCCCGATTATTGAAACCCTAACTTTGAAACCCTAATTAAGAAACCCTAATAATTTCTCACATGCACAACATAAGGTCATGAGGATACCCATAATTATTAAATTGAAAATAGCAAATAAAAAGAAGTAAATATGAAGATACAAAATGAAAATACACAATGACCTTATATGCACAAAACCGCAAGTCTTAATAAGAGAAAAGGGGAAAGAATTCACTCACTAACGCACAAGACACGACGGTTGACGAGACGGAGTCTCACACACGCGTTCTTAGTCGAAATAGACCTTCGCTTTGTAAAGCGCGCTTACGGTGACGGAGCCGAATCGCGCAAATGAGGATATCAACTTGCTCGTCTCAACGTTTAGAATATCGCTGTACCCTCCGTTTTTCGAATCGGTGAAATTTTGTAGATCCTTATTAAATTTTACTCTTTCTCTCTTTTCCTCTTATTTGAGAAAAATGAATGGACATGAAAGAGATAAGGGCCACTCATCCAAATTAATCATGCGCATGAAGAGGAAGAGGAATGAAGCTGGCAAATGGAATTTGGCTTCCTCATTTACAAATATAACCCTCAAAGTTTCATATTTGCAAAATCCTAATAATAATAATGCCTATGATTATATGTGTAATATATTTTAACTTTGCAAATAGGACCTTATATTTTAACTACTTAACAACCCACTATATAAAATAAATTATGCGTTTGCTCACATGAATATCACCATGTGTGCTTAAGTTTTCGATTTAATTTAATATGAAAAACAAAATCAAATTTCGGTAATTACGCTTATTAAGAAAAATATAGAAAAATATCAAAATCAAATTTTGATATCTTACATTTGCGCAAGCTGTAAAAAGAGGCCGATGAGGTCAAAATTCTCAAATATAATTTTATGTCTTAGAAATCAATATAATTATTATATTATTTTCTAAAATAATATGTTTGACATTATAATAAGCAAAATAAGATATTATAAAATAATATATAATACTAATATAATCGTGAAATTAACATGTGTATGCTCATTCATTCATTATGTGCAAGTTCGGGTCATTTAGATTCGGGTCGTTCGGGTCTCAGGTTATTCGGGTTTCGGGTCATTCGGGTCTCGGGACATTCGGGTTTCGGGTCGTTCGGGACTCGGTTATTTCGGGATTCGGGTCGTTCGGGTTCCGGGATTTCGGGTCTCGGGTCGTTCGGGTTCGGGTCGGGTCGGGTCGGATTTTGAATCGTTGATTTGTTAACATTTTCGGGTCGAGTCGGATTTGGGTTCAAGTGGGTCGGGTCGGGTCAGATTTTGCCACCTCTAATTATAGCCAGTCATTTTATAATTTCTCCATAAAATATAAGATGTCAGGAAATATATAAAGGGCATTAGAAATGAGCTTCTGAACTTCGCCTCCACCAATCCATCAAGAGAAAGAGCTAAGGTATCACCGTTTTATAAATTTTTAAGTGATCTGGAAAGAAAACACGGAAATCGAAGCAAAAAAACAGAAAAGTCACTAAGACAGCCATTCTTCATTGTACTCTTATTATCTGTGATACAATTATAATAGCTATAGGTCTCTTTATATAGGAGAGAGCCACATTAATTACCAAAATACATTGTTTAAATTAAAGATACAATTACCTAAAATATAATGCAATGATAGAAATAATCCACCTCCTTCCATTGTCTAAATATTCCCCAAATATTTATTTTCATAGCCTAATCCTTCCCTAAATAATATTACTAGAAAGGAAACATATTATGTTGAGATATCGAGGCATACATAACAATCTCCACCTTGACTCGAAATCTCATCATTGATACACAGTCATTATAACGCCATATCCAAATCGAGTTTCTCCTCAATAGCAACTATCCACTTTGCCGCTTTACCTGAGACTACCGCCTCCTTGCAAATCGAGAACTCCCCAAACATGGATTCATTTGCCATTGACAAACAACACACAAAATTGGAGTACCCATACCTCATAAGAGATCCAACCCGATCCCTTACAAAAGTACATTCTCGACTTTCCTTAACCGATGCATCATCAGAATCATAATGCTCCAATTTATGTCGAGTAACTTCACCTTATTGATCGGGAACTGCATGTTGGGAAACCCATAGTCATGTACGTTACATGCGCAGCGGAACCTACGGGTTCAACCCGCCCTAGAATCATCGTTAAGGAAATAAAAGTACGAGATTAACTATTAAAATTTATACCTCGGTCTGATCCGCGAGACGAAGAACGGATGTAGGTCTGAACTATTCTGACTGGCAACCTTCTCCTTCCTGAAGCCCGACTCCACGAACCTCCTTGCTCTTCCTACGGATGAAGAACTAGATCTCTCACTAATCTCCAAAGTAGGAGACCTCTACTCGTATCCATGCGAACTTCAGACAGACGGAATTAACGGACTCGGCTAGACGAGTCCGAAAATACTTTCCGAAATTACCCTCACAAGACTCTCTCTCTCTCTCTTGGTATTACGGCTTCCTCTAAGGCTTCTAATTGTATATCTAATAGAGGGGGCATGCCCCTCTATTTATACTAGAGAGAGGGGTGAAAGAATGGCAAGTTTCGATAAGGAAACCCTTCCAGCCGCCAGAGTTCCAGTCGGCCGGAACCTGTGTTCCGGTCGGCCGAAACAATTTCAGCCTTTGTAAAATTTAGTTCCGGTTGACCGGAACTTGTGTTCCGGTCGGCCGGAACAATTTCAGCCTTTGTAAAATTTCAGCATCTGATGCTTTATTCTTTCACCAATTTATACATCACATGTACAACTGTTTCTGAGGTATTTTCTCCCCGTCCGAATGGAGTTCATTGTGTGACCGTGTAGGTTCCATTTAACGCTGGCAATGAGTAACCTCTAGACTGATGCCATGACTACCCATGTTAAATGAAATGATCAGCGATCATAAACCTATCTGAATAGACATTTGATTATTCCTTTTGTTCTACGATATACGTCTTGATCACAAGGCATGGAAGTATGTCATCCTTGAGTTTGATCAAAGTCTCTTTTCTGATCGAGAATTAGACTGAGTAAATACAAAATGATATTAACAACACATGTTAATCCATTTTGAGCATGGCCATGCATTTCCTTCAGTCCTAGTTCATCAGGGGGCCCAGAGATATCTCCCTCTTAACGAGAGGAACAAATCCCATCTTGGTCACTCACATTCCTCGTCATGATTCAGTGCATACCTAATGATGACCATAATGATCATCCCATTACGGATGACGTAAGATCATATTAAAGTATGCAGTTCCTCATACAGGAATCCATGGTGACCTCAGGTCGTAGGAACAAGCACACTATTCATATGTGAATTACTAATGACATATACCATGCATATTCTCATAGTGTAGTCAGTCCAGTACGTATTCTCCAACACGTGCCTATATTCCAGACTTGACATTCCTATGTCCATGATCAGCAGAACATGATCATCCAGTCTAAGAATATACTGGTGTAGATATGTAGCTTCTTACCTGAAGTATGTTTATCTCTATAAACATCCCACATATCACTAGGGACAGTTTAGAATGTCATTCGTTGGTTCACAGTTCTACTATCAGAATCATGTATTTTGATGACGTGAACCCGAAATGTCATTCATGGTCGATCTAATATATGTAAATATATTAGTCACCCATACACTCAATCATATATGAACTAAATAAACGTGTTTCTCATAATCTAATCTCTAGTCCAACACTTTGGCCTAGGGCATAATTCCTTCACTGCAAACTTCACCTCCTTCCTGACCGTCACAATCTTCATAATAGCCAGATCAGACACTTACTCCCTTGTCCGTAACATAACCGACTCAAAAGTTGTGTCTCTCAAAATAAGGTGTCCCAGTACTGGACACCGCAAACAACACGCCTTCACACCTGAAGTGTATCCAAGAAGAAAATATTTTTTTTTCTCCCCATACTCGAGTTTTCATTTAACGACTTGTGCATAAACGAGATATTCAAATACCTGCAATGTCGAGTAATTCACCTGTTTACCCGACCAAATATTTGTTGGTGTCTTACACCAAATTGTTGTATTCGAAGAACAGTTGACCAACCACCAAGCACTATTAGTGGCTTCCGCCCAGGAGCCCGCCCCAAAAAGCATGACCAAGCATTCTCGAGTAGTTTCCAATCAGCCACGTCATTATGTTGTCGAGAGCGAACAACCATGCAATGCTGAACAATCCTTACAAAAGGATCACAAATTTATCCCCACAAATCCAAATAGATATCATCCAAAATTCCCTTCATTCGATGAACGGCTGCAATAAAGCTGAGTCTCCTCCGTTTATAACAAACAGAATCTTCACAAAACTCGTGCTTTCTGGTATTATGGCCACACAGTAGATCCCTCATGCTCAAAACTGTCACCCCGCATCCAATCATAAACCCTGACATTCTAACTGAGGCAGAGAAGGCGACAACGAACGAACCTAAAACTGCGCCAACTTCCCGAAACAACTTTCCGGTACTCTGGACTTCCAGAATATATAATGCACCAGTTATTCTAGCCTTCATCAATGTACGAGCCCATCTAGATACCTTGAGGACTCCACCTTCACATCGGAACTTGAAACCGATATCTCCGAGAACGCCTAGTTAGATCAAATGAGTAACCCGATCCTGCATCTTGATCAAATGGACAACTCCGTCCTGCATCTTGATCTCAACCGTGCCAACACCGACAACGCAACATAGATGATCATCTCCCAAAAGAACATCTCCACTAGATGCCTCATATGTGGTGAACCACTCTCCATTCGGGATCATCTAATTTGAATTACCCGAACCCACCCAATTCTTCTCAAATCTCTCCTTATTCGCCACAAAAAGCACCCCAATCTTACCATATTCAACTACGTTATCTGTCTTATCCTTCTTATTCTTCCGAGAGAACACCCTTATCCGCCTTCTGTTCCTTTTGGAGCTCGTAACAGTCGGCCTTAATGTGTCTCGTCTCCTTGCAACAGTTGCATGTCAGATTCTTGTACTTAATTTGTGAATTAGTCTTCTCTGAACTTGAATTTCTCTCCCTACGTCTCCCCCTCTCCACAAACAACTCAACTTCTTGATAACTACGTACTCTCGGTCATGGACAAGTCATAGTCAATGCCAGACTTGACTAATAAGTTACTCTTGACATCATTAATGGTAAGTGATTCCCTAGTATGAAGCATATGCAGCGTGCACAAGAACACCACGATTTTGTCCTCTTCGTCTATCTTATTATCGATTGTCTCCACATTATTAAAGAAACTGATATATTCCAAAACATGGACGTTAACGGACATACCTCCTATCATCTTCAAAAAGTGGAATCGTTGCTTCAAACATAACCGGTTGATAACCGATTTCTGCATATAGATGCCTTCTAACTTCTTCCACGCGCCGAAGGCTGTAGTATCTTTAAGAGTCAATTTGCTCGAATATAACTGAATTATTAAGAGGGTTCTATCTTTCATCATCTCCCCAACTTCGCCCTTCATCTTCTTCGATCGCCCAAAAATGACAACTTTCACACGTTGATTCGATAATATGGCCTTCACCCGCACTTGCCATAGTGTGAAACTCGTTGTGCCATCATATTTCTCAATATCGAATTTGGTCGACATAACCGCACTTGAATTCATGATAATACAAGGCAGTATTCTTAACTTGCGAAAGCATAAAGTTTGTCGTAACATAGCTCTGGTACCAATTTGTTAGGGTAATTGGGAGAATATTGATGTATAGTAAGATAACTCATGAGAAAAGTAATAACTAGAGAAGAAGAGAGAATTCGTTTAATCAATTGAGAGACTACATTGTAAGAATTAGGATACAATTACAATAGCTATAGGTCTCTTTATATATGAGAGAGGCACACTAATTACCAAAATACATTGCCTAAATTAAATATACAATTACCTAAAATACAATGCAAGAATGGAAACAATCCACCTCCTTCCATCGTCTAAATATTCCCCAAATATTTATTTCCATAGTCTATTCTTTCCCTAAATAATATTACTAGAAAAGAAACATATTATGTTGAGATATCGAGGCATACATAACAGATAAACTGTTAAAAAATAAACTGATGCAGTTTTAAATTTAATCATGCAATTAAAAATGGCAATTAAAAATGGCGATTGAAGTAACCAATTTAGTTAAAAAAAAACAGTATATGGAATTTACAATACCATGTCACCAATATTAAGATGTCATAGTTGAAGCGGCTAATTTGAGATTCTTGTTTGTTTCATCCATTTACGTACTCAGGTATCTTAGTAGAAACATAAGCAACAATGGATTGGGCTGAATTAAATGCGGACATTCTCCACCTCATTTCCAAGAAGTTAGGTGACATCTTTAATCCAATTGAGAGCAGCTTCAAATCAATGCTATAATTTACCTGGTAGAAGTACTCCCTAATCAAAGATACAGAAATGTGTGCTTATGCAGATGTGATGGCAGAGATTGGATCACTGTTGAAGTGCCTCCTAGACATGCAAGTTGTTATCACAAAGAAATGCTCTTTCTCTATGTACATGAAACCAATGATAAGAGTTATTTGACTATGATGTGGACATACATATAGAAGAGTGCTGATAGTAAGGATGTTTCTATCAAAACTGTTAGGATTTCTTGTCGGAAGCGTGAATTTTGACGTGGATTCGAGACATCTTTTGGTGTCTTTAATGGTGGCCAAGAGAGAGAGAGAGAGAGAGAGATGAAGAGATGCAAAATGAACCCTTGTCTTATCCTTTATGTCAAAGGTCTTAAAAATACATACTAAAAATAAAAGCCCAAATGAGCCCAAATATGCAATTAGGGGGTCCATTCAACAATCTCCACCTTGGACCCGAATTGCATCATAAATAAACATAAACAAATGCAAAAAATAAAAACATACATAATGTACTAGCAACATGCTAGTTACAAACTGAAATTAAATCGGAACACAATTTAAACTTAGCAATCGGAAGAGGCTTGGTGAGCATATCTGCCGGATTCGATTTGGTACCAATCTTCTTCACCACAATGTTTCCTTCCGCCGTCACATCTCGCACAAAATGGTACCTCACGTCAATATGCTTCGTCTTGTCGTGGTACATGCGATCCTTCGTCAAATGAATGGCGCTTTGATTGTCACAATACACCGTGACCGGATTCTGAATGGACAATACCTCGCCAACAAAACCCCTTAGCCAAATACCTTCCTTTATCGCTTCGGTTAACGCCATGTACTCGGCCTCGGTAGTCGAAAGAGCAACGGTTGATTGAAGTGTGGCTTTCCAATTAATCGCACACTTCCCAAACGTAAACACGTACCCAGTTAGCGAACGCCTTTTATCGAGATCGCCCGCAAAATCCGAGTCAACATAACCCGTTAACTCACCATTCGGATCGGATCCGAATTCTAAATATGCATTCATCGTACCTTTCAAATAACGGAAAATCCATTTTACCGCTTCCCAATGTCCCTTTCCGGGACATGACAAATACCGGCTCACGACACTAACCGCTTGCGCCAAATCCGGTCGGGTACACACCATCAAATACATCAAACTCCCGACCGCACTCGAATATGGAATCTTCTCCATATATTTCCGCTCCGAATCGGTTTTCGGAGATAAATCCGCTGACAATTTAAAATGAGCCGCAAGAGGGGTAGAAACTACCTTCGATTTATGCATATCAAAACGGCGTAAAACCTTTTCGGCGAAACCCGCTTGCGAAAGAGTCAACTTCCGCTCGGATCGGTTCCTCGAAATCTCCATTCCAAGAATTTTCTTAGCGGGTCCCAAATCCTTCATCTCAAAAACGGAATTCAAATCCGCTTTTAACCGCTTAATTTCCCCCAAATTGGACGACGCAATAAGAATGTCATCCACATAAAGAAGTAGATACACAAAACTCCCGTCATCTAATTTCTTTAAATAGATGCAACTATCGTAATTAGATCGAGAAAAATTAACGCTTACCATAAAAGCGTCAAACTTCTTGTACCATTGTCGGGGCGATTGCTTGAGACCATAAAGCGATTTATTTAATCGACATACACGAGTCGGTTCGGTTTGGGGTTCGGTTAGGTTTTCAAAATCCGGAAGTCCTTCCGGTTGGCTCATAAAAATTTCCTCCAAATCGCCATGAAGAAAAGCCGTTTTTACGTCCATTTGCTCGAGTTCCAAATTTTTCAACGCGACAATCCCGAGCAATAATCGAATAGACGTGTGTTTCACGACCGGAGAAAACACGTCATTAAAGTCCACACCTTGGACTTGGCTATATCCTTTCGCGACCAGCCTTGCTTTGTAGCGCACATTCGAGCCATCGGTTTTGCGCTTAAACACCCATTTGCACCCGACAACTTTCTTATTTTTCGGAGGGTTCACAAGAGACCATGTCTCATTTCGCTTCAACGAATCTAACTCCTCCTTCATAGCGGAAATCCAATTTTTCGCTTCTTTTGAATTAACCGCTTCTTTATACGTGGACGGTTCGCAACTATCCACGTCTTCTGCAATAGCCAAGCAATACGCAAAATCAGAATATCCATATCTCGAAGGTGGTCGAATGGTCCTTCTGACACGATCGCGGGTTAGCTCGTACGTTTGCGGATCGAATTGGCTTTCTTCTTCATTAACTCGGGTCGGGTTTAACGAATCGGGTTCGGATCGGTTTTGGTCGGCTTGGGCTAACTGGTCTCGGGTTTGACCTTTAAAACCGTCTGCACTTAGCGGTATTTCATTCCCAACATTTTCTGACTCATCATGCTCCACCTCGGAATGAACCGTGTCATTTATTCTCAACTCATGCGCATCTTTTCCTCGAATCATTTCCGCTTCGTTAAAAATAACGTCTCTCGAAATGATAAATTTGCCCGACTTCGGACACCATAATTTATACCCCTTAACATTCTCGGGATATCCAACAAATACGCATTTCTTCGACCTCGGTTCCAACTTGCCGTCATTGACATGCACATATCCGGGACACCCGAATATTCTCAACATCGAATAATCGGCCGGTTTTCCCGACCAAACTTCTTCCGGCGTTTTCAACTCAATCGAGGTAGTCGGAGATCGATTAATCAAATAGCACGCCGTGCTAATCGCTTCTGCCCAAAATTCTTTTCCCAAACCCGCATTTGAAATCATACTTCTCGCACGCTCAAGAAGTGATCTATTCATTCTTTCGGCCACGCCATTTTGTTGTGGGGTATGCACAACGGTTTTGTGTCGCAAAATACCTTCGGCCGCACAAAAATCATCAAACTGGCGATTACAAAATTCCAACCCATTATCGGTTCGCAACCGCTTGACCCGTTTATCCGTTTGAGTTTCTAGAAGTTTCTTCCAAATTTTGAAATAATCGAATACTTCGCTTTTTTCTCTCAAGAAAAATACCCAAACTTTCCTCGAAAAATCATCAATAAAAGTGAGCATATACCTTGAACCTTTTCCTTTGGACGGTTCGCGAGAAGGCCCCCAAAGGTCGGAGTGAATGTATTCCAATTTCTCCTTTGTCGTATGAATGGCGGTCGAAAAACTCACTCGCTTATGCTTCCCGAAAACGCAGTGCTCGCAAAATTCCAGATTTCCGGTACTTTGACCGCCCAACAAATTTCGCTTGCTTAAAATCGTCATACCACGCTCACTCATGTGACCCAATCTCATATGCCACAACTTCGTAATTTCCTCATCCGTAATCGAACTTGAACGGACAACAGCGGCAGAACTGAACGAGACGGGTTTTGTTTCGGGATTGGTTGTTGGAATCCAAACCGGTTTGGTTTGAACCGGATTCGGTTTTGGGTTGAACCGGATTTTCTTGAACCGGTTTTTCTTGAACCGGGTTGAACCGACCCGATTTTTCTTGAACCGGCGTGAACCGGGCCGGTTTTTCCTGAACCGGCGCGAACCGGGCCGGTTTATCCTGAACCGGCGCGAACCGAGCCGGTTTTTCCTGAACCGGCGGGTTTTCTTGAACCGGGTTTGAACCCGATTTCTCCAAAATAACTGTACCGGCCTTTCCGGTAACCGTCGAGGCTTGCAAAAAATAAAGTGTACCAATGCGTTTCGCATTCATGATTGTGAGGGCACCGATTGAAACGCGCATAACTCCACCTTCACTTCGAAACTTGCAACCTCTTTCTTCAAGCGATCCCAACGAGATAAGATTTTTCTTCAAATCGGGTATGTGCTTCACACCCGTTAACGTCCGAATTCGCCCATCATGAAACTTGAGCGATATTGTACCGGTACCGGCAACCTTGCAAGAATTATTATTTCCCATAATAACTCTCCCATCCGTAGGCTCGTACTTTACAAACCAACTTCGATTCGGAGTCATATGTTGAGATGCCCCCGAATCCATAATCCAACAATTCTCATCCTCTAAGCAATTATCGACAACGGAAAGCGAATCAAAATTGTCGATATTTGCTGAATTAGCCGATTCGGAACATTTGCCACGATTATCCGCCGATTGCTTATTCTTCAATTTGTAACAATCGACCTTGATGTGGCCCTTTTTCTTACAATAATTGCAAATAATATTTGGATTATATTTACCCTTGGATTTCGACCGGCTTCTCCAATTTTTCGACGACCGATCCGATGACCGACCGCGATCCACAAACAAACCGGAACCCATACCGGTTTTCTCGTTGGTTATCTCACCATCGATGTGAGATTTCGCTTGCAAATTCGATTTAACATTCTCAAGAGAGATTTTCTCCCTTCCATAAATCATCATATCTCTAAACCCCTTATATGAAGCGGGTAAAGAGCACAAAAGCAAAAGGGATTGATCTTCATCATCCACCTTTGCGTCAATTTTGGCCAAATCATTAATAATCGACGCAAACTCCGGAATATGTTCGGACACGGAACCTCCCTCCGACATCCGGAGCGTATAAAGACGCGACTTTAACCGCAATCGATTCGTGAGCGACTTTTTCATATAAGTATTTTGTAATTTTTCCCACAAATCTTCCGCCGTCTTTTCCTCCATAACCTCTTGTAATGTCCCATTGCTAAGGCATAATTGGACAATGGAGAGAGCCTTATCATTCATATCTCTCCATTTCTTGTCCGTTATCGCATCCGGCAAATTGTCTCTCCCAAAAATCGCATCTTTTACCCCATGACTGGATAAAATTGCCAACATACGAACTTGCCACAAGGCAAAGCTCGTCTTACCGTCAAACTTCTCAATATCAAACCGTCCCGACACTTCCATTAACCCAAAAACTAAAATTCCTCCTTCGGTTTTGAACCGGTTTGTACCGGTTTAGGCAAAGCGTGAAATCCGGTAGAGATTTACGCGTAGAACCTCGCTCTGATACCAAATTGTTAGGATTTCTTGTCGGAATCGTGACTTTTGACGTGGATTCGAGGCACCTTTTGGTGTCTTTAATGGTGGCCAAGAGAGAGAGAGAGAGAGAGAGAGATGAAGAGATGCAAAATGAACCCTTGTCTTATCCTTTATGTCAAAGGTCTTAAAAATACATACTAAAAATAAAAGCCCAAATGAGCCCAAATATGCAATTAGGGGGTCCATTCAACAAAAACTAATGAGTAATCAGTCTGTTTCTTTTGTATTCAATTCTTCCGATCCTTAATATAGTAAGAACAAAAGGAAATATCCCATTAGATACAAATTGTAAATGTCTTGTAATTCAACTGTCATGTCATTATCTGATTTTAGCATTTTGGTTTGTGGAGTTGCTAAGACTGAAAAGTCTGTGATGACATAGGAATGTTTCCCCAGAAATAATTAAGAATCGATGAGTTATTTTGCAGTCTCCTCTGTTTTCAATTCTTCCAAACCTACTAGCAGTATTGGTGCACATATTTATTACTTGATAATCGAATTAAACTTTTTATTTACTTTACCTTTATGTATCAGCTTATACATTCACAGTTAATAACTTTGCAGACTTTAGACAGAGATATCTTGCTTTAAAGGGCTGGGGAATTAACTAAGATGAGAATAAAATGATCATTGCATTATCCTGATATGTACTCGAACTTCACCAAACCATGTTCAAAGTTTCGAACACCAATTAACATGAATAAATCAAAATATCAGAATTCAAACTCAGACATGAGTAAATGAGAGCATATATGATGCCTCCTTATTTCTCCAAAAAAATACCTTATATCAGCTCCCTTTCATCACCCAAGACGATAAGATCTACTTAACTTCCTAGTAAGAAAAAGGGACCACTGGATCGATCTAACCTAAACAAGACACCACAGTTCAATTTCGCAACAAATTAACCATGCACATATCTCACAAACTCTCTCACTTATCGAAAGACGTAAAATTAGCCCAAACTAGGCACAAACCATACACCATCAATCTCACTCCGGTGAATCAACACTTCAGTTTCTCCTCTTCCATGTCATACCTAACAACAGTATATCTAGCGCCATCATAATGACGATAACTGCTGTTCCGTTTCTTAAAGTAGATGCTACTTCCTCTGAATCCATCAAAATCGCTTGCCTTCAAAGAAAAACCAAAACATACATCCAGGAATAGCATTCGATCTCTCTTCCACTATCTTATCATTCAGAGCTTGAAATTATTATATTTTGATGGTATGCAAAATTAAATTTTAGACAAACTAGATAGTTTGAAAATTACTTAGGTCACGCACATGTTATATATATAGTTTTAAAATCATGCAATGCAAGTGTACAACAGCCACAAGGGAGAAGGACGGAGGCCATCACATGAGGTTTAGTTGAGTAGTTCATACGATTTGTATGGACATCAAATTAACGCAAATCCATAATAACACAAAGAGTTAATTATGAATTGATTTAACTTGTAAGGGATATAATTACCAAATTAATGAATTTCAATGAGTAGATAATCAAAATCTCATTTTTTGACGGCCAAATCCGGGCAAGGGGTTCGATTTTACAAGTGGTTTGCCAAAAGATCGAACCTAGAAACATATTCCCAGGTTTTGCTGGTACCATGATATTTGATTTCATAGACATAAATGGTTAAATCTGGAATCTCAATTCTTGACTTTGGAATGGACTATAATTCCAGTTTCAAAAAAAAAGATGGACTATAATTCCAGGCCCAAAAACCCCGAAGATCTTGTAAATACGAACATCTCAGTGTTGAGAAAATATGGTAAAGTAAAGCATATAATTAATCAGAAAAAAAAACAACAAACCACCAATTTTTGCTATGTGCAAGAGGAAATAAATCGTAGATTTTCATGCAAGATCAGTAAGAAAGAAAGAATGGTACCAATTCGCTTTATTCGACCACATCATCTATTGATCCTCAATCGTCCTCTCTTTATTCCCATCTTATTTTATCAAAATCACAAAAACACATCTCAATTTCCATTTCTGAAATAGAAATACTACTATTATATGCGCTCTTTCTCTCTCGATTCAAAAGCTTTTCCCCAACTATATTTGTATTGTCATTTCTCTCTCTTAAATATGGAAGATTCTCCTGTTATTTTAAGAGTTAAAACTGTTAATTATGTTAATTATATGAATTGGTCTGTTTCATTCTCCCTCTATCCAGAAAAGAAATCGATTTTAAGAGTTAAAACTGTTAATCAATTCAAATCTAAATATAGTCAATTATGTTAATCTCTATCAAAATATATCCTATAAATAGGTGTTCGATGAGCCGCACCATTACAAACAATTTATTTTTCCCTTCTTGTTTTATAAAAAATTCAGTCCTATACATAAAAAATGATGATATTTCCAAATAAAAATAATATATATTGTGTTTATTATATGAATTGATGATTTTCCACCAAAAATCATTCTTTTTTCTTAAGTTTTACTTGGATCATAGAGGTTCTGATTCTTGCATATCAATCTGACATAATAAATAAGCTGTATCTAGATTCAGATAAAACCACATAATATCTACCCAATGAAATAACATGACAAAACTAAATTTCAATATCAATATAAAAACATAGTGAACTACAAGATAAAAACTAAAAAAGAAAATTCCAATCACAGAACACCAGTATACAAAACAAATTTCATGGTATACAGTCCAATATACAACTTCAACCCTCTTCCTTTCTCTCTCCACACTTTCTCTCTCACGACTTACTTTTAAACGGAGTATACGTTTTTGAACTCTGTATAACACCCTCAACAGACGCAACAGAAGACACAAGAGAAATAACAAAACAAACCAGGCTCAAACTCTGAAGCCCTATCCATTTCGGGCTCCAAACCCTAATTTTCTTACTCTTAATATACATCTCTACTGGAAAATTAACCGTCAAGGGCCAGAATCCAATGGCTCCTAAGAATCCCAAAATGTTGTTGAAAAACGGCATGAGAATGGAGAGTAGAGTTGTTATGCAGATGAAAAAAGTTTGCCAAACGTGACGGAATAAATTGAGCTTGAATTTGAATTTTGGGCTGAGATTTAGGGTTTGGGATTTTGCTAAGAGGGGATTGCGAGAAATGAATTTGGTGAGAGTGGATTCGAATGATCTGTATAATGACTGATGGAAATTATTTATAAAAGATATTGAGTCATTAATATAACAATAGTAAACATACATTTGTAAATTGGAAAGTAAATGGACTTAATTTATAAAGATATTCATTTCCTTATTAACACATATAGAAAGGGTTATCCTAATTCTTTTTTTTATCAATGTTTATATAAGTTTTCAGACACAACTAAAAAAATTGTTCTTTTTTTCTTATTACAAAAAGTTTTCTACAAAAATATGAGAATTGGCAAATCATAATGATTATTTTCCAAGTTCCAAGTTTATATTCTGAGAATTTCGATTATTTCCTTCCAGTTGATGTCATCTTCTATTTTAACTTCTTCTTCAAGCCCCATGCACTTTGTTTATGGAGTGTTTTGTATTTACTTAACAAACTGCACACATGGACATTCACCATATCACTGATTCCATATTTCTACTTGCTCACACTTTGTGATGGGCGTTGATTGAAAACATGAAGAGGTCGAGAAACAATGGTAGAGTTTTGTCAAGAATGTACATCTTTGTTGTCTTAACTTTTTCCTTGTGCTTTATTACATAGGAAATAAGATTAAAGCTTAACAAGATTGAATTTCTTGTAACATGTTACTAATTATTTTTAGTTTCCTCCACCATCTTATCATTTAGAACATGAAACTGTTATTATTTTTTAATGTAAACGAAATTAAATTTTAAACAAATTATAGTTTGAAAATTACTTGGGTCATACACACATTATATATATATATATATATATATATATATATATATATATATATATATATATATATATATATATATTCTTATTCATGCAATGCAAAATTTACAACTACCATAGAACTCAGGCCATTTTCACAAGCATGCAATTCGGCATGAGTGTTTCATGACATTTGTAAGGATGTATTTATCAAAACCATAAAGAAATATAGAGTTAATAAATTGATTTAAGGGATATAATTATCAAACTAATGATTTTCATTGAGTAGATAATTAAAATCTCATGTTTTGATCAGTCAATTTTGGACGAATGGGTTCAATTTTGCAAGTGGTTCTCCAAAAAATCTCATAAAGTCGAACCTAGATTCACTTCACTTCCGAGCTTTTGCTGGTACCACGAGATCTCATTTCCCACACATAAATGGTCAAATTCGAATTCCCAATCTATGATTTTGTGAAGGATTGCAATTTCAGGCCCATAAAGCCCAAAAGTTTTGGAAAATACGAAAACTTAGTGTTGAGAAAAATATTGAATTGTAGAATTAACCAATTTAACCAAAATTTAATCAGATATATAATCTGAAAAAACAACCGAAAAGTAGAAGAAAAAAATGAAAACTTCTTATAAAATTCAATAATATTATTTTTTCATTCATATATTAGCTTTTTCTTAGACATTATTGAATGGGCCGCCTCTACTTGATTTATCTTTTCTAGCACATCCCTGCATAAAATAATAAAAATAAATTAATAATTAAAGAAATATACATTAAATTTATAAGAGAAGATCTTCAGTATAAGTTGGTGAAAAAAGTTGAAAATAGTTGTTTTTTTTTTTTTTGAATGAATTGAGAATAGTTGTTCTATGTATTTAATAAATTTACAGAAATATGGATTAGGTTTTGGATTGGAATCCTTTACATTTCTCATCTAGAAGTATTACACAGACACTCTCAATTTTTCAAAAGAAACAAAAAGGGGGAAAAAATCGAACACAAAAGTGCCATCAATTTGAACACAGAGAAAATCATTTAACATTCAACATACATGGTCATTTGGTCAAATATATTTAAGATCGAATTAGGTCACTGGTCACAATTTTTTATTAAAAAAAAACCTCATTTAATTTTGACGTAATGTAGTCTTAAATACAAATTGGCAGCGCAACCTTCAAACTAATTAACAGAATAACCATCACACATTTATAACTAACCCCTTTTTGAAAATAGACACAAAACCAACAGAGATTCAAACACTACAAATTTAACTATAGCCTCCAAAAGCTTAAACTTCATACTTTTAATTACTTATTTAAGAAAACAAATATAAGTAGCCTTTTCAAAATTCAAAATTCAAATTTTAAACTTCATTCTTCCAAATACTCATTTCAGAGTGATGAAATCCGGGATGAAGCTGAAGTTATGGTTAGTTTGATTAACTCTATAAAAATTAGCTACCTGATGAGTTATTTCCATTGGAACTTCGTGAATAGTGAGAGATATTGATGCTTCGGTTTTCTTGGAGGTTTGGCTGATTTTAAATGATGATTCTTCTCAATCACTGAGGTAATTCTACATTTTCAAGCGGTTAGAGAGCTTCTATTTGGAGATAATTTAAGAAACAACAAAAAGTGTTAGAGCAAAAGAAACATATTGGCCAATTACAACAACTGCCCTGAAAAATGTTGATATATGTTGTACTTGTAGATTCATTTAGTAACTTGGTAGTTTTATTGTCTTCAAATACTCAATGTAAACTAATTCTTTCTCTTCACCAATTTAGTTCTGATATGTTATAATTAATAGAGAAACTAGTTAATTAGAAAAATATAAGAGCACAAAAGACTCATCTAGTGTAGCTTCAATTCCCAAACCTGCAATGTAATCAGGGCCCAAGAGTCACACAAATATAATACAATAAGAAAATAATATTGGTACTCGACTTACTACATGACTGGAAAGTATTCGGCCTATCTAATTGGCCATGTGAAATAAAATTCAACAAGCATTGCAACATGGAGGCCTTTGTAATAATATAAAGATGTTGAGCAGCTATCTAGATTTATGTATTCAATCCTTGTTTTACAAATATCAACGATGCCAAATGAGAGTACAAAAGAAAGCAAAATCAGCATCAGTAAGACAACTTTGGATATAGTTAAAAAAAAGGGAAATTGAAAATCACGCCGGGGTAGTATAGCGACCCTGCAGCCACGGATTGAAAGTATATACTGTTTTCTTATTATCCTATATACGTTATATTCTGTTTTCATTTATTTAAATATATGTTTGTATATATTGTTTTTCATTTTTTTTAAATATATACTATTTTATAGAATGAATTTTTATATACTGTTTGTTTTCAGTTCATATATTTGTATATACTGTTATCAGTTTTTATATACTGTCGCAACAGTAACGTCGTACAGTATCAGCTCCTTAAAAAAAATTCTAGTAAATAGTGAGATTAAACATTTCAAATGGTAAATTTAAGAGGAAGACCAACCAAGAATCCCCAGAAAAATCACAATGAAACCTCAAACGGTCCATGGTTGTTGACATGTTTAAATAAAAGACAAGCTAGTAGAAAGTTCAGTTTGAACAACTTCAATTAATTTGATTGTCAAAACTTCTAACTTCAATTAATTTGATTGTCAAAACAAAGATTTTATTTCGGGGGACAGAATGAAATGCTTTCCCATATTTAAGAGCAAAAAATTTAGAAGCTAAATAATGGGATTTAAAATCAATCCTAAATTTCTTTTATTTTTCTAAAAGTAACCTAGAGCTCCTATGTCAAATATAGTTCTTATTTTCGGTAAAACTTTTCATATTTTATTTTCAATATTGATTTAATAAAAGGCTTTCCCGCGTTAGTTATTTAAATTGTGTGTGCAAATAGTCTCTGAGCATAGTAATAATTGAGTATTTTAATTATGATACTAGAGATTGGGGCTTGGAATCTCATACGCTATGTTGAATGAGACATAAGTAATTTTTCTTTTCATTCTTACAAAATATTCTATCCTCAAGAAGCTAAAAAAATCATTTTTAGTCCGTATATATAAGTAAGATGAGACAAAAATATATGAGGGAACAGAATTTACGGATTCGATATTGGATGAGGCTGACTAGGGGTGTGTGCCAAACTTTTTTGGTGAAATTAAACTAGATCAAAGTAACATATTTATATCTTGATGAGCTTAAGTTCAATTGTTTTCGTAAAAATAATGTATTTTTGTATTTTATATTTTTTTCGGATTTTAAGATTAAGAGTTTGAAATCATTATTTTATCTTTATATTTCGAGTTGTAAACATTCAGAAACTGCCAAACCTTACTAGCTCAAACGATAAATGTATCATATTAACCAAGAGGTTGTGGGTTCGATATTCGTCAAGAATGATTTTCTTTCTTTCTTTTTTTTAAACAACCATCCTCATTTGAGGAGTTGAAAAAAAAAAAAAAATCTAGAAACTATTTATTGTGTTTTTTCTCCTTAATTTGATGTGAAAAGTTATTTTCATATTCCCAAGAGTTTGAAATAGAAAAAATATTTTTGAATTTTATTAGAGTTTGATATGCTACTTTTATAATTCAAATATAAAAATGTCATTTTTATAATATTTTCATCATAAGAGTATTGAAGAAACCAACTCATCTTTATTTTTATTTTAACTTTTTCATTATTAATCCATTTGTGAATCACATTTATTTAATGCTGTGATTGATTAAATCACATTTAATACTGTGAATCACATTTATTTTGAGGATTGACTTTCCTTGGATAAGAACAAATTAAAATTTACATTAATAATTCTCAATATTGCTCTTATTTATAATTATTTTAATTAACAAGTATGTGAATAGGAAAAATTAATTATAAAAATAATATTTAATCTATTTTAAATTTAATAATAATATTGATATTTATTAATGGAAATTTAATTTTTTTGAAATAGTTGCTGAAGACTGCGTTAGACTTTTCATTAAATAAATAAAAAAAATTGATACAACAATATTTTCATGAATTTCTATAACAAGTGAGAATAAAAGAAATGCAAAAATCTATAAACATTTCTTTTAGTGAGATAACAATAAAGAGGATAAAATTTAGTAATGGAAATTTAATTTTGCTCTCAATAAAGCAAAATTGATACTGATACTTTTTTTTTTGTTTGCTTCTTCGCCCTTGGGCTAAATTGATATTGGGACTGAAGATATATAAATAAGGTGATGCTATTTTTAGAGCGAATTTTTCTGCATCTAGAGCAACATTCAAATTTTTTATCAAAATTCCGAAATTACCCTGCTTTAATTATGCTAAGTATTTATTACACAAATCTGCATTGATTAGCAAAATCACTTCTTTCTTCATTAATTGTGACAAAAATAGTAATTATGAATTTATGATTAATGCAAATATCTCATCTTCTTGTATCTGTATTCTGCTGCACGACTAAAACTAAATTAAACATTCTATCATTTCTTATTGCATGCACTACACCTTCATCATCCAGTTTGTGTCATGTTTTTTTTCCTGTTTCAAAGTTTGATGATCAATTAATTACTTCATCTATTATCATTAGTAATTATACATCTCTTTCAAAATTTCATTTTGTTGGACGAAGTTCAATGTTGAAGTATTTATAATAGTGAATTATTAGGGGATTTATTTTTATACAAACTTTTTCTTTTATATAAGTTTATTTTCAGCATATGACAACTTGTGTAATTCAAACAAAGGACCATGAAACAAATCGAAATATGTTTATATGGTGTAATTGAAATCCAATCTTAGGTAGAAAAAATGACATTGAAATATACGTATGGTGTGGTGGAGCATGGAGTAAAAAGAAATAAACATTGAGGAGGAAATCTATGATTTATTTGCATTAATGGTTGTTGCCATTTTTAATTGTGTGATAAATATTTAACTTAATTAAATAAGGACAATTTCGGAATTTTAATGAAAAATTTAAAAATCGTTCTAAACGAAAAAAAAGTCAACTCTAGAAACAGCGCCACCCATATAAATATAATCTTCTACTCAGGTGTCGAATTTCTCTACCAACTACTTGAAATTGAAACACAAATCAAGGAATAGTCCATGTTTCCCGCATTCAAATACATTTATAGTATTATATAGTTTCCACTTTGGTCTCATATGTTTGGCGTCTGGGTGAACCGTCAAAATTCATATCTCAAAGATAAATCAAAGTTCAAAAGGAACTTTTGCTTGACAAATGGGGACAAATGATTCAAGAAAAAGTAGACCTCCTTTTTGACCCTTTCCAACCAATAACTCAATGATAATTTAGATTTGGTCTTTATTTTATTTTATTTTGCATTTAAAAAGGATGGGTATAATTTGGTTGAACTGTTTATACTTGTCTTGTTTCAAATATGAGACAAAAATACAGTCTATCACGCCAGCTCTCCCATAGTTTTTTTTTTCTTTTTTTGTTTTGATCTTCTTTGCTGAAAATCTTCTGAATTCTGTAGATTAAATAAAATTTTAGTGTACATATACAAAATTTATATATTTAGATCTAAAAATATTTTCTGTTGTTGCTTGTTGGTCTGTATAATTATTTATATTATGTCTCTCCATTAATTTTTAGTCAAAAACAGTCACACGTCGCGTATTTGAGTGAGTGATTTCGATTGATTTATATTGATTTGATTGATCACAAACATATCCAACATGATGCTTATTTAGATTTCTAACTTTGCATCAATTATATATACTAACTTAAATAGTTACTATATTATTCATCAATTTCTACGACTAATATATGACGTATTTAATCAACTAACATAATATGATCATTTATATTATTTTCTTTTGTTTTTAATAACCATCTAATTTTTGAGAATAATCATATATAATTAAAATGTCAATAACCATGAATTTATAATAATTATTTATTTTAATAACCACTTATTATTAAAAAATATCAATATTAAAAATTGGTGGAGATTCCGAGAGATTATTTTCTGTTTTTAAAATCAACTTTTACAACCTATATATGATATGTTGTTATCTACAACCAAACCAACAATATATGTTGTATTATTACATACAAGAAACACAAATGAATGTATGAAAATTCCACATAATATCCTAATTACGGGCATGTAATATCGCAATAATTCTCATTATTATAATTAATTCATATCAATTGCCTTCCCATTATATAATCTTTGTATTTGACTCCTCCCTCTTATCACTGTTTACTCCCTCATTTACATTCCCTTCTCATTTCAGAAACAAAAGAGAAGAACAGACGTGACGAAACAATTGGAGAGGCAGAGAAGTTTTTGGATTGAGAGAGGAAGTGAAGGTGAGAAGAGTACTGTAATTCGATTTGGGTGTTTTGGGACTTTGGAGGGATGGGAGGAGAAGAGATGGGGAGAGAAGTGGAGCTTGCCGTTAATGGCGGCGATGCTGAAGCGCAGAGGATGGACGATGGGAGGAGAAGAGATGAGGATCTGGACGACGATGGAAGAGAAAAACGAACTGGTACTGTTTTATATATGTATCCTGTTTCATTTCATTCATGGAGATTGATCTTTGCTTCCCTCAAAACAAAATCTATCGTTCTGATTTCTGAAGAAATCAAACTTCTTTTAATTGCATGACTTTCTAGTTCTTTTTTTTTTTTTTTGAATTGTGAATTTCTAGTTCTTTCACAAAAATTGAATACTTTTTTTCTTTTTTTATTGCATTAATTTCTACTTTTTTACAAAATTTGAAAACTTTTTTTTTTCTGTCTTCAATAGCATAAATTTCTACTTTTTTCACAAAAATTCAAAACTTTTGGCTGAATTTTTTTATAACATTATCAATTTTGCGTTTTATTTCCTAAAATTATATTGCGGGACATTTCCGACCCGCTACACGAATTATAGAGTTACAGAGGTAATTGAGGGGATGAGAGGCGGTGGCCTCCTCTCTAACGGGAGCCACTTGTCATAGTATTATTGGGCGAGAATCAGAAGAACCGTTTTAGTTCTGTCTGTTTGATTCTCTGTGGCTTTGTTTCCTGTTTTCTTTCCTGGAACCAAATGATTTCATCATAAATTTAATTCTGATATATGCTTTTTTAATGCCATGAAAAAATTTCATCATATGTTTAATTTTGATATATGCTTTTTTTATGCCATTAAACCAAAAGATTTCATCATATATTTAATTTTGATACATGCTTTTTTTATGCAATTAAACCAAAAGATTTCATCATTGGTTCTTTTTTTTGCCATTAAACCATAAGATTTCATCATATATTTAATTTTGATATATATATTTTTTAAGCCATTAAAAAGGGATATACACTTCTTTGCACTCATTAATTTTACTTTTTTGTATATAGTAATAAACTTCCATTTTCTTACCTATAAAATTAGTTGAACAATTTGCAATATTTGTAATTTTACTATACACAGGTACAATATTTTTCTTTTTGCTCCTATTTAATTTTTTTTTTATATAATAACAAAGTTCCTTTATTTTCCTATCAAATTAGTTGAAAAATCTTTTATCAAAAATACAATCTTTTCTTAAATATTCATACTTTTCATTCACGTATTGTATGGACTGCAATTGCGCACATATTGACAAACTTCTATTAATTCTCTATCAGAAGTTAATTAATCTTCTATTAAATATGTATAAAAAAATATTTTCATCGAAAAAAATATTAAAAAAATTTCACTAAATATTCGTAATTTTTTATAATCCAAAGATTTCATCGTATATTTAATTTCATTATGTCCTTTCCTACATCCACAAAAAAAATCAATATTCTTTTCTCTTATTAATTTTACTATTTCTTACACAACAACAAATTAATTTTACTATTTTTTACATCCAGGTACTGTATGGACAGCAAGTGCGCACATAATAACAGCAGTAATCGGCTCAGGAGTTCTCTCTCTAGCTTGGGCCATGGCGCAGCTGGGCTGGATCGCCGGCCCGATAACTTTGATTTTATTCTCTCTCGTCACCTTTTATACCTCGAGTCTGCTCGCGAATTGTTATAGATCCGGGGATGAGAGGACGGGGAAGAGGAATTATACGTATATGGATGCTGTCAAATCAAACTTAGGTAATTTAATATTGAAGAATTAAGTATTTATATTGTTGGAGTGGTTTAGTTATGATATTATTGTTATGGTTTGGTTATGTTATGGGGAAATGAGATTATAGTTACATGGATGTTGTCAAATCGAACTTAGGTAATTTTTAACGGGCCAGCGATCCAGCCCAGGGCCATGGCCCAAGCTAGAGAGAGAAGTCCTGATGCTAGACTACTCTAGTAATATAACAATATTATTAAAAAAAGTTATATTACTAGAGTAGTCTAGGATCAGGGGTTCTTTCTTTAGGCTGGATCGTCGGGCCAATAACTTTAATTCTCTTCTTTCTCATCACCTTTTACACCTCGAGCCTGCTCGCGAACTGTTATAGATCTGGGGATGAGAGGACGGGGAAGAGGAATTATACGTACATGGACGTTGTAAAGACGAATTTAGGTAAGTTGATATTTAATATTTGGAGTGGTTTTGTTGCATGAGTGGTATGTTATTGTATAATAGTAATAATAATAAATAATAATAATAATAATAATAATAATAATAATAATAATAATAATAATTATTATTATTATTATTTTATTATTAATACAACTACTATTATATTATTATTATTACGGGAAAACAGAACTATACTTACATTGATGCTGTTAAATCAGACTTAGGTAATTTAATATTTGAAGTATTTATAAAGCTTGAGTGGTTTGATTATAATAATTTTGTGATTTGATTGAAGTAGTTTGAGATTTTTTATTAGTTAGTATTGTAACTTGGTTTAAGTGGTTGTATTGGAGTTAGAGTAATGTTGATTTAATAACGTAAAGAGTGATAAATTAAACTTATGTAATTTAGTATTTGAACCCTTTATATTGCTGGAGTGGTTTAATAAAGTTGTGAATTTATTTAAGTACTTTGTGTTTTATGGTTAGGTCTGAATAGTTGTATTGGACAAGACTACTAATGGGACTGTTACATCGATTTAAAGAAAATTTGCAAAAAAAAAAAAAAAAAAAAAAATTGTGGTGAAATTGTAAAAGAGCCCCTCTATTATTCAACAATTCACGAAATAGTCCCTTATTCTATTTGAGTTAACACCGTCAACAAAGAAGGGAATTTTTTGCAATTTCAGCACAATGTAGTTTTTTTTTCTTGCAAATTTCCTTTGATTTACTAAGAACCAATCAACTTTAAGCAACTGAATTCAATTTTGACTAACTTTTTATCTTTCAAATTTCTGAATTATATTTAATAATTAATTAATTCAGGTAAAACGCAAGTTTGGCTGTGCGCACTTTGCCAATACACTAATTTATTCGGCACCTCCATTGGATACACAATTACTGCATCCATTAGTGCTGCGTAAGATCCCTAAATCCATTGAAGTAAAATTTCATAAAAACATTCTTTTTTTTTCGTAAAATTTCCATTTTAAATTGGCGAAAAGAAACATCCCTACAATCCATTGAAGTACTCTTTTTTTTTTTCTTCTATTTTTCCTTATTTCGTAAAATTTCCATTCATGTCCCTACAAAACCTCAAAATATTGTATCTTGAAAAGTAACATAATCCTACAAAAGATATTTTTCATATTTCTATATCTGATTTTCTCATTTTATACTTACAAAGATTAAATCGCCTCTATATCCCTAAATCCATCCAACTAATCTTCTTTCATTTTTCCTTCCAATTCCCACCCCTACAAACCCACAAATCATTACACACACACCTTAAATTCCACAAAAATTCCTCCTACAAATCACAACTCATCGCATCTCCACACAATTCTTCTCATTCCAATTTCATCTTTCTTTCTTTCGAGCGGTGCAAAAAATCGAACAAACCACAATCTTTCACATTTCCACATAATATCTTCCCCTTTTCCACCACCAAACCCTAAACCCTTAACCCCACCCCCGCCCCTTCTTTCATAATCACCATTTTACATTATTTTCTCACAATTCTATTTAATTTTTCTCTTTCAGGGCGGTGCAGAAATCGAACTGCTTCCACAGAAAAGGCCACGCAGCAGACTGCATGGTCTCGGACAGCCTCTACATGGTCGCCTTCGGAGTCGTGCAGATCTTCGTGTCTCAGGTGCCCAATTTCCACGAGTTGTGGTTTTTATCCATTTTGGCCGCAATTATGTCGTTCGCTTACTCGACGATTTCGATTGGCCTTTCGATTGCATATATTGTACAAGGTAATTTGACAAAACAGTCCTTGTGTTATGAATAAATTGCAAAAAGGTCCTTCTGTTTAGAATTTTGCAAATTTTTGTGTTTAAATTTCCACGAGTTGTGGTTTCTGTCCATTCTGGCCGCCTTCATGTCGTTCGCTTACTCGATGATTTCGATCGGCCTTTCGATTGCATATATTGTACAAGGTAATTTGGCAAATTTGCAAACAAGTCCCTTTATTATGGTTTAATTGCAACAAGGTCCTTATGTTTTGAGTTCGGTAAATTTTTGTGCCTTAATTGCTCAATTTCCCTGAAATGTGAATGCCGTTCGCTTACTCGACAATTTCAATTGGGCTTTCGATTGCATATATTGTACAAGGTAATTTGACAGAACAGTCCTTGTATTATGGTTAAATTGCAAAAAGGTCCTTCTGTTTAGAATTTTGCAAATTTTTGTGTTTAAATTTCCACGAGTTGTGGTTCCTCTCGATTCTGGCCGCCATCATGTCGTTCGCTTACTTGATGATTTCGATCGGCCTTTCGATTGCATATATTGTACAAGGTAATTTGTAAGAACTAAGAAGTCCATATAGTATGGTTTAATTTGCAAAAAATCCCTTTATTGTGGTTAAATTGCAAAAAAGTCCTGTTTGGAATTTTGCACATTTTCGTGTCTCAGCTGCCCAATTTCCACAAACTGTGGTTTCTATCCATTTTGGCTGCTATCATGTCGTTTGCTTATTCGACTATTTCGATCGGCCTGTCAATTGCCCAAATCGTGTGAGGTAATTTGTGAAAAAGTCCTTGTATTATGGTTAAATTGCAAAAAGGGTCCTTCCATTTGGAATTTTGCAAATTTCCATGAATTGTGGTTCCTATCCATTTTGGCTGTCATCCTGTCATTTGCTTATTCTACAATTTCGATCGGCCATTCCATTCCCCAAATCGTATCAGGTAATTTGTAAAGAAGTCCCTAATTATGGTTAAATTGAGAAAATGTCCTTTCTGTTGACTATTACGTGCCTCAAAAGTACTGGAATAGAGTACGTAATCCAGGGTATAGTTGAGCTTAAAGTACTGAAAATGAAGTATATAATTAAGGCATATTTAAGGTTTAATTAGGCCTTAAATACAAATATTCATTTTCTGCCAACGAATCAGAAACCCATCAGCCTTAAATAATAAGTCCGGTAATTATAATTTTCCCCCTCAAAGCATGAACTTGTCAACTTTTTCTTTCAGGGGTACATTCGTAATTTCACCAATCAAACATTTTTAATATTTTTAAAGGTAAAACGGGCAAAACGACGCTGACCGGTACGGAAGTAGGAGAGGACATGGATTCGGCTCAGAAGGTCTGGATGGCTCTTCAAGCGCTTGGCGATATTGCGTTTGCTTATTCTTATTCCATGATTCTCATAGAAATTCAGGTATTTTGTTAGTGACTTGTTATGAATAATCGTAATTAACGGTTTGATTTTTGTGTTGTGTTTATGCAATTAAGGTTACGTAAGTATAAACCCAATGTCCAGTAGGGTATATATGCCGTTATTTGAAACAACTCCTACCAAACAGTATATACATCAATGTTATAAATATTGGGAATTTATCGTATAAGCCCCTACATTATGCCAAAATTAAAAAAAGATATATTATTGAAAAATGCAAAAAAGACCCTCCATTCTTCAAAAATTCAAAAAATAGCCCTTACCATAAAATTTTGTGTAACCGTGTTAATATATAAGATCTAATAAAATTAATGGAAACTTAAAGATAGCGGGTTTTTTTCAATTTTTGAAGAACAGAGGGTCTTTTTCGCAATTTCCAATAATTTCGTTTTCTTTTTGCAATTTATGCAGCGTAGAGTTAATTCTGAAATTCCCCTTAACACAGAAGAAGTATATAAGATACTTCCAATTTTCCACATCACTGCCACATTTTAACGTCTTAAAAGGGAAAAATGATTTTCTTTTTTCTTATCCAATTCTACGATTTTACAATTCTTTTCCATCACAGGACACACTCAAATCTCCTCCAGCAGAAAACAAAACCATGAAGAAAGCAACATTCCTCAGCGTCTCCACCACCACGACTTTCTACCTTCTCAACGGGTTATTGGGCTACGTGGCCTTCGGGAACCGCGCGCCCGGTAATATTCTAACAGGGTTCGGGTTTTATGAACCCTATTGGTTGATTGATTTTGCGAATGCGTGCATTGTGGTTCACCTGGTTGGTGCTTATCAGGTACGTATGGCTTTTTGAAATAAGTAGAATAAAAAGAATATGATGTTTGAGTTACAGGGATAAATGCACGTTAGTCCCTGTATTTTAATTGAATTGCAATTTAGTCCCTGTACTAATAAATGTGCACCGCTAACCTTTATGAAAAGAAAACATGCACAATTAATCGTGCACAATTATTAGTACAGGGACCGAATTGCAATTTCATTAAAATACAAGGACTAACCTGCATTTGACCAAGTTGCAATCCAATTAAAATACAAGGACTAACCTACTAAATGAACCACAATACAAGCATTCACAAAATCAATCAATCAACCAATACAACTCGTAAAACCCGAACCCGAGAAGAATATTAAACGGGTTAGCAAAACCCGAACCCGGTAAGAAAAAGGTGACGTTTCTGAGCATAGAAACGATGAATCGCTTTCTTCTACCTTCTTAACGGGTTATTGGGCTACGCAGCCTTCGAGAACCGCGCGCCCGGAAATATTCTCACCGGGTTCGGGTTTTATGAACCGTATTGGTTGATTGATTTTGCGAATGCTTGTATTGTGGTTCATCTTGTCGGTGGTTATCAGGTATGGATGAGTGGTTGTGCTAAATGCACTTTAGTCCTTGTACTTTAATTGGATTGCAATTTGGTCCCTGTACTAATAATTGTGCATGGCTATAGTCCCTGTGTTTTACATAATTTTGCACGATTAGTCCCTGACTCAGAGTCAGGGAATCATTGTGCATGTTTTCATTAAGTACATGGACTAGCCATGCACAATTATTAGTACAGGGACTATATTGCAATCCAATTAAAATACAGGGAGTAATAGTGCATTTATCCACAATTAAAGTTTCACACTATAAAAATTCAAAAAAGATAAGTGACATATGGGCCTCTATAAAAAAATGAATTGGATAAATTTGTTACATTCGTAGTTCTAAGAGAGTATACATATCAAATCACATATCTAATAATCTAATCCAATAAATAATTTCAAACAGGTATATTGTCAGCCATTATACGCAGCGTTCGAATCTACCCTCACCAAATCCTTCCCTCACAATCCCCTCTTAACAAAATCCCAAACCCTAAATTTCGGCCCCAAATTTAAATTCAAGATCAATTTATTCCGTCTCGTTTGGCGAACTTTTTTCGTCTGCATAACAACTCTACTCGCCATTCTCATGCCGTTTTTCAATGACATTTTGGGCTTCATAGGCGCCATTGGATTCTGGCCTTTGACAGTTTATTTTCCAGTTGAGATGTATATTAAGAGTAAGAAAATTAGGGTTTGGAGCCCGAAATGGATAGGGCTTCAGAGTTTGAGTTTGGTTTGTTTTGTTATTTCTCTTGCGTCAGCTGTAGCTTCTGTTGAGGGTGTTATACAGAGTTTGAAAACGTATACTCCGTTTAAAAGTAAGTCATGAGAGAGAGAGAGAGAGAGAGAGAGTGGAGAGAAAGGGTGAGAGGATTGGAGTTGTATATTGGACTGTATACCATGAAATTTGTTTTGTGTTATGTGATTGGAATTTGTTTTAGTTTCATAGTATTTGTTTTAGTTCTGTGGAGATTTAGCTTTGTTGTGTTATTTCATTCGGCAGATAATGTGTGGTTTTATCTGGATTTAGATACAGATTATTATTATTATTTCATTATGCCAGAACCTCCATGTTTAAAGAAGATGAAAGGAAAAAAATGCTTCTTTTTATATAGGACTGAACTTTTGACAAACAAGAATAATGAAAGGACAATAATAAAACAGTATGTAGTCGGGTTGGTCGATCACCTATTTATAGGCTATATTTTGATACAGATTATATAATTGATTATATTTGGATTTTATAGAGATTAATATAATTGACTATATTTAGATTTGAATTGATTAAGAATTGAACCCCTACAAAAAGATTTTTTGATACAGATTATATAATTGATTATATTTGGATTTTATAGAGATTAATATAATTGACTATATTTAGATTTGAATTGATTAAGAATTGAACCCCTACAAAAAGATTTATTTTTGTGGTTGGAGTTGGAGAGAGAAAGAACTGATGAAACAACCGAAGAAATTTTCGGGAGCAGATCATACCCCCATGCGTGGGGGCAGAAATTGTGCCCAATCACCTCTCCCACCGTCCGATTAAAGATCATGATAATCAACCTTCTTAACTCTAACAGATCTGTTAACCCCAACTCTGCTGTTAACCCTAGCTCATCCGTTAATTCTAACTCCTCTCTCTCCCACACTTTTAGAAAGAAATTAGGGAAATTTCATTTTAGATTAGCGGCTTTAGAAAGATCTCTCTTCATCAGTTTGAGAAAGAAATCCTCTCTGTCCACTGATTGAAAGAAATTAGGGGAATTTTATTTCGAGAAAGAATGAACCAATTGCGAAATATCCTCTTCTGTTGTGCATAGTGATAGGATCCATTGTTGGAGAGAAGGGACGAGTACGTTTCTTTCTATCCCTCTTTTAAATTGTTTTAATTGATTTTATTCGACTTGTTATTTTTTTTGCCTTTTATGATTTTGTCCACTTTAGTATTTATTTCCTATCAAAATCGATTTCCATTTGAAGAAGGAGAAATAGGGTCTTTATAATATGAATGTGAGAGTTTTATTTTGGATGGTTGTTGAATTTGAATGTGCAGCATGAGGATTGTGGTACAGTCGTACAACTTCTTCTACTCAAGTTTAATCTACAATTGCGGGTACCAGCACGTATTGTACCTAATTGATTGCTTTGACATTTCGACATGTTGCAAGCGTGAATCAGGAAACAAATTATACCGGTTTTGGTAATAATGTGACTGGTACGAATGGAGATTTTAGTTTGAGTGAGATGAATGTGAATTCACAATACGTGACGAGTGTTTCTTCTTCACCTCTTTATGAATTTCAAGGGAATTAAGGTGGGTCTGCACCAATTTAGTTAGATGGACATGTATCAGGAGTTTATTGTGAGTTAGAAGAAATTCGAGTGGTTTTATGTGAAATACATTTTAGTAGTTTTAACTTGTACAGATTGATCTCCTCATTTGTATTAGAGTTGGTTTTGTGGCTTAGCCTTTTTTCATTTCTTCTTTCTTTTTGCCATTTATTTTGATTAATATGTCTATTCTAACATAGCTGGAAACTGGAAATGAATAATTATTCTAGAAAATGAGAACTTCAACTCAGCCAAATATGTACTATATAGTTTAGCTTCATATCATCATTTGATCTAAACAAATCTTAGCTAAAATATTATTAATACTTGTTAAAGCATCTCAAATAGATTTTAAGCACTACATAAGAACAACAAACAATAACAACAATATTTCATTGAAAAGTGTCAGTCTCGAAATAAGATGACTTAAAACAAAACATAACTCAATAAAGCAAATAAAAAAAAAATACAGACATCACTGAATGCATGATCCCTAAAAAGACATAAATTCTAGAACTCGTGCTATTACATTTAGCAAAATGCTATAAGAACTCTTCATGAGTACAGTTAAATCATAGAAGATCTAGCATGAATTGCATTGAGTAGCTCAGTTGCGTTGAGTAACTCAGAAGGAGACCCGTAAAAATGTGATCCCTACGTTATATTTAGAAAATGTTAGCAATTATGAAATCATTGTAATTGTAAGTAGTATAATGAATAAAAATAAAAATATGCTAATGCCGGAGGAATATAACTAGGTGGTACTGACGGATGCCCAAAATTAGATTGCGGCTCGGACATGTTCGTGTTATCTGCATAACCAAAAAACATAAATTCAGTATAATAAAAATATTGTATAAATATTATAAACAAGGTATTTATAAAGTAAGAATCCTTACCCTTATTTCTTTTCTTGACACCTTCCAAAACACCTTTATGCCTACGGCGTCCTTTACCTCCATCTTTCTTTTTTATTCCTCTTGGCACTTTAGATGTACCTGCAAGATTTGCCTCAGGAAGCAAATTTGGATCCGACCCGTTTCATCTTGAATCCTTGCATCATTTTGTGAAATTTCCTCTTTGCTCTCTTCTAATATAATAGCTTCAATATTAGCCAGGAATTGAGTTGAAGCTTCAAGAGCATATTTGGACGCCCTTTGGCTTCCTGAAGCCCTAGAAAGAATCGAGCTGTACACTTTCAATAATGAACTGTACCGGTTTGACATGTCCACCTTAGGATCCAATTCAGGCAAGCCTTCCAAAACAATCGTTCTACCCGATTTGGCATCTTTTCGCCATCGGTTCAAATAATATTTTTCAGGAAGTTGCTTAATATTCATGTAATCAAGAACTTTTACGACATGACAACACTGAACCCCAACAAATTCAAATTTTAAGCATGAGCATGTAATGTTGTATGTAATGTTGTCTTCTAATTTGTCATACAGTACGGTTCGCTCTTTCCTCTTTCCGTTGCCTCCGCTTATGACAACGTATTTGTGCGTAGCCCCATCGCTACCAAGATAAAACACTGAACAGTTCACGAAGCCCATATACTCTGCTTCAAAAACTCCGTACACAGTGGGGGTTAAAATACAAGCAGCCTGCTTTAGCATTTCTGAAAAAATCTTAACCTTAGGAGTTCCCTGACTAGCTCGGAAGTCGGACACCAGCTCAGCATGACGACGCTCTTCTAATAGTCTCTCATAGTGGTTAAAAAAAATCCAATAAGCGTTGTCTGGGATCTAAATACCTCTTGATTACACTGTTCAAACTCTCACTCCTCTGGGTACTCTTCATATCAGCACAAAAAACTTGACGCCCGTACACGAGAGCCCATTTTTTTCGGACTTCAAACAATTCATTTAACCATTTATTTCCATACAGGTCATATTTCTCAAGCAAACCATTCCATGCTTCCAAAAAATCCTCCTCATCCTCACAATCATATACGCAATAACTAAAATCCCGTTCGAAAGATTTGGAACCATTAAATACATGACTGAGATGCTTCGTGGCATTTTGATACATATGCCAAACACATATACGATGTGTTGCGTCTTGATCCGTTAAAACTACCCTAGGAGCCTTTCCTCCAACAGCGTGCGTGAAACTTTGAAATACCCATTCAAAAGATGAAATTTTCTCATCATATAACAATGCTGCACCAAACACTACTGTTTGCCTATGATGATTAACCCCCACGAAAGGAGCAAAGGGTCTACCGTAGGTATTCGTTTTATACGTACTGTCGAAAACGATAACATCCCCGAAACAAGCATAATCGAGAAGTGACCTACCATCGGCCCAAAAAATATTCGTGATCTGGTCATCTTCATCCAATTGTAAAGCATAATAAAAAGCCGGGTCTTCCTTAACCCGACTTTGGAGATATTGCATCATCGCACCAGCATCTCCTAGTGCCATATCACGCGCGCGCTTCGATCTTAAATAATTCTTATAATCAACCGGAAGAAAGCAAAGATGCCTTTGGCCTCCGGCTTGCTTTGCCAAAAAATCGTAACCTTGTTTTGGTTTCAATCCAGCAGCATCTGCAACCTCTGTAATGGCTTTTTCTGAATCATTCATACCTTTATGTGAGTTCAGGAGTTTCCGTTTTGAGGGTGTTGTTAAAGGATGGTTATGCGCTGGTTCAAATGACGTTACCGTGTAAACACCTTTTTTGCAAATATTTATTTTCATACGTGCTTTGCAATCCGTTAGCATATCTAACGCAGGTTTGCGTTTTTGTGGTTTATCTCCTTTGGATCTATTTCGGTAACAACCCGCCTTACTACAAGTAAAAATTCGCATGGTATTGAATTTTGACTTATGTTTCCGGACATTGTCCTTTCGAATACTAAAACCAATGCGATACGCATACTTGTTATAAAAATCGTAAGCTGCATCATCAGTTGGAAATTCCATACCAATCTCAGGTTGTTCAAGTTGACATTCTGCTACGAAAAAAGAATCATGATTAAAGGAGATGCAAGATATAGGGAATTTAGTATCTATGCTTAATATTTCTCTGGTTGGTGCTGTTGATTCCTAGAAGAAAAAAATAGGATGGATGGTATCTGCCATAACTCATAAAAATCTCATGTGAAGATCACAACTAGTTTGTAAGTTTCTAACTAATACTCACTAGCGAATTGTTAAACATAGATATAATAAGGCATATAAATCAGATAAACAAGAATATCACTTTGCTCAGGGAGATTAATGGAGGCTTGTTCAACTGAAATAGAATTAAATTGCGGCTGCATGGGTATAAAAGCTCTTGCAGCACATGGAGATGGCGAGGAGACATATTCCTCGTCGGATGCACCAACAGAGTGAGAAATTGACTCAATACTAATATCCGACATAGCCACTGTGAAAGAATGTTGCGAAGGTCTGAGAGTAGAGGAGGATTGCTATGAACGGAGGCGGAGGCAGGAAGTAGCGGAGGTTTGAGAGAAGAGGAGATTCGTAAGCTGAGAGAGGATTTTGTGATTTCAAAAATTGTAATATTTGGAAGCACATCATTTCCACCATTGTTTTGCAGGATCTTGTTTCTTTCCAGAATTGCGGCAGAGAGGATTTCTTTCTAAAACTAATGGAACTTTCTGAAACTGCTACTCTAAATGTAGGAGAGAGAGAGAGAGAGAGAGAGAGAGAGAGAGAGAGAGAGTTGGTATAAACAGATGGAGTTAGAGTTAACGGATGGAATTGGGATTTTAGGGTTAACAGATCTGTTAGAGTTAAGAAGGTTGATTATCATGATCTTTAATCGGACGGTGGGAGAGGTGATTGGGCACAATTTCTGCCCCCACGCGTGGGGGTATGATCCGCTCCCGAAATTTTCTTATTTAAGAGAGAGAAAGTACAACACCAAATATTTTTGGAAAAGAAAAAGTTCGAGAGAAGAAGACGGAGCAGATCCATCGAAAATCGATCAAGAATTGAGAATTGAGTTCTTTTGGGCCAGGCTGCCCATAGGGCCTGAAATTATAAGGGGCATTTCATCTCATATTTCTTAGAGCCGTGTAAGGGATAAAAGAAAGATTTTTTTTTTCAATGTATGATATTTTCTGGAAAAAAAATTAAACCCATTCTCTAACATTTATACAATTTTATCTAGAAAGTTTTTGTAAATAATGATTTAAAATAAAATGTAATTATCTTTATCTTTGTATGCCCCAAAATTATACTTTGCATTGCCTAATGAATTTAAAGATTAATGATATTCTAGATATACTTAAATTTAAACATTTTAATCTTTTTTTATAAAAAGTTAAATTATCAAAATTATATGCAACTCGTTCAAATTATAGAAAGTTTGCTATTAATATTGGAGTATTTTTCCTTACCATTTCCGAGACACCACCTAGTTACCCACTGAGATGAGAGTCGAGCGTCTCACTCTTCCTTACCTCGAGCCGAAGCTGACTTAGGCGAATTTTATGTGAGAGTGGAAGCCCCAAAAGGTGAGTTAGGAATTTATAGACATAAGGATAAATAAGAAAGCAAATTGAGCGAAAGGACGGAATTGGTGAGTTCTTTTTGAAGTCCAATCAAGACCCGGGCAACCAATTGATATTAGCCCAAATCATCATTTGGTTCAGCCTTGAACTTCACAATGTTGATTGAAGCCTGTGGTCTTGTTCAAATGCTTTCTTTCCTCCCGAGGGAGAATCGAGTCAATTCAGGAAGAATTGCAGCAATTCTTCAATCCTAACGAAGTCATTCTTTTGGAATCCAATTGAAGAACAACGAAACTGATGGATCAGCTTGCAAATTTTGGCACCATAGTCGAATCATTACCAACGACACACTGTGCGACAAACAACCTCTTGAATCTCTAACTTCCGAATCCGAATCCCA
Source organism: Juncus effusus (assembly GCA_027726005.1). Classification (NCBI taxonomy): domain Eukaryota; kingdom Viridiplantae; phylum Streptophyta; class Magnoliopsida; order Poales; family Juncaceae; genus Juncus; species Juncus effusus. Next base: position 2,202,861 of record CM050893.1, on the reverse strand, counting down.
AAAAGAATGGTATTACCATCAAGAATTTCTCATCGGCGAAGCCTCGCCCCCGCTACAGAAAAGATTAGCTATTCGAGAAGTTAGAAAAGAATTGGATGCTTCCGCGGGCCAATGAAAGTAGTAGTGGCTAGGCAAGCTAACAAAGACAAGTGAAAGATTGATTGACCGGTTAAGAAGACAAGGAGATGCAACTCAGAACCACTGACAACTTCTCTTTCCTCCGATCAATATGAAATAGTTCTACTCGCCCTGACTTGTGAATTGAAAGATTCTTTGATTCCTATCCCTAACTACTAAGTCCGCAACGGAAAGATTCTATCAAAATAAGGCAAGGACTAGGAAATCGTTCAAGGCCGGACAAAGTTCAACACAGACTACGTCAAGAGCTCTTCTTCAGCAAAGTATAGAAGAACTCCGATAAGCTAGTTAATCACACCTTTCTATGATGTCAGAGTAGCTTCCTTTTTCCAATGCACCTTTCTTTCCACTCCTCTATCTAATGTGGCGGACTTCGAGTGCTGGGACTGCCCCATCTTCTTTTTTGAAGCCAAGGCCTGAGGGATCATTTTTTATCAGGAGACATGGCCTGGTGGTTTTTGATCGAGATTCTGTTTCAATAGGGCGAAGAGCTCTTCGCATGATTTAGTCCTACCTTTTGTCAACGCTATTTTTTCCCCTTCTCAGCTGATGTCCTTACTCCAGAAATTGGAACACATTGAGTTTGTTCCTATCTTCTCGCTTCAGGCCATAGTGCTTCTGAAGTTCTTCTATACCCTTTTGTTTTGATCCCACTTACCGGCCTCACCGGGCCACTACCTTAGGAATAATGTTCACCCGCAGAGGGCCGCTATAGAGTTCTGAATTCGCTTCCATGGAGTTTAATCTGCAGGCTAAGCGTTAGGCGATGAAAACTTCGTTCGTTGAAAGGATAATCTTTCTCAAGTAGGAGCCTCCTTTTTGCCGCGACCGTCAAGCGTTAATACTAGAGGCCTTTAGTCAGATTTGTCTGAAAAAGCATCCCGAGGGAGTATGCCGGATAGGCAGAGTAGAATACAAGGGATGAGCTGGAGAGGAGTATGGCTAATTTACCATGGTCATTGCATAACCAAGTCAGGTGGCTTCTATTGGCATCCGTTAATAAGGCCGTGTCGGTTTCAAAGTAAGCGCCGTTGCGCAGGAAACACCCGTTTCTAGTAATAGGCAGAAGCTAGACAAATGCGCGACATGCGTCTTTCCAACCAAGTCTACATTTAGTGGAAACTGGTTTGAAAAAATTAGTTATATTTAAGTTGAATGGAAAAATATAGGATATATGGAAAAATAGAGAACATGCACAAGGTAACTTTTGACCTTGGCTGTATACATATGATATAATGCTAAAACCATATGATTTTCTACACACGACACCCTATGTAATGAATTTCTAAAGTAAATTCCATAGCCTTATATGCAATAATATTAGTATGATTTGTCTTATGTATGATTTAGAGCCCCAAAGAATCACATTTACATTAAAGGGGCAGACAACTTTTTTTCTTTAGTCTTTTAGTTATAAAACTTATATATTTGTTATTCTTTTAGTGTACTCACCATAAGTATAAAGGGGCCAAATATTATTATCAAGGACTAAAATTAAAATTATTAAAGGGTAATATTAAAATTTTAGATTTAGTGGGGGCCAAGGCCCCCTTTGGCACCCCCCCTAAATCCGTCTCTGTTAAAGTGTTTTGAATACATGCACAACAGAAGAGATTCGAATCACATCTCGACTCTCGACACCATACAAGGAAGATAAAGCGGTAACTCTACCAACTCGGCAAAGATGTAAGGTTTATGTATCTAGAGCTCTCTTCCAACCTTCTCTTGTTATATATGGGATGTTAAATTAATGGGGCTATTGAGAAAATTTTGAGTCGTCGCACACCCCTAACTTGTCGGAACGCAATAACTGTCGCTTAAATCGAGTCATTGTACTTGACACTAGTCCATTTTATTGGCCTATTATTGCTTTCAGCCTAATAAGCAAATCAAAATTGTCGCTTAAATCGAGTCATTGTACTTGACACCAGTCCATTTTATTGGCCTATTATTGCTTTCAGTCTCTAGCCCCTATATTTGAGACATCTTCTCGCCAATCCATTTTGAATGGGCTATCTGTGTGGGATATCCACATCACTCTGATGCATCAAGAAGATATGAGACATTATTTGGGTGCATTCACTTTATATACAATTTTCTAATTTTGCTACATATCTCACACGTGTCTTTTCCAAAAAGAAATTATTGTATATTTTTGTGTAACGAGTCAGTTTGAAATATTTAATACAGTTAGCACCCATTATATATGTATTTACTATAAAAGTGTCATAAAGAATCCAGTAATTGAAGAATATGATATATCTAAATCTATGTGATATATATGTAGCGGGTCAATTATTAATATATTGATAACTCATTATTGTTTACAAACACACACGTAACATATCAAAACTTGGTCCCTTATGATTCCTTTTAGAAAAAGATGAGGGGGATTTCTACAAAACCCCCCAACTTTTATGGAATATCAAAAACTCTTCCACTAATATAAACTTGGTCCCCTCCATATAAAATCAATTGAATTTGTTTACCCCCTTAATTTTAACTCCTCCATCAAATATTTTTTTTAATCAAATAGAATGAAATCGTATATTTAGTTTTCGTAATTATTTTTATTTAATGAAAAAATAATATTTCTCTATGTAATATTTCGGACTATTATTTTGTGATTCATTATTTTTTTTATGATACTATATTGCGAAAAATTGTTTTTCTATTATTCAAAATTTATATTACTTTTTCTTAGGTAAAAATTTTTCTTCATTTTTTATTGTGATTTTATTTATATTTTAGTTTTCATTCATGTAAAATATAAATTTACTTTTTATTTATTTTTTAATTGAATAAAATAATATAAATATGATTATATAAGGGGCATTGATCCATTGAAATATTTCTCCTCCATCAAATGTTTTTTAAATATTTTTTAATAAACTAGAATGGAATCATATATTATTTTCATAATTATTTTAATTCGATAAAAAAAATATTTCTCAATGTAATATTTCGGAATATTATTTTGATGATATCATACTATATAGTGATTCATTATTTTATTTTATGATACTATATTACAAACAATTGTTTTCTCTTATTCAGAATTTAAAAATTATTTTTGACGTAAAATATTTTCTTTATTTTTTATTGTCATTTTATTTATATTTTAGTTTTCATCTTTTATATTTGATGTAAATTATAAATTTACTTTTTATTTAGTATTTTTAATTGAATAAAAAATGTAAAAAGTAAGGGAGATTTTGATCCATTAAAATATTTTTTTTACTGAAAATTTTTGCACTAAAAAATAAATATTTTATCCGAAGCGGAGCGAGATATCCTCTCTTTATACTCAATTTTGTTCCCCAAAACCTCTTAACTTTTAGAGGCGGCACTATTGTGCAGTCTATTGCATACTTATGTTTTAACTAGGCAGTACGTGGTGTTTTAATTTATGGGCGAAATTAAGAGAAGAAAATTTTAATCATCCTTAATATTTATTACAACTAGGTCTATTTTCTTAATTTGATGTTAATAAAAAATTAAATAATTAAATATAATATTTTTTAGAAGTTTAATTATGTAAATATATATTCTGTTAAAGTATTTTATATAGATTTTTTCAAATATTCTCTTATGTATTTCATCTTCACATACTTAAGTTAGAGAAAAAAATCAAACTAACATTGTATTAATATATGAAGTTTAAAACAAAGAGAAAATTCAAACCTGAAGTATACTTCAGTAGAAGAAATATAATTTTTGTTTAAGAATCATTAATTTTTTTGAAAGAGAGAAAATTATTCATGTCATAATAGAATAATGTTTCATTTCTATTGATTTTCACACTTAATCCCAATAATAAATCATTTAGTGGAATTTGTCCAATATTATGAGCCTACAATCTGTATGATTAGTTAAAGGTGTGACATTCTAAAAGTATACAAATTTTTTTTGTAAAATTTAACATTAAAAAATTACAAATTACTAATAGTCATAACAATAAATAGTCATTCAATGTTTGATTTGTCCGTATCTCATCATGCGACGGCGGAAATAATTTGGGTGATATTCCACAATGACTATGATCAAAGATTGTTGAAAAATTAAGCATTATTAGAATAATGCTCGTAATTCGCTGCGAATATTTCAATTTATTATGTATTGTAATCTATAATGTATATTTTGCAATTATAAAACTTAAAAAATAAAGTTTGAATTGAATTCATAATAAATAAATAATATATAAAAATTATGTTAAATAAGTTGGCTATGTATAAAATTATTTTGAATTACATCAAAAGATAGTTTATCCATTTATTATTCATGTCACATCGAATTTTTTAAGGATAGATTACTCTATATAAATAAATTTACATATAATTTGCATTTATATTTCTAAGATTAAAATGTTATCTTTTTTATTATCATTTGTTTTCTTATGTCATTATCTATTGACATATTATATTAGAAAAAAAATCAAGTATTAATCAGACTTAGATGAAGGAGATCAAAAAAATTTATAATGGAAAATACTTTATTACATAAATTTTAGTTGAAACCACATAAGATTTAATTATAGATGATTAATTTAAAAAATATAAAAATAATAATTATATTTAATAAGATTTGTAAGAAAAGAAATATGATATGACATATCTGGAAAAACTATGTTTACTATACATAAGAAAATGTAACATGATTCATTTTCGGAAAAAAAATTGTAACCACTATTTTTCTTATTTATTTTTTTATTTTGTTAGTTGTTGAAATGATACAAAATTATGTATAAACTGATCACATATATTTTTTAAAATCCATAATACAATAAGTAATATAATATAGTTTTTAATACTCTAAAATTTTATTTGATATGATAGTTCTCACATGATTGGAGATATAATATGAAATATTAATCTAACTGAACATGTGATATTGTGGTAATAATTTAAATGAAAAACTAAATGAAAAAAAATGATCCAACGCCAAGAGAAAATTGACGATAGGTCTCTTGAGAATGCTCAAAGAGAGATGAAAAATAATGTATAAGTTAATGAACATATAATTTTTGTACATGTTCTCTTATACAGTCTATATTCACATATTTTAGCAAGAAAAAATTGGAACCATAACAATATGGAACTCAAAATAAAGAGAAAATTCCAACAAATTTATATTTGATTATTTTAACATGAGAAATAAGATATTTCATTAAGAATTATAATTTTTTAAACAAGAAAAGAAAAATTATTTATATTTTAATGAGTGAACTCTTCATTAATTATTAGTATTAAGAATTGAACATAACTTTGAACTATGATTAATTGAAACCATTTGATTAAAATCTGATGGTCAGAAATAAATTCAACGGTTCTCAGTAAATCGGCGATGTAACACAAAATATCAATTCAACCAATTATATGATTATGTTTTAATAACCACATAAATGTTGCCACAAAATATTAATAAATTTGAGAAAATTAATGGTGAAGATTTGACAAAAAGTTTGATCGAATGGTCGATATAAAAGTGATGATGTGTTCTTTTGAGAAAGCTCAAAAGTAGGTGAAAAATAAGAGGTTGGGATTAATTAGATAGTTGTTGGATGTAAATAGTTTTGTTAGACGAATAAACAATTGGGTTACAAAATAACATATATGAATAATAAATTTCATAATTTTTTTTTACAAAATTTCACTCCATTCTACTACTACTGCTTGCCAAAGATCCTTCATACCTCTTGTACACATTTGCCTTGTGTTAGTGACTCCATAGAGCATATGTAGGAAATATGCCCATATTCCATTTTCGTCATTATCTAATTTCCATAACCACTTTAAAAGTAACGCATCATTTTGAGTTGATAAGTCCGTAATGCCAAGACCCCCATGTGCTTTAGGAAGGCACACTCTTTTCTATCGCACTAGATAATTTACGGGGTTGCATTTGTCATCCCCTTTCCAAAGGAGCGCTCTCATTAGTTGTTCGAGTTGTTGGATTACCCATTTCGGTATCTTGAATGCTTGCATAAGAAAGATAGGGATTGCATTTAGGGTAGCCTTTATGAGAGTCAACCGACCTCCCATGGAGAGTAGTCGACCTTTTCAGGCGGCGATTCTTTTTTCCACTTTTGTAATTAGTGGTAAATAAGCTACTTTCATAGGTTTTCATAATGAGATAGACATGCCGAGGTAGGTGATGGGTAAAGTCATTTTGTTACATCTTAGAATGCGAGCAATTGTTAGATGTAAATCCTCAGGGATAATAATTGGAAAAAAAATGCGCTTTTATCTCAATTTATGTCTAAACCCATTATTTCTTTGAATATGTCTAGAGCGTAAGACACAATTTTGAGGTTGTCTACATTGGCCTCAAGAAAGATTACTGTGTCATCCGTGTATTGCACCACTTGACAACCTATGTGGGAGACATTAGAGAGATGATGAGCTATCTTTTGGTCAATAGCTTGTAAGATATTCACGGCTAGGCTGAAAAGTAATTGGGAGAGAGGGTCTCCTTGTCTAATACCTCTTTTATGGTAAAAATTTTAGGAGTTCATATCATTTGTCCTAATAGATAAGGATGAAGAGACAAGTAGGTTTTGGATCCACGATGTTCATCTACTCGGGAAACCCATGTTTGCCATTAGAGATAAGAGAAATTTTCACGAGACATTATCAAAGACTTTTGCAAAGTCAATTTTTATCATAACGGATGAGATTTTCTTTTTGTGGAAGTAGTGTAGAAGCTCTCTCGACACTAAGAAGGTATCCGTGATTGATCGCTTTTTAATAAATACCGATTGATTAACATGTATAAGAGAGTTCATAAAGGTTGTAATCTTGTTGCTAACACTTTTGTTATTATTTTAATCGGCATTGAGATTATACTAATCGGCCTATAGTCCTTGACTCCCATTGGAGTTTCCGTCTTTGGGATTAGTGTTATGGTGGCTTGATTTAGCCGCCATAAATCAATTCCATTTTTGTAAAATATATTTATCAACTTCATGATATCGTCTTTCATGATTGGCCGCCATAATTTTTGAATGTGTTGAACTAGGAATCCATCTGTACCGCATGTTTTTCCTGTTTGAATAGATTGTATATTAATAAGAATTTTCTCCTCCGTAAAAGGAATTGCAAGAGGCGAGAGATCTAAGTTGGCGTTACTAATGAGTTGAGAAAGATTTTCCAAGTCTGTCTGGCGGTTTGTAACACCTAAAGTGTTTTTGTATAAGGTGTAGAAGGTGGAATTAATCTCTGTCGGATTTGTGTAAGTGTGATCATTGTATGTTATCGATGAGATGTGATATTTCCTTCTACGTGATGAGGCAATGGCATGAAAATAACTAATGTTTTTAAATACTATATTAAACTCACAACATTTAAACTAAATGTTTGTCTGTAGGCTGTATAAGAGTACACTTAAAAAGTTAGTTAGGACTTGAAATTTAGGCTAATTAAGGACTAGATTTAATCACGACTTGTTAAAACCTAGATTAATTCGTTGTATTATAAATATGACACCTATTGTAGTCATTCTAAATTCAGTCAATACAACACATTTCTCTCTTTCTAAAGATCATAAAGAGGCGCCGCCACCAGAAGGGATTCACACCAGCCCCTTTAAAGTTGGCTAGAGTTTTAGATAGCTTTCTTTAGGATTTCTTAAAAAGATGAAAAAAAAGGAAAAAGCAAAAAAGAGGGTCATACTGATACGGACAAAAGACCCTTCTTATTGTGCTTTATTGTTAAGTGGAGTGAAGAATATACCTGATCCAGCCTCTCTCTACTCAAATAAATTCGCCTTTTCTGTTCTTTTAATAGGGTGGGGGTGTAGAATTTTCCGACTTCTTTATTATTCAAAGTTTTTTGAAACTTCTCATGAAGTCATATTATTTCAATTATTTCAACATTTAGATTAAATAATATGATTACATCTATACCATTAATTTTTTTACTGATTTTGATTTTTTGTATTTTTTTATGTATCATGCTAACTGATGGTTTTATGTCCTAGAGCAAAGTATTTGTGACCTAGGTTACGGATTGAATTAAGAACATTATATTTATTCTAAGATATTTCATATAATATGTGCGTATAGGTTATTTTAATATAATTAAAATAGACCATGAATATACAATTCAGCTTTATGTCATCAAAGTGCGTGACTTTGATAGTAAAACTATAAAGTATTATGAATGCTATTCTAAATCGTCCCAGGTCATTTATAGGATATTTGTGGAGACAAATATACTAAATATATATTTGTAGACAAGCTATAAATGTACGTCAGTATGTTAGTTGACCGATGATCATGTTTTACTGATCATCGATAAAGAGTTATCAAGTCATTAACGTAGGTATATGTTAGAGACCATATACTGGACTGACCCGCCTTAAGAATGCTACATGTTTTACGTCATTAGCGATTCATGTAACTTAAAGTATTTATAGTCCTTTGACCTGAGATTGTCTCCGTTCTCAACATGAGTAATTTTATACTTTAATATAATCTAACACTGGCTTTAACCGGGTAGTCATAACGGTTATGATTAGGTATAAAATTAATCATGTAGAGGGATGAGTGCAATCAAGACGGGATTTATTTCCTCTCATAAATGAGAGAGATATCTTTAGGCCTTTTGATGAATTGAACTGAAGAAATGTATGGCCATACTCAAATGAATTAATAAGAATTATTAATGTGATTTGTTTTTGTTCAGTTTAATTCGGGATCAAGAAATATTAATCGATTTATATAAGGATGACGTATTACATGCCTTATGATCGATATAGATATCGCGTGACAAAGTGACTAAATACGTGATTGTTGATTAGGTAAATCGGATCACTGATATTCACTTAAATTGAGTAGTCATGATGGCTTGCTAGAGTCCGCTCATGATTTATAGACTATTAAGTCTATTTCCAATATTAAGTGAATCTACATGGTCACACACAAAGAACAAGCTGAAACAGACGCACGAAATCCTAACATCTTATATGATGAGTTGCATATGGATGTCACAAAAGATATTATCATCTTATGTGATAAGATGCGATATATATGTATATAAAGACTATGAGCACAAAAGATCAAATTATCTAGAAGAGTATACACATCTCTTGGTGTGAAGAGACATAACTCATCACTTCTATATAAGAATATAGTGGACTCCAAAATTACGTACAACATTATTCTCTCTCTCATAATAATCCATTATCTTTTGTATTACAAAAGAGAGAAATTATACATTTTATTTTGTATGACAAAATAATGAAAAGGTGACCTCATTTTTGTATGACAAAATAAAATGGTGCGATATTATATGAGAGGATATATAGTAGATTTATACACCTTTGTGACATAATATAAGAAGAGAAAAATGAGTTTTTCCTATGTAAGAGGAGAACACGCTATTAGCTTATATATTGTTCTTCTTCCCGTTTTAAGAATGTTCGTGTGGATTCCGGTAGAGGCTTTCGTACTTTCGGCGCTTGTGTTCTATTCGGCCTAAGAAGATGAGAACGGGTTGTTGAGAGTTTCGGTGGAGACCGATTGTGTGTGCGGTGGATGGCTTCCGCATGATCCAACCTAGACGGGCTTGACAGACGGAAATCGGTTAGGACAGTAACCAGTTTAAAGGCGTTTGGACAATATGCATGATTTGAGCGACACAGATTAAGCGTAATCCGAAAGGTTCTTTTAAGTTTTATTTCTTTGTTATACGCACGGATCCTTGGATTGGTTTTGGATAAATTTTTTTTATTTTCCGCTACGTTATGTACGTCCAAAACCCAACACTAACATGTATAACAATGATTGATACTTTTAGTGTTTTCTATTATATATCCCGATTAGATGAGAACCGTTAAAGTTATTTCTGATCGTTAGATTTGAATCAAATTGTTCCAATGAATCATGGTACATAATTATGTTCAAACATTGATACAAAGAGAATACGAAGAGTTCATGTATTAAAAAAAAATGCTATTTATTTTCTTATTTAAAAAAGAATAATTCATAATGAAACATTATATTTCTCATGTTAAAATGTTTAAATCTAAATTTGTTTGAATTTCTCTTTATTTTGAATTCCATATTGTTATGGTTTCCAATTTAAATTTGTTTCAAATCGTCGAATAATAAGATATGAAAAAATCTTAGTCATTGATTAATAATTGAGTTTCTATAACTGTTATTTATTTGTATACTTTTATGTGTTGTTATTTTATATCTACTTTTATTTATTTTTTTAAAGCCACATCATGTTGCATTGATGATAAGTATTATTGTCATTCGTTAGGTTCATGAAAATCAATTTCAGAATCATTATATATCACATGAGATCAAATGTGTTTATAGACTTGTGTGTATAAATATTTTATATCTAATTTTGTTTATTTGTAGAAAATCACATCAGTTTATATTGATGACATGTATATATATTTTATATCTAATTTTATTTTTTGGATCCATGAACGGATTTCACTAAATTTAATACATATAATTTGGAATTAAATATAAATAAAATAATTCTCACTCAAATATCGAATTTCTCATGTTAAAAATATTTTACACTCATTCATTTGAATATTCTCTTTATTTTGAATTCCATATTAATATGGTTCCAGATCAATTGTTCTCTTACTTAAGTATGTATATATAGAAAATGTAGAAAAATATGCGAATCAATTATGTAGGAGAATATATGTACTTATAGTATTAATATAACTAAATAAACTATAAACATTTAATGTAATAAATTATTTTTTATTTTTAATTAAAATTAAATTTAAAAAACAGAGCATATAGTGGACTTCTCCTAGAATGTTTTTTTTTATCAAAGAGATTTATTTATCCAATAAATATTGTAAATTACAATAAAATACTTAATGTTTGTCACACTTTTTTTTTTACCGACAATTTATTAAAGACTAAATAAATCACACAATTTTTTACATAAATGTATATCTTAATAGATTTTTCAATTGAAATAAATTATTTTAAAAATATTCTTCCTTCTCTTTCTCAAGAAATTTTTAATAATCATTCTTTCAATAATTTTTTTTCTAATAAAAACATTTACATATAAATTTGATTGAATTTTTTATTTATATTAAGCTCTATATTAGTTTAGCTCTCTATTTAATTTTTCTTTCAATTGAATGTGTGAAGAATTATGATGAATATATATATAAAAAGAAATATAAGGCCAGAGAATGTCATTTTACATAATTAGATTATTGTAACATACTGTAAACGAATAATCAAAATTTTTAAATGTGAGTGAAAGATAATATACTCTAATTAATATTTTTTAATGCTGGGAATATTTGTCACACCTTTATTTTGATACAAATAAGAATATAATTTACAATTTTTTAACTTATTATTATCCTTACACTTAAGTAAATTCTTGTAAGTTAGTGAATAATTTTATTTTTAATTAACAATAAATTTTAAAACTCACGGCATAGCGTGAGGTTGCTCCTAGTGTAATAAGAAAACAAGTATAAAGTATTGATAAAATGATTTATGTTTTTCTTTTATTAATAACATAAGATATTTTTTGGCAATTTCCACCAATATGAAGAGTTTTGCAGTGCTCTGACTCGTTCCGATCTTAATGGTGTTTGGAGCCTCAAAATTCCCTTATGGATGACGACCCACCTTTGGATTCGACGGCAAGGAAAGATTTTAATGTTGGACAATCTTCAAAAAAGGGTTGTGAATCGATGCTACCTATGCCTCAAGGACAGAGAGACCGTTGCACACTTGTCGGAAGGCTGTGATTTCATTGCTCAACATTGGATTCTCTGGCAGGTTGGATCAAATCAAGAAGAGAATCTTCCCACAACAGTGCCGGCGATGATAGATCTCGTGTTGCTCCTTATTTCATGTAATTATATAAACAGAAAATATAAAATATCTATAGTACACTTGGAGGAAAAGGGTTAATTTTCCCCCTTTTTCTAACTTTAGTACAATTGGCGAAAGTTGGAAAATATCTATATTTCACCAGCAAAGTTGGAGAAAGATTTGAAAAAAATAAAACTATTTCGTCAGTGAGTTGGAGGAAAAAGATTAATTTTTCCCCCTTTTTCTAAAAAAAATAATTCAATCCAGTGCTGTAGGCGAAAAGTTTATTTCACAACTTTCGTCCAGATATTGATGAGGATGGAATTTTTCAAAAATGGTTTTTACGATTTTCGCCAGATGGGTGGGCGAAAATAGAAAATTTCACCAACCTTAATGGCGAGAACGATATTTCTGAAAATAAACTTTGTCTAAACCTAATTTTTACAATTAAATTTGATATCAAAGTTTCAAAAAAGAAAAATCAAATTTCAGCATAGATTACTCAAGTTTATATTATTTTTAGATTGGTCACCTGAATTTTTAATCATCTCATAATGTCACTGGAATTTTGATTTAAACAAATTATATTACTTTATCAGAACTATTTCAATTATTTGATGAAATGATAATACGATATTGAAGTGATTAGTTAAGTTACACAGCTAACACAACATTCCTCAATTATCATTCAAAAATTTCACAACTAAATTAGTACACATTCTAGATGATTTAAATGATAATTGAAATCTAAATATGCTTATTTGATTGATTTGATAATTTTAATGTCATGTTATTATTATGTCAAATTATTGGCGAAATTCTGACAAAGTAATCAAATTAGTACAAACTAAAAATGCATTGATAATATAAAAACAATTGAAAGTTCAATAGTCAAGTTAAACATCAAACAAAGTTTAATGGCCTCATAAGAAGTTTAGTGGTCACAATGTTGCGGGAGCTCATTTTAATATAATTTTTTTCTACTCAAGCCCGTAAGCAAGAAGCACATTCTTTTTTTTATAAATACTGAGAGCTTAAATATCTTTCGCGTAATTATATTAATCAAGTTCAGTTATATCACCTCATTCATAATTATTTTAGGTAATTTAAAGCTAAAACGAGAACTAACAAAATAAAAGAGAGAGAAACCAACAAAAAGAAAGGGAGGGACCCAAGAAGCACATTTAAAGTAAATACTCCATCAAAGTTTGAACAGCTTTCATATTATATTTTCGAAGAAACTACAAAAAAGTACAAATTCTGGACCTTGACTTGTTAACTCGAGGTCAATCATCCGAGTAAATGTCACTTGATTGTGCTCCATCGATCTAAACATAACCTTTTCCTTTTTCAAATTTTCTATATATATGAACTTGCACGGCAAGAATAAGCCTTGTATCAAATAGAGAGAACTACACCGAAAGGATTATAAACAATGAAAGCCTCTCCTCTCTACTCCCTCATCTTCATACTTTTTGTAGTCATCTCCATATCTTCCATTGACAAATATCATTCCAAATCCACACACATATAACGAGACGGAAATCCTTCTCCATGTAAAGAGCGAATGGGGAATCCCGTTGTTCTTAGTTCTTGGGACTCAATCTCTGGTAATCAATGCAATTGGAGCTACGTCAGTTGCACCGACGAGTACGTCACTGAACTCATCTTATCGAACCTAAACATCACTGAACAAGTCCCTGAGGCCATTTGCCAGTTGAAAAATCTTTCCTACCTAGATCTTTCATACAACTATGTCCCTGGTGCATTCCCACCTGTCCTCTTCAATTGCTCGTTACTTCAACACTTGGACTTGTCCCAAAATTACTTCATTGGCGAACTCCCGAGTAATATAAATAGCCTGTCGCTGAGTCTCTCCTACCTGAATCTTGGTGCAAATAATTTTACTGGCAATATTCCAAAGTCTGTTGGCATGTTTCCGAAGATAAAACAATTGCATCTCGAAGGTAACCTCTTTGATGGTTCTTATCCGGCTGAAATAGGTAATATAATCTACCTTAGAGTACCTTAGTCTTGCTTGGAATTCCTTTAATCCCGCAAGGATTCCACCAGAGTTTGGAAACTTGACAAATCTTTTGTATTTATGGATGGCAAATGCAAGCATAATCGGTGAGATTCCCAATACTTTATCCAAACTGACCGAACTTGAACACCTCGATTTAGCGGAGAACAACATAAGTGGAACAATACCTAGTTGGATTTGGTCACTTGAGAATTTAAATATCCTCTATTTATATTCAAATAAGTTATATGGGCAAATAACTGGGCCAATTTAGGGCACTCGGCTTGTCGGAAATCGATATTTCAAAAAATAATTTGACTGGACCAATTCCAGATGATTTTGGTGAATTGAGGAGCCTTTCGGTCCTTCACTTGTATTATAATAATTTTTTAGGAGAAATACCTACAAGCATTGGTTTTCTACCTATGTTATCTGATATCCGTTTATTTAACAACAAATTAAATGGAACTCCACCGCCACAGTTAGGAAAACATTCTGAACTATGGGACTTTGAGGTATCTAATAATCACCTCTCTGGCGAGTTACCAAAATATATTTGTTACAAAAATGCACTTACCTCTATTGTGGTGTCCAATAACAACTTTACTGGAGAAATCCCAGACTCGCTTGCTAATTTTTCTACACTTAACAACGTACTACTTTACAACAATCGATTCAGTGGAGAATTTCCCTCGAGTATATGGTCGCTAGTTGACCTCACCACTGTTTTAATCAATGAAAATGAGTTCTTTGGTACACATCCAGAAGAGTTACCATGGAATCTTACACGACTTGAGATATCTAACAATAGATTTACTGGAGGCATTCCCTCATCAGCACATGGCTTGCAAATTTTCAAGGCATCTAACAATGCTTTGTTGGGGCAAATTCCGCAAGAACTGAGCATGCTTGCACGCTTGAGTTATCTAGACCTTGGAGGTAATCAGATTACTGGTTCAATCCCCACAGGTATATCAATACTCCGGAGCTTAACAATGCTCAACCTTAGTTGTAACCACCTTACTGATTCAATCCCAGCTTCTCTGGGATCACTTCCAGTGCTCACCACCCTTGATCTCTCAGAGAACCACCTATCCGATTTCATTCCGCCCTCATTCAACAACCTGAAACTCAATTTCTTGAATTTATCGGATAACCGACTCTCCAGAATGATTCCAAATGCATTATTGACCCAATCATATAGTGAGAGCTTTCTCTCGAACCCTGATCTTTGTACTCCTATAAAATCGATATTCAATTTCTCAATATGCATAAACAAATCAAGTAACTCTAAAAAGCTTCCCAAGGGGCTAGTTATCTCACTTCCGTTTATTTGTTCCACCACTTTGCTCGCAATGGTAATTGTTGGAAATATTCGACAGATCGAAGAGAAGACAGAGAAAACGAAGAACCCTAGAGGAGGGTTTGTGTGAGCCGTCGCGTAGAAGAGAGAAAGAAAGAAAGGAAAAAGAGAATCAATTTTAGCAAATGAAAACTTAACTTAATTAACCTAGGGTACAAGATATATATAGTACACATTATAATATGGACCTACATGGCCCAACAAAGCAATTAGGATCCATAATTCAATAATCTCCACCTTGGACCCGAATTGCGACAAAAATAACAAGAATAAGCAAAAACATACGAAAGACAAATCTAGCGACACGCTAGTTACAAGTAGAAATCAAATCGGTACATAATTCAAACTTAGCGATTGGAAGAGGTTTGGTGAGCATGTCCGCCGGATTCGACTCGGTACCTATCTTCTTCACAACGATTTTTCCTTCCGAGATTACATCCCGAACGAAGTGGTACCTAATGTCGATGTGCTTCGTCTTCTCGTGATACATCCGATCCTTCGTCAAATGGATGACACTCTGGTTGTCGCAATACACCACAATCGGATTCTCGATGGACAACAACTCTCCAACAAACGCCTTTAGCCAAATAGCCTCCTTGATCGCCTCGGTTATCGCCATGTATTCGGCCTCGGTACTCGAAAGTGCAACGGTCGGTTGAAGTGTCGATTTCCAACTTATAGCACACTTCCTAATAATGAACACATAACCCGTTAGCGAACGTCTTTTATCTAGATCGCCCGCAAAATCAGAGTCTACATAACCCGTTAGCACACTATCCGGATTGGATCCGAATTCCAGACGCGCATTTAGCGTACCTTTCAAATAGCGGAATATCCACTTGACCGCTTCCCAATGCCCCTTTCCGGGACACGATAAATACCGGCTCACGACGCTGACTGCTTGCGCCAAATCGGGTCGGGTACACACCATTAAATACATTAAGCTCCCGACCGCACTCGAATATGGGGTTCTTTCCATATATTTCCGCTCTGCATCGGTTTTCGGAGACAAATCCGCCGATAATTTAAAATGAGCCGCAAGAGGGGTAGCAACCGCCTTGGATCTATGCATGTCGAAACGACGTAACACCTTTTCCGCAAAACCCGCTTGCGAAAGAAACAACTTCTGCTCGGGTCGATTCCTCGTTATCTCCATGCCGAGAATTTTCTTAGCTGGTCCCAAATCCTTCATTTCGAAAACGGAATTCAGTTCTGCTTTTAACCGTTTAATCTCCCCCTCATTCGACGACGCAATTAGAATGTCGTCCACGTACAGTAACAAATACACGAACTTCCCGCTATCTAATTTCTTAATGTATACGCAGCTATCAAAATTAGATCGAGAAAAATTAATACTAACCATAAATGCGTCGAACTTCTTGTACCATTGTCGGGGTGATTGTTTGAGACCGTACAGTGATTTGTTCAACCGACACACGCGTGTCGATTTCGGGTTCGGGTTGGTTTTGCGTTCCGTTTTGCTTGTGAGCTCCGGAAGTCCTTCCGATTGGATCATATAAATTTCCTCCTCTAAATCACCGTGTAGAAATGCGGTTTTCACGTCCATTTGCTCGAGTTCCAAATTTTGAGACGCAACTAACGCGAGCAAAACCCGAATAGACGTGTGCTTTACTACCGGAGAAAACACCTCATTAAAGTCCACGCCTTGGACTTGACTATACCCTTGCGCCACAAGTCTCGCTTTATAGCGCACATTCGACCCGTCTGCTTTGCGCTTAAATACCCACTTACACCCGATAACCCGTTTATTTGTCGGAGGTTCCACAAGAGACCACGTCTCATTTCGATTCAACGAATCCAACTCCTCCTTCATAGCGGCAATCCAATGTTTCGCCTCTCTCGAATTAACCGCTTCTTTGTACGAATACGGTTCGCAATATTCCACGTCTTCTGCAATGGCTAAACAATAGGCAAAATCAGAATACCCGTACCTCGAAGGTGGTCGAATGACCCTTCTGGCTCGATCACGAGCTAACTCGTAATTCTGTGGATCGAACTCGCCTTCTTCATCTTCTAATCGGGTCGGATTACCCGAATTGGGTTCGGGTTCATTTCGGGTTGGATTGTCCCGAATTGGAGCTTCATCTCGGGTTGGAGTCTCGGATTGGCTTTCGTCCTCATAACCGTCACCTCTCGACGGTAATCCATTCTCAGCCTTCTTCGACTCATTAAACTCCACCTTAGATTGAACCGTATCATTCATACCCGAGTCAAACGCATCTTTTGCTCGAATCATTTCTGACTTGTTAAAAATAACGTCTCTCGAAATGATAAATTTCCCCGTCTTTGGACACCATAATTTATATCCCTTAACGTTATTGGGATATCCAACGAATACACATTTCTTCGACCTTGGCTCCAATTTACCGTCATTCACGTGCATGTATGCGGGGCACCTGAAAATCCTCAACTTCGAATAATCGGCCGGACGTCCCGACCAAACTTCTTCTGGCGTCTTCAATTCAATCGAGGTTGTTGGTGATCGGTTTATCAAATAGCATGCGGTGCTTATCGCTTCCGCCCAAAATTCTTTACCCAAACCCGCATTCGAAATCATACTCCTCGCACGCTTGAGAAGCGATCTATTCATTCTTTCCGCCACGCCGTTTTGCTGCGGGGCATGCACGACAGTTCTATGCCGCAAGATGCCTTCGGCCGTACAAAAATTATCGAATTCACGATTACAAAATTCTAAACCATTATCCGTTCGTAACGTCTTGACCCGTTTACCCGTTTGATTTTCCAAAAGTGTCTTCCAAATTTTAAAATAATTAAACACTTCATTTTTCTCCCGTAAGAAAAATACCCAAACCTTTCGCGAAAAATCATCAATAAATGTGAGCATATACCTCGAGCCTTTTCCCTTAGATGGCTCGCGAGACGGACCCCAAAGATCGGAGTGTATGTACTCCAACTTCTCTTTTGTCGTATGTACGGCGGTTGAGAAACTTAACCGCTTATGTTTCCCAAATACGCAATGCTCGCAAAATTCCAAATTTCCCGTATATTGACCGCATAACAAGCCTCGCTTGCTTAAAATGTTCATCCCACGCTCACTCATGTGGCCCAACCTCATGTGCCACAATTTCATATTTTCCTCCTCCGTAATCGAGCGTACAATCGTCGCGGATTTGGTTGAAACGGGTTTATTTTTCGCGATCCAAAACTAGTCATATTTGGTCTCTACTGAACCGGGTTTATTTTGGACAGATATGGGCTGAACCGGCCTTGAACCGGCTTGAACCGGGTTAAATCGGGCTGAACCGGACTGAACCGGGTTAAACTGAGCTGAACCGGACTGAACCGGGCTGAACCGAACAGAACCGGGTTGAACTGGGTTAAACTGAGATAAACCGGACTGAACCGGGGTGAACCGAACTGAACCGGATTGAACCGGATTAAACTGAGATGAACCAGACTAAACCGGGCTGAACCGAATCGAACCGGATTGAACCGGGTTGAACCGAACCGAACCGGATTGAACCGGGTTGAACCGAACCGGGTCAGAAACTGATTTTTCTGCTGAAGTTTTCTGCTGAATTTGCTAAATTTTCAGATCGGGGTTTGAACCCGATTTCTCCGAAATTACCGTACCGGCTTTATCGGTAACCACTGAGGCTTGTAAAAAATAGAGCGTACCTACGCGTTTCGCATTCATGACCGTGAGAGCTCCGATTGACACACGTAACACTCCACCTTCACTTTGGAATTTGCAACCCTTTTCTTCAAGCGAACCCAACGAGATGAGATTTTTCTTCAAATCGGGTATGTGCCTCAAACCCGTTAATCTCCGAATTCTCCCGTCATGAAATTTAAACGAGATTGTACCGGTACCGGCCACCTTGCATGTATTATTATTCCCCATCATTACTCGTCCATCCGAGGGCTCGTACGTCTCGAACCAATTTCGATTCGGCGTCATATGTTGAGACGCACCCGTATTTATAATCCAACAATTTTCGTCGGCTAAAAATTCATCAACCACCGAAAGAGAATCGTATTGATCTATATTCGCCGAATTAGCCGATTCGGAAGGTTGACCACGATTTTCCGTCGAATGCTTATTTTTCAATTTAAAACACTCGGCCTTGATGTGACCTTTCTTCTTGCAATAATTACAGATAATGTTTGGATTATATTTACCCCTCGATTTTGACCGGTGCTTGAAATTCTTCGATGACCGATCCGACCGGTCCGACGACCGACCGCAATCAACAAATAAACCGGATCCCGTGTGTCATTTCTCATGGGTTATCTCACCGTTAATGTGGGTTTTGGCTTGCAAATTCGATTTTACATCCTCAAGCGTAATTTTCTCTCTTCCATAAATCATCATATCTCTAAACCCCTTATATGACGCGGGTAAAGAGCATAATAGCAAAAGTGCTTGATCCTCATCATCCACCTTAGCGTCGATTTTGGCTAACTCATTAATGACCGACGCAAACTTTGAAATATGTTCGGACAACGAACCACCCTCATTCATGCGGAGCGTATAAAGACGCAATTTTAACCGCAACCGATTTGTGAGAGACTTCTTCATAAAAAGGTTTTGTAATTTTTCCCACAACCCTTGAGCGGTAGTCTCCTCCAAAACCTCTTGCAACGTCCCGTTGCATAGGCATAGTTGGATGATCGAGAGAGCCTTATCGTCTATCTCTCTCCACTTTGTATCCGTAATGGGCTCCACCAAATTTTCTCTCCCAAAAACGGCATCCTTTATCCCATGACTAGACAAAATAGCCAACATACGTACTTGCCATAAGGCAAAGCTCGTCTTGCCGTCGAACTTCTCAATATCGTACCTACTTGACATCTCCATTCAACCCAAAAATTAAATTCCCCACAAAAATTAACCGTACTTTCGAAATGAAAAACGAGCGCGCACCGAGTAAAACACAAGGAAGCGTCAACAAAACCGGTTGCAAAAACCGGCTAGGGTTTAGGCTTCGGTTAAAACCGGTTGCAAAAACCGGTTTGGGGTTTCGTTGCAAAAAGCCGATTTATGGTTTCGGTTACAAAAATCGTTGTTTTAGGGTTTTGGTTGAAACGGGTTGCAAAAACCGAACCGGTTTAGGGTTTCGGTTGGAGAAAAACGAAATTCCGCCGGATATCCTCACGTAGAACCTTGCTCTAGTACCAGATTGTTGGAAATATTCGACAGAATTGCAGTAGATCGAAGAGAAGACAGAGAAAACGAAGAACCCTAGAGGAGGGTTTGTGTGAGCCGTCGCGTAGAAGAGAGAAAGAAAGAAAGGAAAAAGAGAATCAATTTTAGCAAATGAAAACTTAACTTAATTAACCTAGGGTACAAGATATATATAGTACACATTATAATATGGATCTACATAGCCCAACAAAACAATTAGGATCCATAATTCAATAGTAATAATAGGATTTCTCATTTCAAGGAGGTGTTGTAAGAGGAGAAGTCCTAATTTGGATTGTGATACTTGGAAGATCACCCCGTTTTACGCATTGGATTTCACAGTGTCAGAAATCATCCATGGTCTCTCGAACGAGAACATAATTGGTCGTGGGGGGTCAGGAAGTGTTTACAAGAATTGCCTTGATAATAGTAAAAAGACTGTCTTGGCGGTTAAAAAGATATGTGACAGTCAAAAGCTGGACGATAATTTGGAAAAGCAATTCCAAGCAGAGGTTCAAATACTAGGCACAATTCGGCACCTGAACATTGTAAAGCTGCTATGTTATATCTCATGTTCTAAAAGTAAATTGTTGGTCTATGAATACATGTAGTAGCATAGATCGGTGGCTTCATAGAAGGAGGGCTAGCGAATTCACTCCTTTGGATTGGCCAACAAGGCTAAACATAGCCATTGATGCGGCAAGGGGATTATGCTACATGCATCATGACTGCTCACCACCGATAGTACATCGAGATATCAAATCTAGTAATATTTTGGTTGATGCCGATTTCAAAGCTAAGGTCGCAGATTTTGGGCTCGCTCGGGTATTGCTAAAGGCAGGCGAGCCCGAGACAGTTTCAGCAATAGGAGGTTCTTTTGGCTACATGGCACCTGGTAATATATACTTCATTTACAAATCAGTCATAAACTTTATTTTTTGTTTGCTTAAACTCTCTATTAGTTTTCACCAAAATATAATTGAATGCTTTATGATTCCTTGTAAAGTATGGAAAATCAATCAAAAAGTAGATGTGTATAGTTTTGGGGTTGTCCTTTTGGAGTTGACGACAGGCAGAAGAGCCAACCATGGGGATGATGAGAACCAATTCTTGGCTGATTGGGCTTGGCACCATTTTCAAGAGGAAGGTACGTTCATTGAAGCTATTGACAAAGATATCCGAGACTCGACCTTTTTAGAGGAGATAGTTTTAGTTTTTAGACTAGGCCTAGTTTGCACTTCCAAATTACCTCCATCTAGACCATCAATGAGGGAGGTTCTGAAATCTTTTACCCGGTGTGAAAACAAGCTCTCAACTGATAATAATCTTCGTGGCGAGTATGAGGTAGCACGTCTTTTACATGACAAAGGAGAGAATCTGCTGAAGGGTTTGACAGGTGTCATAGAAGAAGAGGAGGCAGAAGAGACTATTTATTTCTCCATGCATATTGTTTAGACTTCCTGACATCATATATTTATGTGATGCGTCTAGTGTATATCTATATAACGTATTTGTATTTTGTAATGTGTACTTGATTTGGAATTTTATTACATGTAAGCTTACTTTTTTTCTTATTTGCCTTTGTATTAAAGATTTTTCTGCTAGAGCCTAGAGGATCCAATTCGACAATATCGTACAACAGAACAGGTAACAAAAAGGGAAAGAATTAATGACTCCCAAAGGAAAAAGTAAATCAAATCAACAAGCAGGTTCATAGTTTTTGTTGAATGTATTACACACTAAATTATATACCATAGGTAATTTTTTATTTTAAATAACCATATGTAATATTTTATTTTAAATAACTATAGATAAATTCAAATGGCACCAAATAATAAAAGTGAGACAAAGGAACTTTTCATCTAAAAAAAAAAATCAAATAAACAATCTATAATGTCCTACTAATACTAGCTTAAGTACATGATTGAAAACCAAAATGTGCTTCTTCAAATTTGATAGACATATTTATACTACACAAGAAGATTCTATTATTTTTTTGGGTTCAGATATGGAGTGCCAGCATTTTGGAGCAACCAGCAATACCCGATTACAAAACGTATGATGAAATTATAAAAAAATATTTTTGTAAACACAAAAGGTATAATGAAATTACAAAAATGGTGGACGCTTCTGGGAACTCTAAAAGTTTAGTACTCCGAATAATTTCTCTTCCTTCCAAATTGTCAGCAGATAGCAATCCAATGTTCTGTTTCGTACTTTTGCTTAATTAAAATGGACACTTCAGAAATCTTCAATGCGCAGCTTGGTCATTTGATGTATACAAGTCCAGGACCATCAATTTGATTGCGATAGGACACGTAGTGAATGGGCAATGTATGGTGTGAAAAATATGATTGTGTGTTTTGTGTGGAGAGTTCTGAAAAACTCTAGATACCGTAAAAGAGGAAACCCTGTAGGAGATAGGAAAGTTCTCCATATTTGCATGACTTATTTTTATAAGTGACAATTGAAATTGAAAATATGCTTATTTTCATATATTTGTATTTCCATGTATTAGATGTTAATTGGAGCAGTAATTCTTTGGATTATTTCCTTGTATTAGGTATGACTATCATATAAATAGAGGGGTAGGGGTAGAGTTTTATTCATTCCAACAACCACAAATAATTGTATTGTGTTTCTCTTTCTCCAAGTATAAAGAAAGTTTGAGTTCCGGCGGCCGTAGTTTTTTCCATCTTTAGGGTTTTCACGTAAAAAATCTTTTTGTTCTTGTGTCTTGCTTTCTGTGTTTGCTGTCGCGTCTCAGTTCCTAACAAGTGGTATTGGAGCCATGGTTCGAAGAAAATTCCCTTTGGGTGCGAACGAGGAGGTGCAAGTCATCAACCAGAGCGGAAAGAGAGGGGGGGGGGGGGGGTGCAATCGCACAATCTCAAGAGAGGTTTCTTTACCGCGGTGATCAAGGGCGGTGTCACCTTGTAGGTTAGGGTTTCATCGCTACCACACAGATTACTAAAATGAACCTTGAATATGATATTCAGCTTTATATCATTAAAGTATGTGACTTTGATAGTAAAACTATAAAGTATTATGAATGAAATTCTAAACCGTCCCTGATCATTCTTTTTGTGAGACAAACATACTTTATGATAAGCTATAAATGTATATCAGTATGTTAGTTGACTGATGGTCACGTTTACTGATCATGAATAAGAGTTATTAAGTCATTAACGTAAGTATATGTTAGAGTCCATATACTGGATTGACCCACCGTGAGAAAACTATATGGTTCGTGTCATTAGTTATTCTCAGTAAAGAATATATCTGTAATCCTTAGACTTGAGACTATCTCAGTTTCCTACATGAGAAATTTGGACGAGAGCAAGGTGTCGGTGAGTCGGTTCGATGGGCATGCGAGACTTCGGTTACTGGAAGATACAAATAGAAGCGTTGCTATGCCAAAAGGATCTCGAAAATACGCTACTCGAGATGAAGCCAGAAGAGATCACCGACGACGCCGCATGGAAGAAGATGAACCGCAAGGCCCTAAGATACATACAATTGTCCTTAGCCAAGAACGTGGCGAAGGAGACGACGGGTTTTGGAATCATGAAGGCGCTATCCAACACCTACGAGAAGCCGTCTTCATTAAACAAGCTGCATCTGATGCGCCATCTTTTCTATCTGAAGATGGCGGACGACGGATCTGTGGCCAAGCATCTCAACTCTTTTTAGGTTATTTTAAACCAGTTAGACTCGTTTAAATTGAACCTGGGTGAAGAGACGAAGGCTCTTATGTTGTTATCATCATTGCCGGAAAGCTGGGCGACGACGGTAAACGTTATCGACAGCAAGGAGGATCTGACTTTTGAGGAGGTACGAGACCACATGGCGAAGGGAGCAGAGAGAAACCTCGGGTTCCATGAATTCAGCCTTGAATGTGGAGAGTCAGGGTCATGGAGGTCAGAGAAACAACAACCACGGACTATCTAAGTCGAGAGGTCGTAGCGAGTTGGAGTATTGGAACTATGGCAGAAAGGGCCACATGAAACGGGACTGCAAATCCCCGAGAAAGGAGAAAAGGGCGGAAATAAGTTCCGCAAATGCCGCCACTGAGGAGGATTCAGACGATGCCCTAGTTCTATGCATCGACAGCCCTATCAAGTCATGGGTTCTGGATTCAGGCGCATCCTTCCACTCTACCTCATAGAAAGATAAGTTTTTGAATTTTTAAATCTGGAGAATTTGGAAAGATTTACTTAGTGGATGGAAAACCGCTATACATATCGTGTATGGGCGATGTCCAAATAAAATCAAACAATGGATTTAGATGAACTTTGCGGGGAGTTTGATTTATCCCGGGTTTATAGAAGAACTTGATATCCATTGGGCAGATGGATAGTGAGGGGTACAAAACCGTGTTTGGGAACGGTTTGTGGAAGATTGTAAAGGGCGCCATGGTAGTGGCAAAGAGTACAAAAATTAGACGGACAACAAGAGAGATTTGTTGGCGGTTCCGGGAGCAATAACCGACCCGATATTGTGTCATAATTGGCTCGGTCATATCAGTCACAAAGGACTGTAAGTGCTAGCTTTAAAGGGTTTGTTACCCAAGGTGAAATCGGTAGAAACCGATTTCTGTGAGAACTGCGTACTCGGCAAGTAAAAACGGGTTAGTTTTTCGAATGTCGGACGAGAACTCAAGACAGGGAAGCTAGACTGGGTGCAGAACGATTTGTGGGATTGACTCCGGTCCAAGGAGGGTCACGCTACTACAAGGATATGTCAAATAACGAATCTGAGAACTACCATGAGGCGGTAGAGACGAAAGATTCTGTCAAGTGGGAGCGTGCAATGAGAGATGGGATTGAGTCTCTCTGAAAGAACAAGACTTGGGTATTGACCCGGTTACCAGATGGTAGGAAGGTGCTACAAAACAAGTGGGTTTATCGGCTAAAGAATTAACCATATGATTGCAAGCAGTACAAGGCGAGATTGGTAATAAAGGGATTCCTACAGAAAGAGGGAGTTGACTACACGGAGGTATTCTCGCCGGTGGTGAAGTTCATAACCAGACGTATGATATTAAGTATTGTAGCGGCCGAAGATTTGCACCTCGAGCAGATGGATGTCAAGACGACATTCCTCCATGGTAGTCTGAAGGTTTCGAGACCCCGGAAAATGAGGGTTTAGTGTGTAAGCTCGAGAAAATCTTGTACGGTCTAAAACAGGATCCCAGACAGTCGACCAAGAAAGTCTCCATCGACAAGCTGAGGCTGTGCGCTGCCTCAGCGGGGCTGGTCGAGTGAGTCAGTGGGAGCATGTCGTCGGGCTCAAGGAAGGTACGGGAGAAAAGGAGTATGGATTCAATACAAAAGATTTGTGTCAGTATGAAGTCTCTAAGTGGGAGATTGTTTTGTATGGAGACTTCCGGAAAACTCTAGATACCGTAAAAAAGGAAACCCTGCAGGAGATAAGAAAATTTTCCATATTTGCATGATTTATTTCCATAAGTGACAATTGGAATTGAAAATATGTTTATTTCCATATATTTGTATTTTCATGTATTTGGTGTTAATTGGAGCAATAATTCTTTGGGTTATTTCCTTGTATTAGGTATGACTATCCTATAAAAAAAGGGGTATGGTTCGATTTTATTAATTCCAACAGCCACAAACAATTGTATTGTGTTTCTCTTTCTCCATGTATAAAGAAAATTTGAGTGCCCGCGGCTGTGGTTTTTTTCCTCTTTAGAGTTTTCACGTAAAAAATCTTTTTGTTCTTGTGTCTTGCTTTCTGTGTTTGTTGTCGCATCTCGGTTCCTAACATTGTGAGCCTTCCAATGTTCCTAATTCCATATGTTGGGATTTCCACCCCCGTAAATTACAATAACACAATAGAATTTACAATTTCCTTTGATGTCACACATCTGATTTAGTACCTTAAAATACATTATCTAAAATTTAAAAAGTGGAAAGGATCAAAAGAAGTATTTTTTTTTATAATTATGTATCTACCGGCTCGCCTCTTGAATCATCGGGGACAAGATTTTGCAGTGTGGTCTATTTTCGTTCTGAAGATTACTCTATGGATAAAAGGAGGCGTGGGGGATTATCTAAACGGCCTATAAAGGAGCCGAACGAGTAAATAAAGTTCGCCTACAAACACTTTGAGGAGGACTCGAAGCGATGAATATGAAGGAG
Organism: Juncus effusus; assembly: GCA_027726005.1. NCBI lineage: Eukaryota > Viridiplantae > Streptophyta > Magnoliopsida > Poales > Juncaceae > Juncus > Juncus effusus. The sequence goes on along the minus strand of CM050893.1, from coordinate 2,176,182 downwards.
TCGGATGGAGTTTTCGACTATGTTACAAGAGTTCTTACTGTTACACCCCAATCCTGTTTTTGGTTTTGGAGGCAACATTAATAATATCATTGTAAAGATCACACAAAATATAAGATACATTTATTTATACATATAAAATTTAACCGAAATATTAAATAAAGCTAAGACGCCACTCAAAACCCGACCCTTGAACCTGAAAACTGAAAAAAAAAGGGAAGGGATGAGTCCGCCACTCAGTAAGGACACCCGTCTCATACGCCACAAAACAAAAGATAATATTTTATACAAAAAAAATATGTTAAGTAGTAATAAAATAAACTTACCAAAATAATCATTAGATAATTAATAAAAATATTTCCGAGCTCATTGTTAAGCGATTAGCGGCCATGGATATCGAGAGTCATGTGCGGCACTTTATCATCACTAGCGGATGATAAGCCTGCGAAATAGGTCGTTTTGTGTTTTCTTATTAGCGGAATTATGCAAACAAAATTTGTATTATTAATTATTTCTTTTATTTAATTTCAGGTAGTTTAGATTGAGAAAGGAGTCGTATCCACAGAGAGGAGATTATTAATTCTGGATTTAATTGATAAAGGATAGACCAGGAAAAATGTAGTTACAATTTGGTAATCTCACTTTTTTGAATTGGTACCCGGTATTTTACGAAAATGTACTTTTCGCTATGCAATTCCAAACAAATCATTCTAGGATTTTAGGGTGTTTAAAACTAATGGTGAACTTAAAATTCAGAAATACCGACCCAAGACGTCCCAAACAGCAAAATTCTAGTAACAGTTTTAAAACAGTTTTTGCAAATATGACCCTAAACTTCTTTAAATCATAACTTTTTGATCCTTTACCTAAATATAGCAAACTTTCTGTCTATTTTGACTAGAAAAATATGAGGAATCCAAATATGAGATTAAAACAGAGAAAAGAAATCAAAAAGTTTCTGAATTTGTCAATTTTCAGTTTTGCTTGCAACTTGTTTATCTAATTATTAGCAATTTATTTTGGATTTTTAAGGAAAATAAGAATTGAACAAAAATAAAATCACAAAGTTTTTTTGGGATGTTTTTAGGACTTATATTAAGTGAGAAAATACAATAAACAACACAATCGTCACAGAATTTGAGAAAAGCCAAGAAATTTCTCTAAAATCGAACTTTTTCCCAACAACTTTCAATGCACCAAAATAAGAATTATTAGATGAGAAGAACTTAACAATGACGCTTATTCAACTACTAAATATTCTTATTCAATTATCACAACTCAATCACTCAACAAATATTTTAGATTAAATCCTAAAATTCCTCTAATTGATCGAAAATGAGAAATTATAAAAATTCAACCTAAATTGGGAAGATGATGTTGCGGCAAATGTGGCACAATAAGTCGATACTCTTCCGTTTCCTGCAGCACCCGATTTGAAGGTTCGAAATTCGCACTCCAAGATACGTCGTTGCATGCAAAAATCCCTCTTCAAATTTCTTCCGTTTTTTTTCCGAAGCGATTGAGTCATCTAGCAATCTTCCAAGACTTTGGTGAATCTAACTGATCAAACAATTCCAAAGTAATTTGTTGGAAAAGCTTGATCAATCAAATTTTGGGTTGGTTTCAGTTTAGGGTTTCTTTCTCTCTTTTTTCTGAAATTCGGCTGAAAATTGCGAAATTTTTGTGTGTTCTTCGTATATCCCATCGGATAGGGTTCTTGGGAAATATATAGGGTCTATTTGGAAATTTTCACGCATAGAAATCGTTCCTTTTCTTCCAATTTCCAAGTTTGGGGTTGAAATTAAAATTTTTGGCTGTTTAAAATGGGATGAAGAACAGGAAAAGCAGCAACCGTCCGATCAAAATCAGATTTTTCTGTGATTTAATCTAGACCGAATAATTCGACTAACGGATGATAAACAACCACTTAATAGCGCGATCGGTCCACTGATTTTGCGCGTCAGATCAAGCTGCGGATGGCTCAGATCTGCCGGTCCGTTAAATATTTAACGGACCAAACGGTGGTTTCTGATTCTGTTTTTATTTTTTCTGAATCCGGTTTTTCTGACCCGGTTTTCTGAAGAATTTAGGAATTGGGTTTCTGCATAGATTTTCTGTAGCATTATGTCTGTGCGGCGGGTCAATTCTTACCCGTGTAGCCTTCTGTGCAGTATATATGTAAAAATCAGAGAAAAATATATTTTTGTAAGTGCAAATTTTTGCAGAATTGTTTTAGAGAAATTTATAAGTCCAAATTAAGCATGTAATATATTGTTAGAAAGATAAAAATGAGTACTTTCATTTGGACCTATGTTACGCGGACACTCTCCGAAATGAGCCGTAGGCGTGTCGGACACGTGTCGGACACGGACACGGCTCGGACACGCCTACGACACGTGTCCGACACTTCAAATCGCGTGTCCTAATATTTTATTGTAAAAAAAAATATGGACACGGCTCGGACACGGCAGGACACGGCGGGACACGGCGGGACACGTTTTGGACACGGCGGGCTTAAAAAAATAGTGTAATTAGTAACGATTTTTATGAAAGAACCGTTACAAATATGCATAAAAATCCACAATCTGTAACGGTTTATAATAAACCGTTACAGATTTTGGACTTTTTAAGCAAATCTGTAACGGTTCTTTCAGAAAAACCGTTACTAATAGTGTAATTAGTAACGGTTGTTATGAAAGAACCGTTACAAAGTTGCTTAAATAGTCCAAAATCGTTACAGATTTTAAAAACCGTTACTAATTTTAAAAACCGTTACTAAATCAGAAAAAAGAGGGCAAAAAATACGATAAAAACAGTTCTAAAACCGTAGAAATGCACAAAATTATTGCTATTTGCTAAAATCTCTAGCTAACCCTAAACATACAGTTTATATTGATGGCTCGCGGATTCTAGTGTTTCGAACAAAATAAGTACTAATTTCAGGGTGTTGTCCGCAAGTTAGAAGAGTCTCTTACATTTAATCATTAAAAGCACACTACTATTTTATTCTTGATATATTTGCAAAACTAAAACTGTTCCCTACCTACAACTAGAAATCTCAAATTCCAATCAACTGTTCGATTACACATGTTTTTCAACTAATAATTACAAAATTAATCCTTTTAAATCTCCTTGTAGCAAGCTATCATAATAGAAAATTCAACTGGACTCAAAATGAGGGGTTATTACCCCTCAAATAGATGAAATTGCCATTTTATTTGAGGGGTATATCGATAAATATTCTCAATTTGAGGGGTATCATAATTTTTAATTAAAAGTTAAGAATAGGGTTAAAAACCTTCAATGAAAGGGCTTGTTGACAAGGACATTCATCATATTTTTTGTATTTTTTCATGTGAAATGAAAAACGACTCTTGATGGCACATCTTGTATTTCTGGTTTGCTGTTTCTCATGCTCGTGCGAGTTTGAGTAATCTGATTTTGAATAATAATAATTACAAAAAATACAAAATAATAATTATATAATAATATAATATAATAATTATAATAATAATGAAAAATATAAATTAATCTGTATACCTTGTGAGTATCTTTGGATTCCTTACTTGTTTTTGCATCACCGTCCTAAAAAAATTCATGAAAAAAATCATAATTAATTGGGGCAAATCCGACGTTCAGATGAAAACTGAGAAAATAAATGCTAAAATCAGAAAAAATCAGGCAAAAAATACAATAAAAACAGTTCTAGGGTTTCAGACGAAATTAGTACATAGGGCTGGCATCTCTAATTTTAGGGTATTGTTTGTAAAATAGAAGGGAAAAGAAGAATGGAAACAAATGGAGAGAAGAAAGGAAAGAGAGAGGTATTGGAAATATGATATTTTATTCTCCATTTAAAAGTAAAACCCTAAAGATACTTTCCATTAGAATCAATGACATTAAAATTCGATCCTATGTATCAAATTTGTGATAGACATGTGTATTACTGGACTCTTCATTCAATCATCTTAGACCATTGTTTTATGCAATGGACAAAATAATATATTTAATTTGTAATATGTTTCACTCAATCATCTTATTGGATTTTATTATAAAAGTACAGAACTATCTGCTTCTAACAATATGTTTAATTTGTAATATTATTTAAAATTTATTTATACATACCTCCTGCTCTTCTTTCTTTTTCTCGGCCTCTTCAAATGCTGCCTTCTCAGCCGGTAATATTAAATTAAAAATTATAATAATTTCCGAAAAAGAAAAATAGGAAAACCGATGAATAAATATGAGTGTCTTAAAAACTAAATGAAGAAAATAGTACATTTTTCGTTTTGCCCCAGGTCTCCTCAGCGAGCTTCAAAGCATATTCAGGATCATCACATGTCAAAATATTGTCGAATAAAGTGCCAGATTTTAACCTAAAAATCAAAATTTAATATTTAATTTAAAATCAAACAAAAGAAAAATAAATAAGTAATAATTATAATCAAGAGAGAAAGAATTGGGGAATGAAAACAGTGATAGAATTACCTGCCATAGCTCAATAGCAATGTATTCCAATGTATTATATGCATAGATATATGGATCATCCTCTGCATTTCCAAAATCCATACTTCAATTTAAGTTATATCATAAACATAATAAAAAAAGTATATAAAATAATTTAAAATTGAGTACCAGGGTTATCAATGAGAGGAGCCTCCCCCACTTGCCCTTGTATGATTTTCTGCAAACACAACAAAACAGATAACAATTAAATTTAGCGAATTCAATTATTTTAAAAATACAGAATATACCATTTTTTGGGTTGAATATACCTTTTGCTTCCATGGGCCCTTGTATTCAGGGTTGGGAAAGGTGAAGGCGGTCCATTCACCATCTTCCTTATCATCCCAGTCCTCTGGCTGTATTTATTATTAAATATTTGTCAAAAGTATATAAATATAAATATATATAGTATAAGTTCATTCATAGGAAGAAAGTTGATTTAGAAAAGAGAGCAGAAAATGTGAAATTAAATTACTTTTTGGCCCCAGGATCGGTGATTTCTTTCAGGATAAGGTCATAACCCTAAAAAAAAATTCAATATTACTCAAAATGTCATTAATACAGTTTAAAACATACTTACAAATAATACTGGAATTCAACATTCACATACAAAAATTAAAGTAGGCACAAAACATACCTCAGCTTTCTTATCTTCAGGGTTAGGAATATACTCCTTGTCATCCCAATCCTCAGGCTGTTCAATAACAGTTTAATTGTTATTATTACACATCAACACAACAACAATAAACAAATAAATACTCCAAACCTTTTTGGCCTGAGCATCTTTGATTTTCTATTTGCCAGCCCTGTTTTCGTCTTTTTTCCAGTCGGATTTAACCCATCCTGTTTCCCATCAGTCTGAAAAATAAAATTGAATTAAAAAAAGAACATAATAATCAATATAGCTCTTGATTTTTAATTAAAATTTGTATGGACTTAATTGTGTTTTTTACACTCTGATAGGATTGAATATTTTGTTTTCGTGATAATCCTTATGAATCAAACTTGGTTGATGATATTTTAAGGCGAATTTTGTTTTCAAGACATTTTAAGGTTTTTTTCTCCAAAAAGAAAGAGTAAAGTTTTCTACTTTAGCAAATGGCCAGCATGTGTTTTTAATTTCCTGAACAAGCAGACAGATTTTAATTTTTTTACCATACTTTTTTGCAATCAGCCACCTAACTTACTCAATTATTTAAAAAGGTAATAAATATTCAAATTAAATTATAACAACCAATTTGTGCAAGTTTTTTGACAATTTTTTCTTTAAAACAGGCACTTGAAATATTCCAGAAATCTGAGGTGGTTACATGCAAATAAGAAAGTTTGACTTGAAAAGGTTCATGCATGACAGTGACCTAAAACCCTAAACCCTCTTACGCATATGCATCTTAAATGATTTAAATTTACACATATATATACCCTAATTATATCAAATCAAGAAGCATTAGTCAGAAAAACCTAACATGAAACAGTGGATTGGATGGTTTAGGGTTTAGGGAAGAGATTTGATTTGTTAAACCCTAACATGAAAGAGAATGGTTGGTTTAGGGTTTTAGGGAAGGGACTTGATTTGTTGACTCCTAACATGAAAGAGTATGGACTACTTGTCGTATGTTGCATATTGCAATCTTACTAACAGCGTATATTTGTAACAGGTTAGTATATAATAGTAATGTAACATTATATGCACATAATAAAATAATATATAAAATAGTATGATATTATCATATGAACATAATAAAATAAGATATTAGTACATAATAATAATATTTGTTACTGCAAAAGTTGGTATCTACTAAATCTCTACTCTTTATCATTTGACATAGAAACCAGATTAAATGTAATACTTATCTTACATATTATTTTATTTTTCTTGTTATAGACTTGCATGATATACTAACTACATTTAATGGATTATTATATGAAATATTGAAATCTTACTAAAATAAACAGTGTATAATTGTAATGGATTATGTATATAATACTAATAAAATATAATATGAACATAATAAAATAATATATAAAATAATAAGATTATCATATGACATAATAAAACAAGATAGTAAGTACATTGATAATAATAATAATAATAATAATAATAATAATAATAATAATAATAATATTTGTTGTACTTGATGCAAAACTTGGTAACAACTAAATATCTACTCTTATCATTTGACACAGAAACTGGGTAAAATTTAATAATTATCTTACATTTTGTTTTATTTTTCTTGTCATAAACCTGCATGATATGCTACATGTTGCACATTCGTATCTATTTATGTTGGACATAAGTCATGCTTGTTTCAATGTGAACCTGAAAATACAAAATCAAAAGTAAGTTAACAAATATTTTGTAATGTAACATGACATAAAGTTATGTAAGAAATTTCGAGCGCAAGTGATTTGGTGTCAGTATGAAACAACTTTATTTCTATGGTTAAAGAAATGGGATTCTCAATTTGGGTATCAATGTGAAGCAACTTCATTTCTATGTTAACAAAAATGTGATTAGAAATATCATAGAATAAATGTTATTTTGATTAAAACCTAAATATTTTCTCGATTTGGATCGAAGATCTGATTAAACTCAACCTCAAACGATCAAACTTTGACAATCTTTAGGTTTTAGGTGTTGATCAAAGTGAGTTAAAATGAAAAGAAAAAACATATTATATTCGTATTTCTCTCTATTTTGGAGATCTATCTTGCTTCTTCTAAACTTTTTTTGTTTGTCTTATAGAATACATGAGAAGTATGTTTAGATTGATCTTCTTCATTGGAAAGCAACACAATGGAATTAATGTGAAGTTTCTGTAGAGACTTCAAATCCAAGATCTACAGTTAAAAAGTCAAGGATAGAACCTGATCTTCAAACCTTTATTTTTTTATTAATAAAAGCGGTTATTTTTCATGGCCGAAACCATTAGAGCAAAAAATAGTTCATAAACTAAACCTCTTAGATCAGATCCGTAAAGATCTTGCAACTTACCGTCGTCAATCGAAGAGAAGAACTGAAAAAACACGATCGAAAAAGACTCTCCAAGATTTTTGCCCTAGATGGAGTTGCATGGCTGAGAAAATTCTCCACACGGGGAGCAAGAATCCTCAGCAAAAAGAGGAAATTGGGAGATTTTGTGGCCCCCTTGTTAAGGCAAAAAATTGAGGAAAAAGAGAGTTCAGGTTTTCTTGAGCCAGTTCCCCATTTTAGAAAACAAGTCAAAAAAGAGTGGCGGCTTGAAGGATCAAGTGGGCTGGGCTTTATTGAATATATAACGCAAATTCACGTGAATCTCTGAGGCCCGTTTGGCAAGTGGAATTTGCAGGATGGAATTAAATTTTAAGATGAAAAAGTAAAGAATTCTAAATTAATTAATTTTAAAGTTTGTTTGGATGTTAGAAGTATATAATTCTGAAAAACATAATTTTTTATTTGATTGTTTGTAAAAATCTGAAATTATGTTATAATTATACAATTAGTAATCTAAAATATGAAATAATATACTATAAAGTAATATAATATAATATAATATAATATAATACAATACTTTGGCATTCCAAATTTTTTAAAGAATTATATTTTGGTGAGTTTGTATAAGGTGAAGAGATTTTAGAGTTAGCTAATCATGAACGGGGGCGGACACGCGGTCGGCTACTATAGCCTTTTCACATCATCAATGCGCCCACCACGGCGTATTTGTTTACTCAAGCCGACGAACCGATGATTTCAAGATTAACCTTCCGATCTATTCCGAGGAGAGGCGGAAACCTGATGTCCTTTACCACCATTGGCACTCTGCGCTGTTGGTCTGAACCGTCGGTCTGAACTCGATCTCATCACCATGAAGAGAAATCGAAGTTCTAAGCCACCCTCATTGATCCTGACACGTCAACAGGCAGTACCATCAGATCCACCAAGTGGAGATCCGCTGACATCACGTTCACCTTCAGATTCGACTTGGCGGGGAGCTCTGGATCGGTTCATGAGAGGGCTTCGAGTTCATTCTTTTACAAAGACACCTCAAGTACTTCATTGCTGCCTGATATGTCCTCCTGATATACAAATCTCCTCGCATCGCACTATCATCACATGTTGGCCGTTCAACAACGTATTGGCGACGATGGAAGTTAGGCGGCCAAGCATGTGTTGCCTAGTGGCTCGCACCGACGACTATTCGCCGTGCACAGAAGCCTGAAGCTTCAGATATGGACTCGATTTGAGAAGGGGAAGAAGTAAAAAGGGGGGTTTAGGGTTTGGTAATGGAGAAAGGGGGCAAGGGGAAGGATTAAGGGGGAAGGGGTGGAGGGTGGAGGCGGTGGGGAAGGGCGGGGCGGAGGCGCCGCTAGGGCAGTCGCCACCCCAGATTTTTAATCGCTAGGGTTTCTCCCTTTTGTTTCTCTCCGTACAGATATCGTGAAGAGGTATTTGACTCCTTCCCTACTGGTATTATTGTAAAATTTGATGTTCTTAACATTAAAAGAAAAGTGTTCTTAACATCTTCAAGACAATCTCAAAGAATAAAGCTAATCACTGAATTTATCACTAACTTCTGTATTATACAGATACGTAAATCATGTGGAGTAAAAAAAGTTAATGAAAAAGATTTAGGGAAATGTTCACACCACTCCAGCACTCAGCTAGAGGCAATGTCAAGAAAAAAAAAGGCTCCAGAAATCTGGTGAAATATAATTGGTATTTGCTAATTTTTTTTAGAGTTGCTCTAAGTATATCAGCTCCGCCCTTATATTTCCCTGGAATAGAAACTACACATAAATATTGTCGAAAAAAAAAGAAACTACACAAAATACAAATATAATTGACCTTGACTTGTCGAGTCAAGGTCTATTATCCGAGTGATTTCAAGGCCACCAGATTTTGCTCAATTTAACATCCGCCTTTATCCTTTCCGAATTTTATATATGAAATTGCTTGGCACAGGAATAAGCCTTGTATCAGATAGGAAGAACTTTAACTCCAAAAGATAATATTAGCAATGAAATCCTCTCCTCTCTACTCCCTCATCTTCATACTTCTTGTACTCATCTTCACATCTTCCATTAACAAATCTCATTCCAAATCCACATACATATATAACGAGACCGAAATCCTTCTCCATCTAAAGAGCGATTTGGGCAATCCTGTTGCTCTCAATTCCTGGGACTCAATTTCCGGTTATCATTGTAACTGGAACTATGTCACTTGCACCGACGGATACATCACTGAACTCATCTTATCAAACCTAAACATCACTGGGCTGGTCCCTGAGGCCATTTGCCAGTTGAAAAATCTTTCTTACCTTGATCTTTCAGACAATGATCTCCTCAGTGCTTTTCCACATGTCCTCTACAATTGCTCGTTACTTCAACACTTGGACTTGTCCCAAAATTACTTCATTGGCGAACTCCCGAGTAATATAAATAGCCTGTCGCCGAGTCTCTCATACCTGAATCTTGGAGGAAATAATTTTACTGGCGATGTTCCAAAATCTGTTGGCATGTTTCCGAAGATAAAACAATTGCATCTCGAAGGTAACCTCTTTGATGGTTCTTATCCCGCTGAAATAGGTAATCTATCTACCTTAGAGTACCTCAGTCTTGCTTGGAATTCCTTTCTTCCAACAAGAATTCCACCAGAGTTTGGAAACTTAACAAATCTGTTGTCTATATGGATGACAAGAACAAACATAATCGGTGAGATTCCCAACACTTTATCCAACCTCACCAAACTTGAACACCTCGATTTAGCATGGAATAACATAACAGGAACAATACCTAGTTGGATTTGGTCACTTGAGAATTTAAATATCCTCTATTTATATTCAAATAAGTTATATGGGCAAATAACTGGGCCAATTAGGGCACTCGGCTTGTCAGAAGTCGATATTTCAATAAATAATTTGACTGGACCAATTCCAGATGATTTTGGTCAATTGAGGAACCTTTCGGTCCTTCACTTGTATTATAATAATTTTTTAGGAGAAATACCTACAAGCATTGGTTTTCTACCTATGTTATATGATATCCGTTTATTTAACAACAAATTAAATGGAACTCTACCGCCACAGTTAGGAAAACATTCTCAACTATGGGTCTTTGAGGTATCTAATAATCACCTCTCTGGCGAGTTACCAAAATATATTTGTTATAAAAATGCACTTGTCTCCCTTGTGATGTTCAATAACAACTTTAGTGGAGAAATCCCAGACTCGCTTGCAAACTGTTCTACTCTTAACAACATACAACTTTCCAACAATCGTTTCAGTGGAGAATTTCCCTCGAGTATATGGTCACTAGTTGACCTCGACATGGTTTTAATCCATGATAATGAGTTCTTTGGTACACTTCCAAATGAGTTACCATGGAATCTTACGCGACTTGAGATATCTAACAATAGATTTACTGGAAGCATTCCGTCATCAGCACATGCCTTACAATTTTTCGAGGCATCTAACAATGCTTTGTCAGGGCAAATTCCACAAGAATTTAGCATGCTTGCACGCTTGAGTTATCTAGACCTCGGAGGTAATCAGATCTCTGGCTCAATCCCGCCAAGTATATCGATGCTCGGGGTTTTAACAGTACTCAACCTTAGTCGTAACCAACTTACTGGTTCAATCCCAGATTCTCTCGGGTCACTTCAAGTCCTCACAACCATTGATCTCTCGGAGAACCACCTATCCGGTATCATTCCACCCTCATTCAACAACTCGAAACTAAATTTCTTGAATTTATCTGTCAACCAACTCTCTGGAATGATTCCAAATGCACTATTGACCCAATCATATAGTGAAAGCTTTCTCTCTAACCCTGATCTTTGTACTCCTATAAAATCGATATTCAATTTCTCAGTATGCATAAATAAATCAAGTAACTCTAAAAAGCTTCCCAAGGGGCTACTTATCGGACTTATTTCTCTTTTTCCCACCATTTTGATCACAATGGTAATAATAGGATTTCTCATTTCAAGGAGGTGTTGTAAGTGGAGAAGTTGTGCTATGGATTGTGACACTTGGAAGATCACTCCTTTTTACGCATTGGATTTCACGGTGTCAGAAATCATCCATGGCCTTTCAAACGAGAATATAATTGGTCGTGGGGGATCAGGAAGTGTTTACAAGATTTGTCTTGATAATAATAAAAAGACAGTCTTGGCGGTTAAAAAGATATGTGATGGTCAAAAGCTCGATGATAATTTGGAAAAGCAATTCCAAGCAGAGGTTCAAATACTAGGCACAATTCGGCACCCGAACATTGTAAAGCTGCTATGTTATATCTCATGTTCTAAAAGTAAATTGTTGGTCTATGAATACATGGAGTATAGTAGCATAGATCGGTGGCTTCATAGAAGGAGGGCTAGCGAATTCACTCCTTTGGATTGGCCAACAAGGCTAAACATAGCCATTGATGCGGCAAGAGGACTATGCTACATGCATCATGATTGCTCACCACCCATAGTACATCGAGACATCAAATCTAGTAATATTTTGGTTGATGCTGAGTTCAAAGCCAAGGTCGCAGATTTTGGGCTCGCTCGTGTATTGCTCAAGGCAGGCGAGCCTGAGACAGTTTCAGCAATTGCAGGTTCTTTTGGCTACATGGCACCTGGTAATATACTTCATTTCCAAATCAATATCATAGAATTTATTTTTTGTTTGCTTAAACTCTCTATTATTTTTCACCGTAATTTATTTAATGCTTTCTGATTCCTTGTAGAGTATGGATACATTAGGAAAATAAATCAAAAGGTGGATGTGTATAGTTTTGGGGTTGTCCTTTTGGAGTTGACGACAGGCAGAAGAGCCAATCATGGGGATGATGAGAACCAATTCTTGGCTGATTGGGCTTGGCACCATTTTCAAGAGGAAGGTACATTCATTGAAGCTATTGACAAAGATATCCGAGACTCAACCTTTTTAGAGGAGATAGTTTTAGTTTTTAGACTAGGCCTAGTTTGCACTTCCAAGTTACCCCCATCTAGACCATCAATGAGGGAGGTTCTGAAATCCTTAACCCGGTGTGAAAACAAGCTCACAACTGATAATAATCTTCGTGGCGAGTATGAGGTAGCGCGTCTTTTACATGACAAAGGAGGGAATCGGCTGAAGGGTGTGACAGATGTCATAGAAGAAGAGGAGGCAGAAGAGACTATTTATTTCTCCATGCATATTGTTTAGACTTCCTGGCATCATATATTTATGTGATGCGTCTGGTATATATCTATATAACCTATTTGTATTTTGTAATGTGTACTTTGATTTTGTAATGTGCAATCCAATGTTCTGTTTCTTACTTTTGCTTAATCAAAATGGACACCTCAGAAATCTTCAATGCGCAGCTTGGTCATTTGTTGTATATAAGTCAAGGACCATCAATTTGATGGCGATAGGACATTCAGTGAATGGGCAATGTATGGTGAAAGATATGATTGTGATCCTTCCAATGTTCCTAATTCCATCTGTTAGGATTTCCACCCCTGTAAGTTAAAATAACACAATAGAATTTACAAGTTACTTTGATGTTACACATCTGATTTAGTACCTTAAAATACATTATCTAAAATTTAAAAAGTGGAAAGGATCAAAAGAGGTATCTTTTCTATACTTATGTATCTACCGGCCCGCCTCTTGAATCATCATGGACAAGATTTTGCAGTGTGTTCTATTTCGTTTCTGAAGATTATTCCGTAGATGAAAGGAGACATGAGAGATTCTTCAAACGGTCTATAAAAGGATCGAATGAGTAAAGTAAGTTCGTCTACAAATACTTTGATGAGAACTCGAAGCGATGAAGATGAAGGAGTCAAAGGTAGTTTCCGACTATCTTACAAGAGTTCTTACAGTTACCAATCAATTAAAAAAGAATGGTGAGAATCTAAGTGACAGATAAATTATGGAGAAAAATTTTCGGTCTTTAACCGACGAATTCGAAAATGTTGTGTGCGCGATTAAGGAATCTAAAAATTTGGACGAAGTAATGGTAAATGAATTGACGGGATCGTTGGATGTCCATGAGGCGGGAAAGAAGAAAAAGAAGCAAGAGACGTTGGAGGAAATGCTCCAAGAGAAGATGTCGGTATCCGATGAGAAGAAAATTAGAGCCAAATAAAACTGTGGTCGAGGCCGGTCGTGGAAGAGGAGGTGTAGAGAAGAATTGGGAAGAACGGGGTTCGAATTTTCATGGCGGCCTGGACGGAAAAGAAACGAAGGATTTAACAAATCTAATAAAAGTGTACAAGTGTGACAAATTTGGTCACTTTGCTGCCGAGTGCAAAAATAGTAAGATGCTATAATTGTGACAAAATTAATTACTATGCATCAGATTGTTGAGACAAGAAAGTTGACGAAAATATTAATTTCGCCGATAAAGAAGAGGAGAATGAAGGTATGGTGCTATTAGCGTGCAAGAAGGTTGATTGTGACAAAAGTTGTGTGTGATATTTGGATACGTATACGAATAATCATATGTGCGGTTATAAAGATATGTTTGTTGAAATAGATGAGAAAGCGAACGGAGATGTGTCTTTTGGAGATGCATCAAAAGTGATGGTGAAGGGTCAAGGATCTAATTCAATTGAAAAACGGTAGCCAACATTATATTACCAACGTGTATTATGTTCCAGATATGAGGAGCAATATTTTGAGTCTTGGATAACTATTATAGATGAGTTATTCTGTTAATATGAAGGACAGAAGCCTCTATTTAGCGAATAAAAATAAAAAACTACTTGTTCATGTAGAGATGACGAAGAATCGGATGTTCTTATTAAATATTAAGAACATTCGAGCGACGTGTTTGAAGGCGTGTGTTGGTGATGAATCGTGGCTTTGGCATCTTCGATTTGGACATCTAAACTTTGGAGGGCTCAAATAATTCGTGAGCAAGAGGATGGTGAGTGGTTTACCACAAATAGATCACCTCGACAAATTTTGTGAAGGTTGTGTATTTGGCAAGCATCAACGGAGCAGTTTTCCTCGCTGGAGTTCTTCTCATGTACAAGAAGAAGAAGAACACAACTTTTTTCTCTCTTTTCTTTTTATTATTATCTCATCATTGTCTTCTTATTATTATCTTCTCTATTACAAATGACACATAAGACATCCTTATACAGAGGCATGCCATCATAGAACCTTATCCTTTTAACACAACATTTTGCACACAAACACAATCTTTGACACACATACACAACTTTTCATACATACTCCTCACATAACTACACATATATTTTCATACATACACACACTCTTTTACAAATAACTACATACAACCATTAATTAATTATTAAGTTTATTATTTTCAACAGATACGTGTGGTGTGTTTTGCTCTTTCCAAATGCACTAGCATGCTGACAGCCAAAATCAAAACCAACGTTTTCACGAATCTTTATCCATAAGCTACTCTGGATTTCCACTCACGCCACTTTGAAATTGTTGTCTTTTCCAACTGTAGTTAGACTGAGTCGTGGTAGCGCTAATCGTTCCCATAAAAATAATTTCAACACATATATATCGGCCTGAAATGTGAAATTTCTTTTGCATTTTACTTTCAATGTACAAAGGAGGGTGATTGAGGTTTTGTGTTTTTATAATCTTTTTTTTTTAGAAATTTTTTGGAGGGGGATTAAATCCCCCTTCCAAATAATTTATATATATGATCTTGAAAGTTACATAGTTTTTTTTTCTTTTACAAATTGAAAATTAGAAAAGAACAGAAAAATAAAAGAAAAATCAATGGGCCTATTCTATATAACCCGGATTAGCCTATCTCTACAAGAATAGAAAAATAAAGAACCGAATTTACATGTCCGGGAAAGCTAATCCTAGTTTTGGTAAAATCTCAGAATTTAAAATCTATTTACTACAAAAATCTTCAAATTAGGTTTCTTCTTCAGACAAACCTATCATCTTCTCTCTCTTCTTTTTCGTTTATTCCGCTTGACGGCGGACCTGAAACCCGAAGGTTGAAGCTCAAAACCTCCATCTCTTCTCTCCTCTTCATCTCAACAAGCTTGATTAGCTCCCATTCTCCAACTATTTCATTTATCAGTTCTACCTCAACTCTTTTCTCCTCTGTAAAAGCACGCCGGCATCTCTCTCTTCACATGCAAAATAGAAACATCAAAGCTATTCTTCTTAGTTTCTCATTTTCTCCTTCCTTAGTGGCCATTTTATAAACATCTTCAAGGATCCAGCTTGTTGAGCTTCTGAAGTTGTTACTGATCAAACACCATCCCTTTTTAATAAAATCACATTGAGCAGCAAGGTTTTCAGTGAATTCTAATTCTCGACAACAGAGGTAGCATCTATTAACGAGCTGGAAACCTTTTCTCTTCAAATTGTCCTGAGTGAGTACTCTATTCTGAGTAAAAAACTACACAAAAATTTTCATTCTCATAGGTAAGGTTACTGACCAAATTATTTTTAATGGATTTGAGGTGTGGATTCCCATTACGAGAGCTTGGTAGGCACTTCTTGTGGTGCAGGATTTTTTATCAGTCTACCTCCAGACCACTGAATCAGAAGTATCTGTAAGCTGAACTTGGTCAATGATGACTTGTTACTCCAGCAATTCTTGCTGGGATAACTAAGCTGTGATTAAATGAAAGACCTCCCCCAGGTCTCGAAGTTGTTTAAACTGGTACAAAGTACTTTGGGTTATCTCTACATGTGAGTATAAACTACTAAATCGCTGTGAAAAAATCTTATCCCCCCAGTTAGTATGCCAAAAGTTGGCATATTTACGATCTCCAATTTTAAGCTATGTGCTTACTAGAAAGAATGACAGTAAATCTTTTACTGCTTTCCAAAAGTAAGAATCAAAATTGTTTGCATCCAAGTTA
This sequence comes from Juncus effusus, assembly GCA_027726005.1. Taxonomy (NCBI): domain Eukaryota; kingdom Viridiplantae; phylum Streptophyta; class Magnoliopsida; order Poales; family Juncaceae; genus Juncus; species Juncus effusus. Next base: position 2,159,840 of record CM050893.1, on the reverse strand, counting down.
GAGCTTATATTACTTAGTAGTTCTCTCCAAGATAGTCATGTAGTACCATTGTAAAATTTTCATATCCATTTTAGAATAATGTATCATTAAAAATTTCAAGATTTAAAACTCTCAAACCTCGTCCTTTCTTTGGCGAACACACTTTTTTCCATGAGACTAAATTGTAACCTGTGTTTTTATTTCCTTTCCAAAGAAAAGTTGATTTAAAACATAATAATGGTACCTTTGAATGATTTACTATGTGTGCTATTATTTCTCTGGCATAAATGTAGCAGTCGGAAATATTTCTTGTTTTCAAAAAGCCCATTTGATTTTGAAGAATTAGTTTGTTGATTACTTTTTTCAATCTATTAGCTAGTATTTTTGAAATTATTTTCTGAATGGAGCTTATTAAACTGATAGGCCTGTAATCCTTTGTTTAAATGGCTCCATCTTTTTTTGGAATTAAAGTTATGTGTGAAACTGTAAATTCTACCAATCCTTTTTCACAACGATTATTTTTTATTATGTAATAAATTTTCTCTCTTATTAGTTTCCAATATTTTTTAAAAAACTTTCCATTAAAACCGTCAGGTCCTGGTGTTTTATTATTCTTCCACTTTTTAACAACATCATCTACTTTTTCAATATTCAAATCCATATTTATATCAGCAAGATCTATACTCTCATTTTAGAATACTGTTTTTAAATTAAAATTGGCACTTGTATTAGGATTTGGTGTTTTTATAATCCTCATTAGGTTGAGTAAAAGAACTGTTGCACATCACCAGATATTCCAACCAATTTGATAATCAGAACATGAAATTTAAAAGAAAAAGGATAATCAGACCATGAAATTTGGAACCGCTATGATTGATACAGTCTGTCGAAGAAATATTTTTCGACAGAATTTTTGGCTTCTAATCAAAGAATAACATAGATAAATGATCCATAACCTAGCTAATTGACGTTGTAGGTTTCAGATTTATTGATGTTTTTCTTTTGTTTAATTAATAATAATTCAGCAGATAATTTACCTGCTGCCTATCATACCTATATTTCAAAAAGTTGTTGCCTTAGATTAGTCTAAGACCTGGATGGTGAGGCCTACTGTGCTATTTTGAATACAATGATTTCTTCCTTAATTTCAAAAAGAAATAATAAATTCTTTAAAGACTTTGAGTCTTCGCCTAATATTTACGAGTATCAATTGGTTTGAAAAAATATATATTAGTGGAGACTTTTTGGATTCCAATTTGAGAGGGACCCGGATTTTCTGTCTAGTGTCACATTGGGAAAATAGTATTAATATATGCTTCTAGAATAATCTAGAGACAATGAGCTTATGTTACTCGCTCTAAAGTCATCTAACTAGAAAAAATGAATATTTCAAATTCATGTGCTACTATCAATTGTGATAAAAGAGTATGATTTCCAATAGTACTTCGCTAATGAGATGTAAAACTAGGGTGTCCTTCAGGTTAGATATTTATATACTATACTGGCAAGCATATGGATTAACAGAAGAGGGAATTCTTAATTTCTTATTTTGGCCGCTATTTGTTTTAAGTGTTTGTTCATGAAATTAATTTCAATATATTTGCAAATAGATTTAGTTCTACAGGCTAATGGATATTTTCCACTGAGAGGAAATTTTCCAACCCCACAACCCTCAATCCTCGACTTTCACCCATCCACCAAGACGGAAGATGCCAGAGAAAATGGCAGAAACAAGAGGGCAAAGGCCCGGATAAAGCGACTGAGACGAGGAGACATGGAGTTCAAGGACAGAAAATTGATTTCAATTTTATTTAGTTTTCTAATTAATATGTGATGATATCATTTCATGAAATCATCAATAGAATTCTTTTTTATTCTAGGAAAGTACATTTTATTGAATTTTTGTTATGGATTCCATTTAGTTTTTTTTACTACGAATTCTAGTTAGAAGTTCTCAAAATATAGACATTATTTTTGTTATAAAATAAAGAACAAAAGAACAATAAAAGAAAGAATTAGAAGGAGAGAATTTCATTGAATTGTGGATTAAGAATACAATAACCACTGCCCCCTTTATAAAGTAGAGGGTGAGTACTGGCTAAGAAATCTCTTGCCTGATTTAGAATTACAATAAAGAAAATAACCTAACATAAATATAATAGAATATATAGTAGTAAATATCCTGCCACAACTCCTTTCATTCTTACAAGCATTTCTTAATTTATCTTTTTTTAGGGGCCAAGTATTGGACATCCATATTAATTATATTCATAACACTCCCCCTTGGATGTCCATATTTCATATGCATTAGAAGTTGTCTCATTAAAAACCTTACAAGAAAAATTTAGTAGAACAAAACCTTGACTAAGAGAAAAAGAGTGTATCGTGTATTATCATTATTTCTCAGTATTTCATATATTAAATATGCCTCGTTAAAATCTTACTAGGTAAAACCCTATGGGCAAAAATCCTAATAAAGGAAAAAGAGTGCATCACCATTCTATATATTACGCACAAAAGTTGTCTCGTTAAAAACCTTTCTAGGAAAACTCATTGGGACAAAAACCATAGACAAGGGAAAAAGAGTACAGTGTATATTATTTCTCCCCCTCATATATGCAACTATGCATGAGATGACAAAGTCCAATCTCTGTAATATATGCTTATGAAGATATCTGCTGGTCATTATTTGAGGAGATTCGTTAAATATTCATTTCACAATCATCATGCTCATGCATAAAAATAACTCGGTATCATTTATTTCAATTGTCAATACATCAAACAAGTTATCTTAATGATCTAAATGGATGTGATATCTCCACATTATATCATTGTAATAGATGGATTGTGAAACAATAATTCCTTCAGGGAAATAACATTCAATTTATGATTCAAGATAATATTTTATGCCTTAAAGAATTTAATCTTATATTCTTTTGAATAATATGGTAGCTTTTGGAACTCTTCGGGAGTACCATAAAGTCCTATTTTCCAACTCTTGTTCGAGGAACTCTTTGGTAGCTTTTGGAACTCTTTTGAATAATTTGGAACTTTTGAATAATATAATTGCATGTTGTTTCACAATGTTGTTCGAGGATCTAAGTGAAAGACATTAATGATGCATTCCATATAAGATATAACTTATATTTTCCAGCTCTTGTTTCTCTCCCGCTAATGTTATCATTAATTATTAATCAAGTTCTTCAGGACTTTCATTGTCTATTATATCTTGAACGTATTCATTAATATTTGATTGTTTCACAACAATAACTTGGGTATTCATTCAATACTTTCTTCTGGAATTTTGTCTATAAACATCTAACACACTTCAGGTGTGTTTTTGGATGATCCTCCAGGGATATCCATCCGAATTAAGATGTTGTCAGATTACTTTTATGAAAAAAAACATATATATCTGATAATAGATTTGCTATATTATACAAATGAGTTATATTTTAACTTACAGTTCATATATATAAGATTAAGTATCAAAATTAGATAATGATCGAAAATTCGTTATATCAAATTTATAATCAATAAATTATGTAGTGAATAAATTCATGTAATGAAGTTCAAGATATCAAATTATGCAGGGCAATTTAACTTAACATATATGCCCGACTTTTGTTTGTGACCCATTTTTGTGCGTTGCGGTGGAGCTACCGGAACAAATATTACACATCCAAAAGATTTTAAATAGTATTTTCTTGGCTGCATGCCGGTCACAAATTATAATGGGGGGTACTTCTTATAAAATGTTGGCTTTACTCTAATTAGTTCTACAACATATATCATTTCATGGCCTCAATGAAAAGACGAGCTTTCATTTTATTATTAGGGGCCAACGATTAATGATAATCACTTAACAAGATATGATGTAAGATCATTCTAAGTGCGTTTCTCACTGATCATCATCAAAACGAGTTGTCGTAATTATACAATTTGTAAATTATGATCTTAATTGGAATATTTGAGCAACCAATCTCTCAAATAAATATTTCGAATAATAATAAACATATATGTGACCATCTAGCAGATGCATCTATTTATACTATAAAATATCTAGATGGTCCATATGAAAGAGTAATAGGCCCACATATATTTCGATGAATACGCTCATGGAAATTGGGTGATTCATTCCCAACCCTGGTTTGTGATGTCTAACAATTAATTTTCCTTGAAAATATGCAGCACAAGAAAATTCATTTGATAAAAGATTCTTCTGGTTCTTTAATTGATGCATATTTGATTTTTCTGTGATTATTTGCATCATCATTGCTTCGAGATTAGTGAACTTTTGAACTTCTGGTTCATCTCAAATCATAAAAGTACTTTTCAAATTATTGAACTTTTGGTTCATGTTTAATGATAAAGTTACTTTTCTAATTAGTGTACTTCAAGTTCATGTCAAAATTATAAAATACTTTTCAAATGGGACCAAATCTATTATGAAAAAGCATAAATAAGTTTTAAGTCAATAAATTCTGATTTACTAATAAATATGACTTAATTGTATTAGTCCTTCATAAGACAAATCAATAGAAAAGCAGCATGTTGTTCTAATATAGATTTCTTTCATGAACATTTCTCAAAATGCTTCTTAAAATGCAGAAATATTGTCCACTATAATGAGACACACGTATTTATAATTCTTATTGTGCTCATACATACTTTGATTCATATTAGTAGTATCAAAAGAAAGAAAAATAATGATAATAACAATAACAATAATAATAATAATAATAATAATAATAATAATAATAATAATAATAATATAAAATAGAATAAAATAAATTTTTCTTACTCGGTTCTTTCTCTAACTCGTTCTTGCTAATGAACTTTACATCCAGCGGATGGTATCATTATCGGTTATCAACATTTTCATTATCGTGATAACCAACGTCGACACCAATATTTTCTCTTTCCCTTCAAGGCGGCTAAATAAAGCTCCACAAGATTCTAGGGTGTACACATGGATATACCAAATGTCCTTTACTACCACATAAACTTTTAGACCATTTAAAAGTTATCTTTTGTGCGCTCTTTCCACTTTCTTGTGCGTTCTTCTGAATATAATCATCACAATGGCAAGTATAGTTTCGACCTTGACCTCTTTTACACCCACATACACATTCACAATTTATAATCACGACTTGTATATGTGGTATTCACTTCTGGGAATGATGCGGAACCAATTGTACGGAATTTATGATTTTTTATTTTAATGAAAATTCATTATTTTGCTTATATACAAGAAACAGTAATTTACAATTTTAAAATATTATCTACTATATACGGGCAACAAAATAGTAATTCTTCTGGAGTCTTAAATTACATTTATAATACATGATAATGTTTTAATACTTGTCTTTCAATTTCTAATTATTATTTTAGTTGTTCAATGTCTGCTGGACATACGTCAGACATTTTGGATTCCACAAATAAATAAAATAAATTGAATAAATATATGGTCAAGGAAGTCCGCCTAAAAGTCTTATGTAATATTTAAGAGCTTACTGAAATGGTTTTCAATTATAAACATAATAAACCATATTTTTTTACCTCTTTTAAAGAAACTTTATAGAATTCGACAAAATATTTTGGTGTACAACAGGTACTTAACTAATGCTCTTTTATACAACATCAAAAATTCATATTTTGGAATTAGTTACAAATAATATCTTGTTGTATCTTCTCATTGTCTTATGTGTTTTTCTTGTAATAACTTATGGCATTGGTCTCATTTATGTCATTATTTTGTAACATTCACTTCTGGGAATTGAATGCAATTATTTGGACTATTGTACCTTCTAAAACAGAGTTTCAGTTATGTTATTTAGAACTTCAGATTCTTATTGCAGAGTCATACTGATAACGTATCGTAATCGGAAGTAAACATACATCTGTAGACGTATCGAGAGCGATTCGTGCTGATAACGTGTTATAAAATAAAGAACAAAAGAACAATAAAAGAGAGAATTGGAAGGAGATAATTTCATTGAATTGTGGATTAATAATTCAATAGTCACTGCCCCCTTTATAAAGTAGAGGGTGAATGCTAGCTAAGAAATCTCTTGCCTGATTTAGAATTACAATTAAAGAAATAATCTAACCTAAATATAATAGAATATACAGTGGTAAATACCATGCCACAACTCCTTCCATTCTTACAAGCATTTCTTAATTTATCTTTTCTTAGGAGCCAAGTATTGGACATCCATATTAATTATATTCATAACAATTTTAAAATTTTCCTTTTATTTGCTTAAAAAAAATTTTTTTTTTTTTTTTGGAAGAATTATCCGTAGCAACTTGTTCTGGTTGCATGCTCACTGTGGTGTTGCTTCTAGTAAACCTGACCTCAAGATGGAAAATAGGGCACTTTGTTGAGAGGGACTTCAAAATTTGACTGGATGAACTGAAGATCTTCGATCTTCTGCGCAAAAATAAGAGTGTAGTAATTTATGTAACAGAGTATCAAATGCAACAAGAAATAATATCTTTTTTTTTTGCAGAGAACAAGAATATCAATTGGTCATAAGAAAGATCAGTGAGTAGATTTTGTTTAGTCAACATAAAACTATTGTAACATTAAATAATTTATTAATAAAAATAATAATTTATTAACTTTTTCACTAATTCATTAACTAACATGTGAGTCATACACTGACACAAGTATATAAATCCTATAAGTCTCGAATCTCAATAAAAGTATTAATGGAATAGATGAATGTAAAATTACTGTAATATTAGTTATGGCTGGTACCTTATCAGATCTTGAAGCCTGAAGGGATATGAAAATAGATGGTTCCTTCAATTTTATTTTTGAAGAAATAAGAAAATAAGTGACTCTAATCGATGTAAATAAGGTTTGAATTCAGCCAAATGCAAAGAAAAAAAGAGGATACTATCTGGAGTGCAATCTGTTGAGAAATCTGGAAAGAAAGTAATATCAGAATCTTTCGAAACAAAAGAAGCAGTAAGAAACAAGTATTCTCCATCATCCTGAAAAATGTCCACGAATAGAGAAAAAATGAAGATCACGGCTCAAGGCCAACAAGAAACCCAACGATCACCAGAGATCCCGCCTGACGGGAGATTAGCCTAGACTTATTAGGACATAGGCGTTTTTTTTATTCCTGAATTATCTTCACGCTCAGGAAATTGCCTGTAAATAAAAATTGTTGTAATGCTTTCTGTTAATTAATACAAAGTTTAAGCAGACAAATTGCCTACAATTCTCAAAAAAAAAAAGAAAATAAGGTTTGAATTCACAACATCTAGTATCCAAATCAAAATATCCCAATCAAGATGGTTACTTCATAATCTTAAGCAATAAGAAGCAAACAATAATCTTTGACAAATTACTAAAGACCAAACATGCATTTGTCAAGTGTTACTATCACCAAAACACAATATTTTTTTGGAAATCTTACTAACGGTTGTTATTAAAAAAAAATCACTTGGTTCTAATGCAAAATCGTTAGCTCAATTGACGCAATTATTGGAGTCAATAAACAAATATCTTGTGCATAAAACAACCTAAAAAAATCAATCAATAAAAAGTGATGTTCACCGCTAACCACATAATATACATTTTAACTGCATCCAAAAATTTCTCAGATTTGAATAATTTGCTTGTCGACTGAGTGCTAGTCAGTCTTTGGAAAGAAAGAAGATCCTTACAAAATAAAAAAAAACTAATGAAAAACTAAAGAAACTTTTTATCCAATCATGAGTCTCTTCTCTCCTTTTTATAACTCAACGTTGCAAAATACTACTCAGAGACTCTGAACACAATCAACAATGGATGATAACACAACCTCTCTCTCACTCTGCTTATCTCCACTATCCTGATTTCCAATTCCAACTCCCAACAACAAAAACCCGAATTTGAAATCCTTCTCCAGCTCAAGTCCGACTGGGGAAACCCGCCGGCCCTCAAATCCTGGAAACTCAAGATTGATTAAAAAGGCTTGAGTTTGGCTTAGGACTTATTAGATCTTAAAAGTGCATAAAAAGATACGATTTCATAATTAATCTTAAGCCTGAAGAAACAAACAACGAATATTTTCCAACTTACTAAAGACCAAACATTCATTTGTCAAATGTTACTATCACCACAATACAAAAAACTTTAGAATCTTGTTTAATTAATAAAGTATTGTTGTTATTCTCAACGACGGTTAGCTGAATTGACTAAATTAATGGAGCAATAGTAAGTCAGATTTCAACTTTAGGTCTTAAACCTTAACAAAAATTTAAATTCCAAAAAGAAAACTTAACAAAATCCGTCAAAACGAAGTATGAAATACAAAATTGAAGTTATATTCAAAAGATAATATTTATCTTAATAATAGAGAGACAAGTTTCATCTAAATTTCATTGACTCAAGAGTCGCAACCTCTCGGAGTCAGTGGGATCCAAACCTTAAGTTCTCGAGTCACATTTAATACACTTAACCTATTATGCTTAGAGGTGACAAATGGTGGGTCGGATTGGGTTTGGATCGGGATATTTCGGGTTGTGATCATTCGGGTTACAGATCATTCGGGTCGCGGATCGTTCGGGACTCAGGACATTCGGGTTTCGGATTATTCAGGTCACGGATCATTCGGGTCTAGGATCGTCCGGATCTCGAGTCTTTCGGGTTATGGGTCAACCGGGGTTGCAGGTCATTTGGGTCTAACTTTCGGATAATTCGGATATGTTTACAATCTAGTCGTGGGATATTCAGGTCTAAGTTTTTGGTAATTCAGGTCTTTGTTCAAATTGGTTACAAGTCATTTAGGTCTAAGTTTTGAGTATTGAAGGTCAGTATTTCAGATTGTTCTGTTATGTATTATGTATTGTTTGAAGTGTTCTAGGTCAATTAAATTAGTATTTCCGGTCAAACGGTTGCATTTGGTTAGATGAATTTATGTTTTACTTTTTCGTCATTTGGATAATATGTCATGCTAATTACTCACTAGTTAGCCTAAATCGTATCACCGGTGTTTGATTATTTACTTCATACATTTATAAAATTATTAAACTATATTTATATCTTAGAAAGTAGAAACCAATATAAATAATATATAACTTTCTAAATAATATATTAACATTATAAAAACAGAATAAGATACTACAAAATAATATATAATACTAACATAATAGTGAAATCAACAGTTTCATGGCCATCCATTCATTATATGCAAATTCAGGTAATTTGACGGCTCTTTCGGGTTCGGGTTACGGATCATTTAGGTAAGGTCATTCAGGTTTCAGATCATTCATGTTCCGGATAATTGGTGTTCCGGGTCATTTACTTGTAAACAATTTCGGGTTGGGTTTGAATTCGGATGGGTCGAATCGGATTTTCGGGTTGGGTCAAATTTTGCCGGCTCTAACTAGGCTATGTTGTTCTCAGTTTGATGATATTTAAACCTATTGCGAGCTACTAATATATTCTTGAGATTGATTATTAAAGCTAAAAGAATTCACGTCAAGAAATCGGACATGACGTCATACCTCTCGAAAAGACAAGAAGGCGACTCACCTCTCAAGATAATCTAGTGTTAGAGCTTGTGCTAAAGTTTTTAATTAAGTTAAATTCTTTTTAAGTGATATTATTTAAATACTAAATTGAGAGAAATAATATTGCTAAACATACTAAACAGACTCATTCCGTTCTGAAAAGATTTATTCCGTTCTGAACGGAATAACCCGTTCAGAACGGAAGCCCACTGTAAATTTCGTTGGCAAAACGAAGTCATTTCATTCCGAACGAAACCATTCCGTTCGGAGCGGAATATTTCCGTTCGAAACGGAATAGTCACGTTCGGAACGGAATAACCCGTTCAGAAGGGAATATGAAAGTTTTTAGCCGTTTGAACTTGAAATCATTCCGTTTTGAACGGAATAAATCTGTTTTGAACGGAATAGGTGTGAATCTGTCATCCTTTATAAGGAAACCACTAGATTCACTTTGTGCATCCATTCTCTCTAACTTTGATAAGCTAAAAAGCGATATTCTATTTCTCTCTTTGTGTTTGATTAATTTACTCAAAATCTTGTGAGCCAAGAGAGGATTTTTGTTGTGAAGTTTTGCAAATCTTGGGTGTTGTTATTGATTAAAAGAGATTATTATAAGTTTTTGATTCTCCGATTCGCTACGGGTTGTAAAGCGAACTGTGATTCGAGTCTTGTAATCAAACGCTATTTGGATTAGTTAAATCGGAGCCGCAAGGCAAGTCCCGGAGATTAGACCACTTGAAAACTCGGGAAGGCCTGATAGCGAGTAAAAGAGAAGTTAAGTCTTACGCAACTTCTCGATTGAACTTCGTCAACAAGTTCGGGTGTTTGGTATTGATAATCTTTATCTTTTACTCTATTTCCTTTTAATTATTTTTATTACTTTGAATTATCACATTCATCATATTAAAAGTAAATCAATTAAAATTGTAAAAAAATTTAAATCACACTTCCGTACGTGTTAAGCCTATTTACGGACCATTACCTTCGCCGAACCTTTTCGACGAACTGCTGAGCACTTTCACCATAACTAGGATTTAGCGGATCACAACCACTAAAAAATTAGGGTTTAGCGGACTCATGCCGCCGTTGAACTAGGGTTTAGTGGGCCATTCCTGCGGTGGACAATAGGTCAGATTTCCTTCATTGTCCTTAGTCAATACATTATGATTTCTCTTCTAGGGTTTCCATGCTTTCGTGCACGGCAGGGAAGATTGGAGTCGTTAGACCTTTTGCCCAATCATTCTTTTTCTTTTGCCCCAAACCCTCAGCGTCCGCCGCCGCTGTGAAAGTTGTTGAAAGTTGTCGATGAATCGGACATCAATCAAGAAGATGACGACATTATCTGAGCCGTCGGAAACCGAAACGGCAAGTGAACCCTAGCTTCATAAGGTTTCTGAACGGCGACCGTTCAAAGTCATCGCTGATCCGTTCAGCGCCGTCCTTTCCACCCGTTCTGAACTCGATCAAAACTGGTAAGGTTATGGAAAGGTGAAGAGAAAAGGTAGGGAGCTGCGTCGTCCTTTCCACCTCCGATCTGAACACAATCAGATCTATGGCGTCTTCTCTACAGCCGAGCTGCCGAGTAACTCGAGGTGAGCCGATCTGATATCGGGCAGTTCTGAACTCCATCAAAACTGCAGAGCAACCCTAGCGACCGATCAGAGCTGCGCCGTCCTCACCACCGTCGATTTGAACTCGATAAGATCTGAACTCCATCAGATTTGAAAAGGGAAGAAAAAGATGGGGGATATGGAAACTTTTGGGGTTTGGGAATGGGAAGAGGGAGCGGGGATATGGGAGGGAGTGTGGAGGCGGAGGGGTGGGGCGGGGTGGAGGCGCCGCTAGGGTTGCCTCCACCCCCTATAGCGACGATCTTCATGAAACAACAAATGTCAAATCATCAAATAAACTTAGCAAGCCACATCACTATAAGCGGTGAAAAAAGAACTTAATAGGTGGAATATAAACATAACAAATTTAAATAGCTAATTAAAAAAGGAGTATAAAGTAAAAAAAGATTTTTGAAGAAGATTTGGAAATGGAAGGGCGAGAGATATGATCATATGAAGTATCTTGATATAATAATAAGTAAAAATTTCCTCTAACCACTCAATGTATTACAGAACAGATTCCAAGGTCAAGGCACTTAAACTTGACTAAACAGAAACTAGCAGGACATATTGTCAAAAAAAAAAAAAAAAAAAAACTAGCAAGACACAATTTCATGTTTACCCTGCAAAATCCCGAAATATCACATTTACCACTTTCAAAAAAAAAATCCCTCAAATTACTTAATTTATTTCTTTTTTCAGAAAATCAGAGAGAATAAGAGAATTTGTGATATTTTTCATCTCTTACTGAGGTACTCAATGGTATATATTTTATATTTTGGAGCTATGGATATGATATTTTGAAATTTTGTAGGGTACACAAAAAATTCTTCCACCCACTTGATTGGCTCGGTTGACTTAGACTGAACTGTGGTTCACTCAATGAGCAAACTTAGACTCATTGACCGATGACTTCGGGTCAAAAGAGGCTGCACAATCACATTCTCTTATTGGCCCCGATTATTTAGACTTTTTTTTGAACGGGCAAATAAAAAAAAAATTAATTAGGAAAATGACTAAATTTTCAAATTATTTGCAAAAATGGTCATTTCGCTCAGTCACTAGATGAAACTAAGCTAGTTTCACTCAGTCACTGGACGAAACATCCATTTTCTCATTTTTCCCACTGAATTAAGTTAAAAAACACTATTTCGCCCCGCGGCTGGGCGAAACAGACATTTTTTACCACTGAATTAGGCTGAAAACACTGTTTCGTCCCATGGTGGGGTGAAACGGGCAAAAAGGAAAAATTGTTCTAATTCAGTGAAAAAAATGAAAAAATATCTGTTTCGCCCAACCATGGGGCGAAACAGCATTTTTTAGCTTAATTCAGTGGGAAAATAAAAAAATTAGCTGTTTCGCCTAGTGACTGAGCGAAATGGCCATTTTCGCAAATAATTTGAAAACTTGACCATTTTCTTAATTAATCTTCTTTTTTTGGCCCGTTAAAAAAAAATTATATTATTTATTGCAAAATCTTCTAGACGTCATACAATTTATAATAATTCTAGATCTGTTGTAAGTTATTTTACCTATGATTGATTAATTTAAAGTAATAATATGATTATATTTAGTACATTATATTCATTCAGGTTTGAAAGTGCATTTTTGTTTTAGAGGTTGATGTGGACTCGATCTTTTTTTTTCTCTCTCACTCTGCTTATCTCCACTATCCTGATTTCCAATTATAACTCCCAACAACAAAAACCCGAATTTGAAATCCTTCTCCAGCTCAAGTCCGACTGGGGAAACCCGCCGGCCCTCAAATCCTTGCCTGATTTAAAATTACAATTAAAGAAATAATCTAACCTAAATATAATAGAATATACAGTGGTAAATACCATGCCACAACTCCTTCCATTCTTACAAGCATTTTTTAATTTATCTTTTCTTAGGGGCCAAGTATTGGACATCCATATTAATTATATTCATAACAATTTTAAAATTTTCCTTTTATTTGCTTAAAAAAAATTTTTTTTTTTTTTTTTGGAAGAATTATCCGTAGCAACTTGTTCTGGTTGCATGCTCACTGTGGTGTTGCTTCTAGTAAACCTGACCTCAAGATGGAAAATAGGGCACTTTGTTGAGAGGGACTTCAAAATTTGACTGGATGAACTGAAGATCTTCGATCTTCTTCTGCGCAAAAATAAGAGTGTAGTAATTTATGTAACAGAGTATCAAATGCAACAAGAAATAATATCTTTTTTTTTTGCAGAGAACAAGAATATCAATTGGTCATAAGAAAGATCAGTGAGTAGATTTTGTTTAGTCAACATAAAACTATTGTAACATTAAATAATTTATTAATAAAAAAAATAATTTATTAACTTTTTCACTAATTCATTAACTAACATGTGAGTCATACACTGACACAAGTATATAAATCCTATAAGTCTCGAATCTCAATAAAAGTATTAATGGAATAGATGAATGTAAAATTACTGTAATATTAGTTATGGCTGGTACCTTATCAGATCTTGAAGCCTGAAGGGATATGAAAATAGATGGTTCCTTCAATTTTATTTTTGAAGAAATAAGAAAATAAGTGACTCTAATCGATGTAAATAAGGTTTGAATTCAGCCAAATGCAAAGAAAAAAAGAGGATACTATCTGGAGTGCAATCTGTTGAGAAATCTGGAAAGAAAGTAATATCAGAATCTTTCGAAACAAAAGAAGCAGTAAGAAACAAGTATTCTCCATCATCCTGAAAAATGTCCACGAATAGAGAAAAAATGAAGATCACGGCTCAAGGCCAACAAGAAACCCAACGATCACCAGAGATCCCGCCTGACGGGAGATTAGCCTAGACTTATTAGGACATAGGCGTTTTTTTTATTCCGGAGTTATCTTCACGCTCAGGAAATTGCTTGTAAATAAAAATTGTTGTAATGCTTTCTGTTAATTAATGTAAAGTCTAAGCAGACAAATTGTCTACAATTCTCCAAAAAAAAAGAAAATAAGATTTGAATTCACAACATCTAGTATCCAAATCAAAATATCCCAATCAAGATGGTTCCTTCATAATCTTAAGCAATAAGAAGCAAACAATAATCTTTGACAAATTACTAAAGACCAAACATGCATTTGTCAAGTGTTACTATCACCAAAACACAATATTTTTTTGGAAATCTTACTAACGGTTGTTATTAAAAAAAAATCACTTGGTTCTAATGCAAAATCGTTAGCTCAATTGACGCAATTATTGGAGTCAATAAACAAATATCTTGTGCATAAAACAACCTAAAAAAATCAATCAATAAAAAGTGATGTTCACCGCTAACCACATAATATACATTTTAACTGCATCCAAAAATTTCTCAGATTTGAATAATTTGCTTGTCGACTGAGTGCTAGTCAGTCTTTGGAAAGAAAGAAGATCCTTACAAAATAAAAAAAAACTAATGAAAAACTAAAGAAACTTTTTATCCAATCATGAGTCTCTTCTCTCCTTTTTATAACTCAACGTTGCAAAATACTACTCAGAGACTCTGAACACAATCAACAATGGATGATAACACAACCTCTCTCTCACTCTGCTTATCTCCACTATCCTGATTTCCAATTCCAACTCCCAACAACAAAAACCCGAATTTGAAATCCTTCTCCAGCTCAAGTCCGACTGGGGAAACCCGCCGGCCCTCAAATCCTGGAAACTCAAGATTGATTAAAAAGGCTTGAGTTAGGCTTAGGAATTATTAGATCTTAAAAGTGCATAAAAAGATACGATTTCATAATTAATCTTAAGCCTGAAGAAACAGACAACGAATATTTTCCAACTTCCTAAAGACCAAACGTTCATTTGTCAAATGTTACTATCACCACCACAATACAAAAAACATTAGAATCTTGTTTAATTAATAAAGTATTGTTGTTATTCTGAACGACCGTTAGCTGAATTGACTAAATTAATGGAGCAATAATAAGCCAGATTTCAACTTTAGGTCTTACACCTTAACAAAAATCTAAATTAAAAAAAAAAATTAACAAAATCCATCTAAACGAAGAATGAAATACAAAACTGAAGTTATATACAAAAAATAATATTTATCTTAATAATAGAGAGACAAGTTTCATCTTAATTTCATTGACGCGAGAGTCGCAACCTCTCGGAGTCAGTGGGATTCAAACCTTAAGTTCTTGAGTCACATATAATACACTTTACCAATTATGCTTAGAGGTGGCATATGAGTGGGTCGGATCGGATTCGGATGGGGATATTTCGCATTGGGATCATTCGGGTAACATGTCATTCGGGTTGCGGATCGTTCAGGACTCGGGTCATTCGGGTTTAGAGTCATTTGGGTCTCGGGTTATTCAGGTCTCGGATCATACGGGTCTAGGATTGTTCGGATCTCGAGTCTTTCGGGTTTCTGGTTAGACAGGTTCGGGTTACAAGTCAATCGGTTGCGGGTCATTTGGGTCTAACTTTCGGATAATTCGGGTATGTTTACAGTCTAATCGTGGGATATTCAGGTCTAAGTTTTAGGTAATTCGGGTCTTTGTTCAAATTGATTACAAGTCATTTAGGTCTAAGTTTTGAGTATTTTAGGTTAGTGTTTCGGATTGTTCTATCCTGTATTATGGATTATTTGAAGTGTTCTAGGTCAATCAAATTAGTAATTCGGGTCAAACGGTTGTATTTGGTTAGAAAAATTTATGTTTTACTTTTTGGTCATTTGGATAATATGTCATGTGAACTAGTCGCTAGTTAGCCTAAATCGTATCACCGGTGTTTGATTATTTACTTCATACATTTATAAAATTATTAAACTATATTTATGTCTTAGAAAGTAGAAACCAATATAAATAATATATAACTTTCTAAATAATATATTAGCATTATAAAAAATAGAATAAGATATTACAAAATAATATATAATACAAACATAGCAGTGAAATCAACAATTCATGGTCATCCATTCATTATATGCAAGTTCAGATCATTTGACGGGTCATTCGGGTTCGGGTTACGGATCATTCGGATTAGGGTCGTTCAGGTTTCGGATCATTCGTGTTCCAGGTAATTGGGGTTCCGGGTCGTTTGGGTTCAGGGGTTGGTCGGTTTTCGGGTCGTTTACTTGAAAATAATTTCAGGTCAGGTTTGGGTTCGGATGGGTCGAATTGGGTTTTCGGGTTAGGTCGAATTGGGTTTTCTGGTTAGGTCGAATTTTGTCAGCTCTAACTAGGCTAGCTATGAAGAATGTTAAGCATCTAGAAGAACGTATCTTTACGGGTTTTCGGGTTAGGTCGAATTGGGTTTTCTGGTTAGGTCGAATTTTGTCAGCTCTAACTTGGCTAGCTATGAAGAATGTTAAGCATCTAGAAGAACGTATCTTTACTATTGAAGTGTGGGACAATTTGATGTTTTTTGTTAGATATTCACTTATGTGCTCGCTTGAAGATGCCCTCCAAATTCAGTCAAAAGGGCTCAAAGAAAATCAAGCAATTGCCCATTTTTTTTTTCTTTTTCTTTGTATGGATAGAAATTTGTAAGCTAATTTATAGCGGAGATTAGCTTAATAACTTGATGAAGCTTTTTGGATGGAGAGGCATGATTGGCTGAGGGCTTTGTTACACCCCGGATTCAATTAAATGACTGAAATGTAACAACCGCCAAAAGATATTTGAAGAATCATCCATATGAATCAAAATAATCTCCAAATTACATTTATTAAACTTAACAACAAAATAAGATTGAGACTATAAAGTTCTCATTTATTTAACACTAATTATTAAACTAAATTTTATTAAATTGTGACGTCTCTCCACCCGCAATCCCAAGCTAATGATCCACACCTGGGCACAAATTAAATATAAGGATGAGTACTGAGTCAGTAAGGTATGAAAAGAGGCCCAGCCACATATACCAAAAATAGAATATATTGAGTTTAATATAAAATAAAGTAATATAAAATCAAGTAATCAGAAGTCATAAGTATAATTTAGTATAATAATTATATAATAATTATGAAAAATACTTTTATTTCGGGATATTATCTTAATTCACTTTCAACTTCCACACACACACAACACACACTAGATCATGCTCTGTGGCATCGAGTACGCGCACAGATACAAGTCTTTCCGAGCTCGTTATTGGGTGATCGACGGCTCTAGCTTCCACCTACTAAGTACGGCCTCTCACCTAGATCAGCGGGCCTGGCTTCCAGCTACTAAGTACGGCTGTATTCTCTTAATTATCACTTTTCACACATCTCACTATATCCCGTATCTTACTCAAGAATATCTTTAAATATTATCTTTAAATTCTCATATTACTAAAAATATTAATTTGAGCCACATAAGCTCTATCTCATAAATAAAAGTTATATATTCAATATTCAGTATTATCATTATAAATAATTATAATATATATGTTATTTATACGGAAGAACAAATATAGTCAAAAGGGAAAGTATATGCGGACAAAACCTTACTTGAATAAATGTAACAATTAGCAACTCTCACGCGAAATCTCCGGATTCCACAAACTCTTGAGCTTCCTTCACAACTGTTTCAACTTCTCGGTCTTCTTCTAGGACGAACTCCTCCTCACGCGAATCTAATTATTTAATTAATACTTATTACTAATCGATCTCGGACTTCGAACCGACATACTCACTTAATCTGACTATTTACGAAAAAATATTTTCTGGACTTTAAATATAGAAACTAATATTACCAATGAGTCAGAAATATCCTAAAACATACAAATCGACTATTTATTCGTGAAATTTGAAGTTATATATTAAAAGTTATGATGAAATCAAGTTTCTTAATACATTTCCAGCTTTTAAAATCCAGATTCTCAATTCTGCCCGAAATCCAGAATTCAATTCCAAGTTCTGAAAATACCGAAAATTCCAGATTTACTAAAAACCAGTATCTTATTTCTCAGTTTAAAATGTCCATATTGTGTTGATATATTCTCAAATAAATAAATAGGATTTAGATATAACAATATAACTTTGAAAGTCATCAGGAAATCAGAAATTTTGAAATATCAATTACGCGTAATATATATTATAGGAAAATAATGAAAGTAATGTCATAATTATTTTATTTAATATAGTACTTATTTAGTCCTATCATATACCAACAATTTTCAGAAAACATTATATCCATAGCAACAAAACATTTATAGGTTAAATTTCAGGTATGCATGCAACATGGCCTAATTATGCAAATAATCTAAGTACTCAACTAAATTAATCAGATCTAAAATAAGAACTAAATTGAATTAATAAAATACTTACAATCCTGATGCTTGTCTTGAGGAAAGGAAATGTTAAAAGTCTTGCCTAGGAGGTAATAAAGACTATAGACTGTGTAGACACAGTTCGATTAGGCCGAGTAACACTTTCACTAGAGGTCCACCAACACTAAGTGCAAGGAACTTCTTAATCTCAAGAACAATGTTTTCTTTTTGACTCTTGTGCGTGCACAGGGAAGAAAGAGAGGAAATGGACAAAGGAAGAGAGAGAGAGCATAGAGAGAGAGAGAATGGAAGGACAATATTCTCTCTTGTAGCAAGATATTTAAACTCAGAAAGAAAATGAGAATAATAACTGCACCGTATTTCTTGATTAATGGCTGATTATTCAATTTAAGGTCCTTAATTTTTATATTAAATTTAGATCCGAAATTTTAGCATGCACTAACTCAAGTTTTCTCAACTGAAGAAATGAAAGAGCTAATTTCTGCTGCCACTTTTACACTCTAGTCTCTCAAAGTTAAAATAATCATTACTTTCAAAATACACCTCAGATTTTGATGATTCGAATTTCTAAATTCTTTATTTAATGTATATGATTTATTGAGACACACTATTTTATCCCCCAACATACAAATTATTTCTAAAATTATGAAAATACCTCTACTACCAAATAATAAAAATAAAATAAAATTACTTATTAGTTATATTTAGAATAATTATTTTTTTAAATATCATTTCTATTATAAATAAAAAGAATCATATCAGCATATGATCATCCTCTAACCTAGTGTTTGAATATATTAAATGAGATAAAAGAGGTTCGGGGTTCAAACCCTATCATTTGTATTGGAGAATTTTCTTTTCTTTATTTACAAAATATTCCTCGCTTAAAGAACTTCAAAAAAATTATATCATCTCAGAGTGTATTCAGGACTGTAACAGAAAAAAAAAGGTCAGGAGTATTTCTACAAAATTCTAAATTTGAATGGTTCGTTGACTGCTTGACTGCTTGTAGCCTTTGGAAATTTCCTTCCTTAATAAATAAATAAAAATTATTAAAAATAATGATCCAATCAGTATAGTCTTCTCTTATATAACTCATGTTTCAAGAAGACTAACCAGAGACTCAACACAACCAACAATGGATAAAGCAACCTCTCTCTCACTCCTCTGCTTCCTCATCTTCACTATTCTGATTTCCAATTCCAACTGCCAAACCCAAAATCCCGAACTCGAAATCCTTCTCCAGCTCAAGTCCGGCTGGGGAAACCCTCCGGCCCTCGAATCCTGGAATTCAAATTCCACAAACCACTGCACCTGGCAAGGCATCACCTGCTCAAACGGCTCTGTAACTGAAATTTCCCTCCCAAGTCAGAATTTAAATCAATCAATCTCGGATTCAATTTGCGAGTTGAAAAATCTTGAACATCTTGATTTAGGTAATAATACTCTTCTTAGTAAATTTCCTGTCTCTCTCTACAATTGTTCTTCATTGAAATACTTGGATTTATCGCAAAATTACTTTGTGGGCACTCTACCAAGTGATTTAGATAAGTTATCTCATTCTCTAACTTTCATTAATTTGGGGGGAAATAATTTTACTGGGGATATACCGGTTTCAATTGGTCGGTTGAAGAATTTGAAATATTTGCATTTGGAAGGAAATCTTCTTAATGGTACATATCCAAAAGAAATTGGTAGTTTGACTAATTTAGAGTATTTATCTCTTGCTTGGAACTCTCTTTTGCCCGCACCAATTCCCCCACAATTCGGTAATTTAACAAACTTGAAATATCTTTGGATGACAAGAACACACATAATCGGTGAAATTCCAAGTTCGTTTTCAAACCTTATGAATTTAGAACATTTTGATTTGGCTTGGAATAATATAACGGGTAGAATACCTCCATGGATTTGGTCCTTTAAGAATCTTCAAATACTTTATTTATATTCTAATAAATTATCAGGCGAAATAAATATCACTGGACAAATCCAATCGCTTGGTTTAACCGAAATTGATATTTCCATAAACAACATAATCGGCTCAATACCTAATGAATTCGGGAAGTTAAAAAATCTTTCGGTCCTTCATTTGTATTATAATCATTTTAGTGGTGAGATTCCATCAAGTATTGGATTATTACCCCAATTAGGTGATATTCGTTTATTTAATAATAACTTATCTGGTTCCTTACCTCCAGAATTGGGAAAATATTCTAAACTTGGGAATTTTGAAGTAAGCAATAATAATTTATCTGGCGAAATTCCTCCATATCTTTGTTCAGGGCAAACTCTCACGTCACTTGTATTGTTTAATAATAACTTTATGGGCAAAATACCAAAATCTCTTGATAAATGCAATACGCTTAACAACATCCAATTGTACAATAACAAATTCTATGGTGAATTTCCGTTAAATATTTGGTCAATTAATAACTTACAAATGGTATTAATACATGATAATGAGTTTAATGGTAGGCTTCCAAAAGAATTACCGTGGAATTTAACTCGACTTGAAATTTCAAATAATTATTTCACCGGCGAAATTCCGTCTCAAGCGAGTGGGCTTCAGTATTTTTCCGCATCAAATAATTCATTTTATGGCGAAATTCCCTCAAATTTAATGGGCATGTCAAAATTGACGTATTTAGCCCTTGATTTGAATCATATTAATGGATCATTACCTTATGGTATTTCGGTTTTGAAGTCTCTTAACATCCTTAATCTTAGTAAGAACGAAATAAATGGGTACATACCCGATTCGATTGGCTCTCTTTCTGGTCTGACTATGCTTGATTTATCGAATAATGAAATTTCAGGGTCAATTCCGCAAAATTTGAATAATTTAAAACTCAATTTTTTAAACTTGTCGGTCAATCATTTATCCGGTGTAATACCCCATTCACTAGAGAACCAAGTGTATAATCGAAGCTTTTTATCGAATCCAAATTTATGTATCGAATCAATTTCTTATTCCGTTTTGAATCTACCCATTTGCCGATTGGGATCCAACGGCTCAGATAAACTCTCTAGGGAACTTATCGCAATATTTGCCACCCTAGGATTTGTCATATTTGTGGGTATAATGGTAATTTTGATATTGCTAAATAGAGCACGAAAAAGGAAGGAAATGGATGGTCAAAATTTCGCCACGTGGGAGTCTATCCCTTTCCACAAGTTAGATTTCAATGAATATGATATATTAAATGGCATGAAAGAAGAAAATGTTATCGGTAGTGGTGGAGCCGGTAAAGTTTATAAGATCCAACTATTAAACGGTGAGGGACTAATCGTGGCCGTTAAAAAGATTTTTGAGGGTAAAAAAATGGATGACAAGTTGGAAAAAACATTCAAAGCGGAAGTTGATATATTGGGTAAAATACGCCACGCTAATATTGTGAAATTATTATGTTGCATGTCGAGTTCCCAAGCAAAACTATTGGTTTATGAATATATGGAAAATACAAGTTTGGATAGGTGGCTTTACGGTAAAGAAAGGATCGAAAGATCTCAGTCGTTGGATTGGCCTACGAGGCTAAGGATTGCCATTGATTCAGCAAAAGGGCTTTGCTATATGCACCATGGTTACTCACAACCAATAATGCATAGAGATATTAAGTCGAGTAATATTTTGTTGGATTCGGAGTTCAGAGCAAAAATTGCTGATTTTGGGCTTGCGCGAGAGTTAGATAAATTTGGGGAGCTCGAGTCTGTTTCGAGGATTCAAGGGTCGTTTGGATATATTGCGCCAGGTAAAATTACTTAAAATAATTTCTTTAATATTATTGTGTTTTTTTGTTTATCTATTTATTCATCTTTTGTATTTTAGAGTGTGGAAAGAGCAGGAAGATTAGTGAAAAGGTGGATGTGTACAGTTTTGGAGTTGTTCTGCTTGAGTTGACGACTGGTAAAAAGGCCAATGAAGGAGATGAATTTGAAGCTCTGGCAGACTGGGCTTTACGCTCGTATCTAAACCACAACACCTTAAACGACTTAATTGATGAGGATATTCGAATTTCAGATTATTTACTTGATATAATAGAGGTGTTCAAATTAGGGTTAAAATGCACATCCAAATCTCCGTTGGACAGACCCACTATGAAAATTGTCCTCCAATGTCTGAGCCAGTATGATCAACAATATTATGATCATATTGGATTTCACCGTGAAATTGATGAGAGGCCTTTAATAATTTCCAGAAAAGGAAGCAGAAAAAAAAGTATTATAGATGATACTGACGATGATAAATCCGATAATGATAGTAGTGGTAGTTTTGTGGTGCATGTAGTATAGTGTTGAAAAATAGATGTGACAAATGGAAATACATTAGGATAATCTCTGAGTTAGATTAAGTTGCGGTATTTTAGTCGTATTTTTAATTTCCATAAAATGTATAGTTCTTTTGTGATGGCAATAAGAATATTATTTACAAATATATATATATATATATATATATATATATATATATATATATATATATATA
Source organism: Juncus effusus (assembly GCA_027726005.1). Lineage (NCBI taxonomy): Eukaryota > Viridiplantae > Streptophyta > Magnoliopsida > Poales > Juncaceae > Juncus > Juncus effusus. Next base: position 2,137,035 of record CM050893.1, on the reverse strand, counting down.
TATATATATAGGAGATGCTAAAAAATATATGTATGTTTTTGGGGTGAAAAATAAACGGTTCAAAATACGTATTAAATCATCAAAAATTCAAATTTCAACCGTACGGATGGAATATATATGTTTTGAATATGTTGTAGATTAATTTTCACAAGAATCAAAATATTATATCATTGCCATCGTATATCATCAAAATATGTATAATATAATGTTTTTTAGCCACACTCTATATATATATATATATATATATATATACACGTCACAACATTTCAATGAGATAAATGCACGGCCCCTGTACTTTTAATGGATTACAATTTGGTCCCTATGTATAAACATGCACGGTTAGTCCCTCACTCAAGAACTAATTATGCACATCTTCATGAATTGCAGGGATTAGCCATGCTCAATCAGTACTCAGTAGTATAAGTACTAAATTGAATTCCAATTGAAGTAGAGACTACAATGCATTTTCTATAGTCTTATGTCTGGTTTCCATTTAGAGTTATGCTAGCAAATAACGCTCACTATTTTCTTTACCAGATAGCAATGTATTAGGGTTATTGTAATATAATCTTTTGCAATATAATATATCGCAGTTCGAGAAAATTCTCTAGTAGTAGGCAGTAGGCAGAAGAGGATATATTTTGCTGGTTGTACACAAGTGATCGATTGAATTATAGCGACGATCTTCATGAAACAACAAATGTCAAATCATCAAATAAAATTAGCAAGCCACATCACTATAAGCGGTGAAAAGGGAACTTAATAGGCGGAATATAAACATAACAAATTTAAATAGCTAATTAAAAAAGGAGTATAAAGGAAAAAAGATTTTCGAAGAAGATTTGGAAATGGAAGGGCGAGAGATATGATCAATATGAAGTATCTTGATATAATAATAAGTAAAAATTTCCTCTAACCACTCAATGTATTATAGAACAGATTCCAAGGTCAAGGCACTTAAACTTGACTTAACAGAAACTTGCAAGACATATTGTCAAAAAAAAAAAAAAAAATTAGCAAGACACAATTTCATGTTTACCCTGCAAAATCCCGAAATATCACATTTACCACTTAAAAAAAAAATCCTCAAATTGCTTAATTTATTTCTTTTTTTAGAAAATCAGAGAGAATAAGAGAATTTGTGATATTTTTCATCTCTTACTGGGGTACTCAATGGTATATATTTTATATTTTGGTTGAGATTTTGTAGGGTCCACATAAAATTCTTCCACTATATCATTGTTACATGGATCCCACTTGATTGATGGTCGATTGACTTGGACTGACTTGTGGTTCACTCAATGAGCAGACTTAGACTCATTGACCGACGACTTCGGGTCAAAAGAGGCTGCACAATCACATTCTCTTATTGGCCCCGATTATTTAGACTTTTTTTTTGAACCGGCAAAAAAAAAATTAATTAAGAAAATGAATAAGTTTTCAAATTATTTGCGAAAATAGTCATTTTTCTCTGTTACTAGAGGAAACTAAGCTAGTTTCACTCAGTCACTGGACGAAACATCTATTTTCTCATTTTTCCTACTGAATTAAGCTAAAAAATACTGTTTCGCCCCATGGCTGGGCGAACAGACATTTTTTTCATTTTTTACCACTGAATTAGACTGAAAACACTGTTTCGCCACATGGTGGGGCGAAACTGGCAAAAAAAAAATTGTTCTAATTCAGTGGAAAAAATATCCGTTTCGCCTAACTATGGTGCGAAACAGGATATTTTAACTTAATTCAGTGGGAAAATGAAAAATTGGCTGTTTCGCCCAGTGGCTGAGCGAAATGGTCATTTTCGCAAATAATTTGAAAATTTGATAATTATCTTAATTAATCTTCTTTTTTTGGCCAGTTCAAAAAAAAATTCGATTATTTATTGCAAAATTTTCTAAACGTCATACAAGTTACAATAATTCTAGATATGTTGTTCTAAGTTATTTTACCTATGATTGATTAATTTAAAGTAATAATATGATTATATTTAGTACATTATATTCATTCAGGTTTGAAAGTGCATTTTTGTTTTAGAGGTTGATGTGGACTCCATCGTTTTTTTTTCCGAGTAACTGATGTGGACTCGATCAAGGGGTTAAAACTGAAATATTAGCGAGTCAACAGATTAGGAATTATGTTTTATTCTCTTTCGGTTCCATTTTAAGATTTTTTTTTTTTTTTTTTTTGAAATATTCTGCCCCACTTTGATATACTTCATTTCCTTTCATATATTATACTATCCATATAATTTCAAGGGACCTGATAGATCATGCCAACACTGTAGCACGTCGGATCACGCCAGATCACGATAACAGTATATGTACAGCTTACTACAGTATAACAATAATATCTATAATTCATTTTATAATAACAATATATACATAAAAAGTAAAAACAGTATATAAAAATTAAAATAATATGTTATAGCAGTATATACAAATTCCAAAAGTAAAAAAAATAAAAAATAAATAAAGAATGAAAATAATAAAATAATATATAAAATGGTAAACAGTATCCGTCGTGATCCGGCATCATATTTATATATACAGAGACTATATAAACCGTAATAATACTTTTTATTTTAATTAAATTGCATTAGGATAGCTCAGTGTGGTTGTGACACTGCCAATTTGCGGTTGGCAATTGATGGTATCATTATTGAGTTAATGAAGGATCTTAAGTTTGTTAGCATTATTATGGTGGGATTAAACCTAAATTATCCTAACACTTTCCGTACCAAACAAACGCGCTACTAGTATGTAATTAAAGCTTAAAGACTTTCAACATATATTTTTAGGTTTCTAATAACTAATAAGGCAACTAATATATACAATGATTGTTCTGTTATATTATAGTTACAACGATAATAAACTGTAATTAACATAATAAGATAAAAGAAATTTTAGTTGTAAATTATTTTTTCTTTCTTTGGATTCAGGTGGAGCTTTTTAAGCGTTAATAACTGAACATACTAAAAAAAATGAGAATTTATACTTTCATCTTTTGACTGGGCAAAATTCCTTCATTTTTGCCCAGTGGTTGAGAAAATGCTATTATTTATGCAAATAAAGTTGATCAGGCTATTTTATAAAATAAAATTTTTTGACAACTATTTAAAATAAATTCGGAATGTAACGATGGTGTAACGCATGATATAAATAAGAAAAATAATGCACTCATATTTACATCTTCAATGTGCGGTCACAAATAAATATCACTAGATCCAGTACACAATTTATATGTTCATTATAGCTTTTATAATATCAACATATCTTTCTATATTTTTATTACTTTTTTTGGTACATCTTTTATCTTTCAATTTTTTGGTCTCCCTAGAAATTATAGTTAAGATATGCTACTATATATGCGGCACGGGTGGAACTTGACTGTATTTACTGGGAGGGAAAAAATATTTATTTTTATTGATTAACATTGTACAAAATTTTTTGGGAAGGGGAACAACTGAATAAAAATACATGTATTTCGAAAAAAAAAATCACTAAAACACTATTGATATATATACTATTCTATCAAAATCTTTGGGGGAGGGATCTCCCCCTATAAAGCTCCATTCTTGTATGTGGGCACTGGGCAGTGGCCGAGTTTTATAGGGGCTAAGAGGGGTGATGTCTCTCCTAAGATTTTTGACCCAATAGTATATATTATAAAAATTTAATGAATAAAAATTTAAAACCGATGTATTTTTATGTATTGTTCCTTCAAAATTCTGAACAAGTGTAATCAGTTGTATTAAAAACCGATATATTTTTCTACTCAAGCTCCGTCACTGTATGTGAATGTCTTATTTTTTTTCTCATTGTATCATATATGTCATAATTATCACAGTTGAGAGCCACTAGAGATGTACAAGAGGGAGGTGCAAAAAGAATTTCCTTGTTTTAAATAATGACTAATTGGGTGTAGTATTTTACTTAGCTGGTATATCGTTTCAGGGGCACTTCACTATTGTCATAGTTCGAGAGCATTGATTGTGATCATAATTTTTTCATATCAGCTTATATTTTCTAGAAATATATATATATATATATATATATATATATATAATAAGACCAATACTTTATTTTTTCCAAAAGAAAATTCCGCATAGATATTCAAGAAATAATATTATGTTTTTCCAAAAATAAAAATATTTCTACAAAACCAAACATGGAACCTAACACGCATCATCAGCTTATTTGTCACCCAGCAACGCCAAAATTTCAGAAAATTATAACAGAATTATAAAAAAGTTTATGGATATATAAAAAGATATATTGATACACAAGATGTATTTTCGTTTAGTTCTATGGACAACGTGAAAATAGTATAAAAATATAATATGACAATGTTTAGATAATGTTTAAGCACGTGATGCTAATGTTTTCCCAACAAATAATTAAATATAAAATATAATATTGTATTTTCCGACAATAAATATGTTTGCACAAAATTAAATAAAAAAAAAATCATATTATGTTTCCCGTATGTAAACATATTTCTGCCAGTGCCCTTGACAGGCACACCTTTCGGTTTTGATCACATAATTAAATTGCATTAGGATTGCTAAGCGTGGTTGTGACACACTGCCAACTTGCGGTTGGCAATTGATTGTCTCATTACTGAGTTAATGAAGGATCTTAAGTTTGTAACATTATTATGGTGGGATTAAACCTAAATTATCCTAACACTTTCCGGTGCCATACAAACCCGCTATCAGTATGTAATTAAAGCTTAAAAACTTTCAACATATATTTTTAGGTTTCTAATAAGACAACTAATATACAATGATTGTTCTTTATATTATAGTTTACAACGATAAAAAACTGTGATTAACATAATAAGATAAAAGTTCTTTTAGTTGTAAATTATTTTTTCTTTCTTTGGAATCAAGTGGAGCTTTTTGAGAGCTGTTTAAGCGCTAACAGTTAAACATACTCAAAAAACGAGAATTTACACTTTTATCCATTGACCGAGCGAAATTCTTTTATTTTTGCCTAGTGGCTAGGGGAAAGTGTTATTTCTGTAAATAAAGTTGATCAGGCTATTTTTCTGAAATAAAAAATTTCAACAACTATTTTAAAAAAATCGGAATTCATTGAATGTTTTTGGCCTCCCTAGGAATTACAGTTAAGATCTCCCACTATATATGGCAGGGGTGGAACTTGACTGTATTTACTGGGAGTACAAAAAAAATTCATTACATTGATTAACATTGTACAAAAATTTTTGGGGAGGGGGACAAATATGTATTTCGAAAAAAAAATCACTAAAATACTACTGATATATATTATTCTGTCAAAATCTTGGGGGGGAGATCCCCCTGGTCCCTATAAAGCTCCACTATTGTATGTGGGCAGTGGCGGAGTTTTATAGGGACTGAGAGGGGTTATGTCTCCCATAAGATTTCGAATCAGTAGTATATATTATAAGGATTCAGTGAATAAAAATTTAAAAGCGATGTATTTTTATGTGTATTGATCCTTCAAAATTCTGAACAAATGTAATCAGTAATATTAGAAATTTTATGGTCCCCTCAACATATCCAATTAAGCTCCGCCACTGTATTATGTGAATGTCTTATTTTTTTCTCATTATATCATATATGCCATAATTATATTTATCACAGTTGCGAGCCACAAGATATGTAGGGGGGGGCGGGGTGCAAAATAACTTTTCCTTATTTTAAATAATGACTAATTGTGTGTAATGTTTTAATTAGCTGGGTATAGCGTTTTAGGGGCACTTCACTGTTGTCGTAGTTCGAGAGCATTGATTGTGATTATAATTTTTTCATGTCATCTTATATTTTCCGGAAAATATATATATTCCTACACAACTAATAAGACCAACACTTTATTTTTTCCAAGAAAAAGTATTTCCACAAAGATATTCAAGAATTAATATTATGTTTTTTTTTTCAAAAATAAACATATTTCTACAAAAACAAATATTCGGCTTATTTGTCACTCAGCAACGCCAAAATTTCAAAAATTTAATACAAAATTACAGAAAAATATGTTGATATATAAAAAGATAGAATGCATATAGAAAATGATATATTAATACACAAAATGTAATTTTTTTCAATTAGTTCTATGAACAACTGAAAATAGTATAAAAATTTAATATTATAATGTTTAGATTATGTTTAAGCAGGTGACGCTAATGCTTTTCCAACAAATAATTAAATATAAAATATAATATTGTATTTGCCGACAATAAATATGTTGGTACAAAATTAAATAAAAAAAGCATATTATGTTTTTCCATAAATAAATATATTTCTACAAAAATAAAATAAAAAGGAGCGTAGTGCCCGCACTACTAAAAAAGTGAGCTGAAGTGGCGAAAATCTTCTGGCGGAGCGATTAAGTGCCGGTCCGCCAAATTTTGAGATTTTGTTGCATCACACAAAGATGCACAAGTCGGGTCCGCCAGAACATCCTTTTTACTTTGCAGTGCGCTACTTAATTTCTTTTTTTTATTGACCAAACAAAGTGCGTTACTTAATTTCCCCCAAATATATCATTCTTTCCATCTCAGTGAAAGTAAAAAGGAAAGGAAACCCTAGCATTTACAATTGCCCCAACCCCAAATTTCGTTCCCCTCTCTCTCTCTCTCGCGATGCAATTTTACGATGCTCCCTCCTCTCTCCCTCTTTCACCCCCAAATTTGCCGCTAGATCCCTCCTCTGTCTCAATCAGTCAAAGGGAGAATCGGCGCCCTTGCCTCTCTATCTAGAGTTGGACCCGTCGCCCTCACTTTTCATCGTACCTCGAACGGCTCAATCCGTCCTCCTCTCAAATTTGCACTTAAGGATCGGTACGAGCACAGTGGCGGTGCAGCGGAGTCTCCGTCTCAGGTTGGAGGTAATTTTTCATATTTGACTTTTTTTTATATGTTGAGTTTCCACTTAATTATAATTACATACATAAATTAGTGGCAATTAAATGAAATTGGAACTAATAAGGGTATTATTCCTTAATCTTTTCTTTTCCAGTTTTTGTTTTTTGCCCCAATTACTTGCTGTTCAGATTATTATTCATCTTTTTTGCCCAATTTCTTGCTTTTCAATAGCTTTGAGTTACATGGTATTGGTATATCCAATTTATATTAGCAAATGCACTGATTTAATTAGCTTGCATTTCTCTTGTTTCTTCTTTTTCTTTTTGTGTTTTTGTTGAATTTAGGTTGTCTGAATTCAATTGATACTAGTATGGTGGCTGTTCAAGTAGTCCTTCTTACCTTTTAATACACTGTTGTTTGTTGATAGAATATTTTCTTGATTTTGATTTAGCCCCCATTAGGTTTTGCATTTTTTTTGCTTATACTGATAAATTTGGTAGTGTTTACGCGGTACAAGTGCAAGTCTATCATATAAAAAGTTTAGCAACAAGAACTGTCTGTACCAATAGACTGGTGAAAAAGTAAATGAAAAGTTATGCATTACTTATAATGGATTTCTACTTTTACTAATAATGTGGATGTTTTGCCACATTTTTATTCTACATTCTAACATTTGTTATTCTACATTCTAGCAATTGTTATTTATTTATTTAAATATTCAAGTAATTGGTTAAGGATTTTAAAAAAGGCAAAATTCAGAGACATTAATGATTTCGAGGTTCTCACTCTGCTTGCTCTTTCTAATTTTCAAGTTAAGGATTTTTTTTCTTGTGTAATAAGTAGTGCCAAATTTCATAACTAACAGGGCAGTGCAAGTTTGATTTAATAACTCTTTTGATTGAGCACTTAGGTCACTTTCCTTATAGGGAGGTGTCTATTAATGAGAGATTATCTATTCTCTTACTAAATTAACTCTTTTTCTGTTTGAGAATAATGAACTCTATTAGGGTCTTTTTTTATCAAATTAATTTTTTGTACTTATTTTTAATATTTTTTCTTTTGAAGGGTTTCTTTGTAAAATGGCTTTTTGCATTTAGGGGTTATTTTAATAGGGTGGAAGATATGTTCATGCAAGAGGGGCTTCAGTGCATAATTTTTTTAAGCATATGGCTGTGAGAGCAATATTTGTATGTACTTTGAGAAATTTCTAAGACTTCAATTATTTTATTTTTGTAGGAAATTGGCATTGCAATATTTCCTTAGTGTGGATCCAAACAAGGCTCTTTCTCATTTGGTACCTAAAAATGGTTTTTATATATTTCATATCTTGCTTATTTAACATTAACTTATATTAACTTGTACTAATATTATATCTTTTTTCAATACAGAAATGGGTCTGTATTTAATCATTAATTACTTGAGGTTTTATTTTTTCCTTAATTAATAGGTGATTCAAAAGATAAGGAAATCGACATTAATTAAAAATAATTATTCAGAAATTGCCTGCCTCAAAGCAGTTTATCTTATCAAGTTTATTTATTTATTTATTTTTAAAAATTTGAGTTTATTACAGAGAAAGAGAAGGGACCTACAATGTGAGGTTTACCCCTTATTATAATGGCCATTCAGTTTATATCAGATAGTACATAATATTGCTTACCTGTTTATTAGGTCATGGAATAGGATTTTGGTGCAACAATTCTGAAATCTGATTCTCAAAAGAAAAATGGAGGAGGATCATAAAGATACCGAGCCTACAAAGTATACCATCCATTAGCAGGTTTATTTCTTAATAAGTAATTAATTAAATATTTTAGAAGGGTAATCTTAATGTTTTTGAGTTTTTGAAATGGAAATTTGGTATGTTAAGTTCTGGAAGGGTATATATGAAATTGCAACTTAAGTACTTTTTTTTTTTTTGTTATTTGCAGGAGCTGATGGACAAACATATGGTTATGGACTTTGGACTTGAGATTTTAGAGTACAATTTATTAAGGTAGTTGTTAAAATATTTTTTCAGGATGGATTTGATGTTGAATATATTTAACATATGATCGTTGTTTTTTTGTTTTGTTTTTTTTTGTTTGCACTTTGAAATAGTTCTATAATGAAGGTTGCGATCAAGTGAAGCCAACAAGATTGAAATATTTTCCTTATTTTAAGTTAGGACGTTTGTTGCTTTTAGTCTTTTTAGCTTATACTATGATCATTTTGATAATTTTGTTTGATGCTTTTAGTCTTTTTAGCTTATACTATGATCATTTTGATAATTTTGTTTGAGTTGAGTGTTTTGTTGATGGTAAATTGGATATATTATTAGTATTTGGTATTTGAGTTGTTTAATATCATGTAAATTGTAAATTCTTTTTATTAAAGCAATGCATATATTTTTACATATTGTCTTCTCGTAGATGTATTAGTTGAGTTCTATAATATATTTTTTTTTTATAAAATGCACAAGCATAGTGGGGGGTAATAGCGCTCCTAGTTAGTGGCGGGTATTAGTGCTCCTAGTTAGTGGCACACTTAAGTGCTTCTATCTATTGGCGGGTAATAGCGCTCCTAACTAGTAGCGGGTATTAGCGCTTCTATATAGTGGTGGATTCAGGGCCGGTCCCAGGATTTTAAGGTCCTAAGGCCAATTATTAAAAAGGACCTCTACAAATTTTGATTTAAAAAATAAAAATCAACCCAATTGAAGAGATAACTGACCGTAATATTTGCGTCGACTTAAATTGAAGAACCGTAGTTGAAGCATAATTTCCAATAATCGAGACTAATTGAAAGTCATAGTTGAAGCATTATTATCAATAATCAAATCCTAATTAAAAACCTAGCTAGAGCATAATTGAATAATCTTAATATCTCTTTTCCCAATAATCAAATCACCCTAATAATCCTAATAACTATACCACCAAAATATAAGTAGGGATCAGACTACTTTATCAGACCAGCTCCTGATCAATTGGTTGAAAATGAAGTCGAAAAAAAGACATTGAGAAATGAGATGAAATTAGGAACTGAAATTTTCTTCTTTCAGAGAAGTAATTCCTCATTCTCAGTATACCAAACAGACCCCTAAGTTTCCCAAGCCAACCGGAATTTTCCGACAATTCTCACATTTTGAGAGCAAGAAGCCGAACAAGCTTTAATTCAAATCAAGTTTGCACAATGTATTTTGCTTGGTTTCCAGAATTCGTAATAATTGAAAGAGAGTATCAATTTGGTGGGTTTGTTTGAAAATTGATGATATGACTTCATGAGTCCGACTAAATAGAAAACCGCTGAAAAAGAATGGGATTTTGTGAGGAGTAGAAGCCACAAAGAGTGATGAAGAAGGTTACTGGTAAGGTGAACTGCAAATTCGGAGAGTAGCTGAGTAGATCGACAATCCACGGCGGTGATACGGCTTAGATGAGTTGAAGATGGCCAAGATTAAAATCTAATGACCGGAGAAGGAGGAGATTGGGGTCAGGAGGAAAAGTATGTTAAATAGTTGGGCCTACGAACTTGGATAAAGCTTTTATAGTTTTTTTTACATATCACTATATATAGGAAATATAAAAAAAAAATTGACTCCTCATATTTTTGGACCCCAGGCCCAGGCCTACTGGGTCTTAGCCTGGGGCCGGCCCTGGGCGGATTTAATTGTTCCTATTTAGTGGCGGATTTAGACGCATCAAAATACTGGCGTTTTATGGTGCGCCACAACAAATCTTGCAGCGCCTCCAGTAGTGACAGTGTATATGGCGGACTTCAAATTGTCAATATGTTATCTTGTTGCAAGTAAAACTGTCACTAAGGACTAAAATAACCGCCGGTACAAAGCATTCTTTTAGTAGTGCCGTGACAGGCACAACTTACGGATTTGATCACATAATTAAATTGCACTAGGATAGCTAAGTGTGCATGTGACACACTGCCAACTTGCGGTTGACATTTAATGGTCTCATTACTGAGTTAATGAAGGGTTTTATGTTTGTTAACATTATTATAGTGGGATTAAATCTATATTATCCTAACACTTTCCGGTACCATACAAAACGCTACCAGTCTATAATTAAAGCATACTTTCAACATTAGGTTTCCGATAAGGCAACTAATATATACAATGATTGTTCTATATGTAATTCATTTACGTCCGAACAAGGCCCTGTAATAACCATAACTTCAGGATGTATAAGCCCAACTTGTATTCTGATCCAAAGGAACAAAAAAACAGAATTGTATGGATCTGGCTTTTAATACTTGTTATCTTTTTATAACCAAGTTATTACGGGCCTCTGCATCGAGGCATAATTTACCTTTCAGACAAGATTGTTTAGGGCGCGTTTGCTAGGGCAGTTTTGTAAAGCGACAGAAAGCTATGGTTGTAGAAAGCTAAGAAATGATCAGGAAGCTATAAGTGCAGGAAGTTGCTGAAACCATTCATACAGGAAGTTAAAGAAGTGTTTGATCAAAATGTTGGATTATTAATTCAATATTGGACTTATATATAAAATATTTATGTGTATTGTATTACCTTCATATATGCTTATAATAAAGTGATCATTTTGGTTAATAATGTATTAATCATAATGTGACGATTACGGTGTGGTCTTTGGTGTGTAGAAATATTGTGGGCGTAATTTTTTTATTTATGATTGGCTAATATAGAAATAACGACTTATGAGCCAAAATGCGTCTATAGGTTAAAGCGTCTTTTGGCCAAAGGTTGTCACTTGGTTATATAAGCAATTTGGTCTCTAGAATAACAGAATCAATGAATCATTCTCTCATATCCCATCAAGTTGAGAGAAGAGAAACCTAGAGAAGAAATTTAAAGGGCTCTAATTCTGGATATTCTAGAAGACTTTGTTTGCAACTATGGTATCATCTCTAATTTGGTATGCAAACATGGACTCAAGATACGCTTCCGTTATTATGATTTATAGTTTGATTCACATAGTTCGATCTAGGTTTTAGCGGTACCGGTTCGTACCGTCGCAACACAAAACGCAGGAAGCTAGATAAAATTTGAAAAGAAATCATATTCATGTATGTAATTACATACAATAATAGATTTATTTGTATATATTAGAAAAAAGTATCTCAACTATAGCTTATAACTATCTTGCAATATATGTTTCGATTATATTAGCAATTATGAGACAAGTGATTGTTAGAAATCGAGACGCAACAGCAAATACAGAAAGCAAGACACAAGAACAAAAAGATTTTTTATGTGAAAATCCTAAAGAGGGTAAAAACCACGGCTGCTGGACTCAAACTTTCTTTATACTTGGAGAAAGAGAAATACAATACAATTGTTTGTGGTTGTTGGAATGAATAAAATTCTATCCATACTCCTTTATTTATAAAATAGTCATATCTAATATAAGAAAATAACTCAAAGAATTACTGTCTCAATTAACCCTAATACATGAAAATACAAATATAAGGAAATAAACATATTTTTAATTTCAATTGTCATTTATGGAAATAAGTCATAGTAAACAAATATGGAAGACTTTCCTATCTCCTGCAGGGTTTTCTTTTTTACAGTATCTATAGTTTTTCAGAAGTCTCCACACAAAACAGTGATATATAAGCATACATTGTTTTTTGCTAAGTCATCTATCTCATGTGTACATTTTAAGGAAAATAATTATTTAACTTAATTTTACAAAAATGCAAAATCAATTTATAATGCTTATGTTTTCAATATATAATACTTATGTTTTGCTTATCTTATTATATACAAAAAATATTTGAAATTTTAACCTTCTCCACGTTTATATGAGTTAAGTAATTTAGTTCTATGATTGCAAAGTTTGCAATTCTACTAATTATAGACAAGTGCAAATCAATACTCAATCCTATCCAAAGAGTTAAGTAATTTAGTTCTATGATTGCAAAGTTTGCAATTCTACTAATTATAGACAAGTGCAAATCAATACTCAATCCTATCCAAAGAGTGAGGTTTCTCTGTGGTCTGCCACAGACAGCCATGCAAGCAGAGTCATCCATTATGTGAGCCCTGCTTGTATAGCTGCCGGCCACCTTTTAAAAACAAACCTTTGATTGGATTTTTTCCACGTTTTGGATAGGAGTGAGGTTTCTCTGTGGTCTGCTACAGACAGTCATGCAAGCAGGGTCATCCATTATGTGGGCCCTGCTTGTATGGCTGTCTGTGGCCGGCTACAGAGAAATCTCACTCCTATCCAAAACGTGAAAAAAAACTCAATCAAAAATTTATTTTTAAAAGCTGAGAAAATGGGTCTGTTTTGATAGTTTCGCAAGGTTCAACTCCGTTCAAGGCATAAAACTATGGAGTCCAAAGAGCAGACCGAACACCTCAAAATTCTAATTTTCAGAACCGTAGCTTCCTACCAAATCCAAGCCTCAAAACTTGGCTGGCGAACACGCGCTAACCTTTCAAAAAAGAAAAATAACCAGGCTAAAATACAAGTTCAAAAATTACATCATGATTCATGACTCGTGACTTTAGTTGGGCCAGCCCAAGTAATGAAGGTATGGTTCTCTTCAGTTTAAGTGTAAATCCAGGGAATCTTTACTCTTGAGCCTATTAAATCAAGTACTCCAAGTTCCAAGGACAGTGGATGGACATTCATCATTTTAAACATGTGATTAGTCAGGAACTTTAGAGTTCAATTTCTTTTTGAATAGTGTACTTTAGCTTAATTAGATATATATTATACAAGACCACTATAAATGTTGCCTTCGTATCTTTGCACACTTGTGTAAATTGGAAACATGCATTTAAGTACTTCAAAAGAAATTTTCATGATTTCAAAAACCTGAGTCAGGGTCGTCCTTGAGATCTGGAATCATATACTAACTGATATTTCTCTCTTATATATTCATGGAAATTATAATCTATAAGTTATTAGGTAAATTGATTATGTTTGTTTGACAAAAGAAGTATATTTTTTTTTACTACTAAATAATATTTCAGTACTTACCATATGAGATCTTGTTTAAAATTGGGTGGTAGGCATGAAAAGGGCCATTTAGGGGGGCCATTTACATGTGGTGGGGAGACATGTCTATACCTAGTTAGGGCAAAAAATAATGTACATGTCATGTTAGACATGAGCCCCATTATATTGATTCATACCCCTTAGGGTTGAGACAGTGATCACATGCATACATGCAATTCAATATGGTTACATGAAAATTAGTCTATAAATAAAATATAAAAAATCCAAAACACAATAATGGCAAATAGATATGTATTTGATCCTTTAAATGTGCCCTTGTTTGGGTATTGGGTATCTTTCCAAACTTAGGCAAGACATATCAATAGTGCAATTATGGCACTTGCACTACTACTGCCTTGTAGCTGCCATCATTTTGTTCAATTTAGTACTCATTTATTTATTTTTAAATGAAAAGATACAAAATTTATTATATTTGAAGATGAAAAAATGATTTAAATTTTACATGTGTAATTTATGCACTTAGAGATCAATATATGTAGGCTAGCCATCATTTTGTTCTACTTAAATGGGCTAAATTTAGTACTCATATACTTTCTTTTATATAAAAAATAAGAAAATTTATTATTGTTTTTGATGAAAGAAGTGATTTAAATTTCAGAATTTCTGTGTTTTTATGCATTTTTGTAAGATCAAGATGAGGCTATATGCACTACAAGGTTGATAAACTCAGCAAATTGTTTCTTTTTTGTTCTTTTTGAATAAGAAACCAGATCATATTTTTTTTTTTAATGCAAAGATGGAATTTATCATTTTGTAGATGAAAAGAATTGATTTTGTTGGGTTCGTTCGGAGTCGATTTTATTTTTCGTTTCTTGTTTATTTTTGTCTAAAATAAAACGAAATGTGTTTGACAAATTAGAGTCGTTTCCATTTTTTCATCTAAATTGCCAAAAAGTAAATGGGTTTCTCAAAACGATAAAAATACGTTTTCACTTTCCTATTTTTTGTTTTTGCTACAGCCGCTCACATCCTTCAAAGATTCATGCCTATGCACCATAATTTTTCTATTAATCATATGTTTCCTATTACGGCTAGACTTTCTAAGTTTGGTCAAAACATAATATGTGCAAATTCTAATATTTATCAAATGTGAATATTTATTGTGTCCAGTTCCAAAAATATTCTTGCCGCAATATTTTATTTGACATCTAATTACAATTTTTTTAATTTGATATATACTTTCTACTTTTTTATTGTTTCCAGTTCCAAAAATATCCATGTCACAATTTTTTATACTTATCAAATGTGAATTTCGAGACTTGGTTGATACAACGAAACAAACACATTATTGAACTAAAAAAAAAACATGATGTAAAGATTAGTATGGAAATTTGAAGTAGATTTTCTTTGTTTTTGTAGCACTTTAATTTTTTCTGGAAATATTATGTTTGATATGCGTTAGTTTTCTTTGTAACATATGTTGAAGATAATTACATCAATGTTAAAAAAATAATTTTTTAAAAACAAAAATAGAAAGCCGTTTTTTTCGTTTTTAAAAAATAAAAAACAGAAAAAAATAACCAATGCCAAACGAGATCTTAAATTTCAGATTTTGTGTACTTATGCATTTTTAAGATCAAGATGAGGATATGTAAGGTTGAAACTTTTTTGAAGTGAATTCTTTGTAATTCCACAGTTGATGTTCACAAACATTATAAAAGGAGGCGAAGTAACATATCAAGAATTATTTCGAATCCATTTTAATTATCAAAATTTGGTTGGACAATAATAAAAAGAGCAACTCAACTCTTCGGCATTGAGAGGGAATGAGGAAACTAAGGGCGACTCCCACTGGAGGAGGATGGCACCGAATGGAGAAGACTCCAGCCATCAAATCCATCCCTTTCACCCCCTATAAGAAACATGTCCCCCTCAGACTTACCCCCATACCACTTTTCCACAGCTACAATAAATCTCCTTACAACAAGATGTCCTACATGCAAGCTGAAAACAATTTTAGGGGATGGGGATGGAGGCCCCTCCATAGGCCGGCCACTGACCAACCGGAGAGGCTAAACCCTCCGACGGACGCCACTCCACAACAAAGAAGACCCTCCTCAACCCATACCAATAGGCCAAATAACCGAACCACAACAACCAAGCCAGCACCCAAACCCAACTCTCACCAACCCTGGAGGTCAAACCTAATGGCAAGCGCAGCAGGCGCTTCCCGGACCCACAACAGGAAAAGACCACTGTTCCCGCCGGAGGGTATTCAGACTTTCAGAATTCCCAAAACTCCGGTCAGTTTTCCGTCGGACCCAAATCACCCTCTTTGGCAAGGTAAGTGTCTCCGATGTGCCAGCGAAGCACACCCGACAGATAAATGCCAAAATCAAAAGGTGTGTGTGAACTGTTTTAAACCCGATCATCTTTTTCGAGCTTATTCTCATCCGCCAACCTCGGCGAGCCCACTGGCACCTCGGGGTGTGCTCGACACAGCAACGCTCCCCTCTGATAGACCGGACAAAGTGACTGTGTTCTTACACAAAGCAATTCACCATGATCAGATGCTGACTGAGCTTCAGCGGACGATTGTGATTGATGGCAGAAATGTCTCCAATCATGAACTAAACAACCTAAGATTGATTGTTGATAGACTAGTGGACTGGCGTAGCCCGTGCGAACTAGTTTACTGGGGAAGAGAAAGGTATCTCCTCACCCTCCCCCAAGGTTACAATCGTGAGGAATTCATAGAACTTCACACGAACTCTCTATACAGAGCTGGGTTCATTTGCTATGAATGGTCGAATACGATTGATACTAAGATTATCAAATTAAATCATAAAATATGGTTTGATCTTTACAATCTTCCCGTGATTAACTGGTGCGAGAATGATCTTGCAACTATGTTTTCCATAATTGGCATTGTCACAGACCACGGGCCATTATCTAAACTTTTCTTAATGGAGAAATTAAGGGTTGTCATAGCGGCGCAAGACCTGACCAAGGTCCCTAAAGAGGCCTTCCAAGTATTTCTTGATGGACTAGAGACTGACATCTCAGTCCAAGTGCTTGGAGTCCACAACGAGCAAACATAGTTCCCGGTGCCGCTGGATCCAACTCCAACGGAGGAGTATTTCGAAGAAATGCTTAACAAAAGAGCTGCTCAAATGGAGAAGGAGCTCAATACGACCCTGACTGTTAACCCACTGGGACACTTCTCCAATGCCGCGGAAGAAAACAGAGCACGAGAGAGAATTTCTAAGTTTTTTGGACTTCCACCCACAAACCCCTTTCTACCATCACCCGGGAATCTCGACGAATCCACTCTCCAATCAACCCTGGTGAAGTTATGGAACTCAGCGGATCCATCGCACACCAAATATTTGCTTGCTCCGTTAATCTTTGGATCGATAGGGCCCTAACCAGTCCGGCCACTGCCATCGCCGGAAAAAATGGATGGTTCAATGGTGAGATCATCAATTAATCCAACGGTCCAAATTGAATCAAGGAACGGCCAGGATTCTGGAGAGAATCTCCAAAGAACAAAGGATCCAACGGGTAACACCACGTCTGCACTCTCTGGATGTCAGACCAACCTAGTCATAGTACAGTGTGGTTCCCCACTGCCCGATGGAGGATGTGCCGTGGAGGAGAGGAGAAGCCCTTCTGTGCAGTCAGATGATGAGCAGTCAAAAGACGGAAATGGCGTAGAAACAAGTGAGGACGAAGAGGTGCCTGCAAAAAGGCGTTATACGAGAAAGGAAAAAGGGAAAACAGTGGTACTGTCTTTACGTGGAGCGAGGAATGCTCACCACCTGCCAGCTGGTCACAGTACCAGAGGTAAATCCTCTTCCCTCTCTTTTTCTTCTAATCCAGTCTTTAAACGGGCCGGAAAAGTCATTGTGTGGGGTTTCCCTCTATTTTAAAATTGTCCTCCCTGGGCCAAAGAAAATCAGATAGGAAATTAAAATCTGTTAAATTTTTTGATGGTTCTAATGCTAAGCCCATTAAGAAAAAGAGTTTTAGCAACCGGAAAAAATTTGACAATCCAAAACATAGAAAGATTGATAAGAAAATAAGAGAGGCGGGTATTTTAACAGGTCTGGAAAATGAATCTGTTAACCCCTCTGAGTTGGCCTTTAGTAAATTTAATAACATTCGGACCCTCTGTGGAGTCCGAAAAGTAGAACAATTTTCAAACCCAGTCCAACTTGCCAACAAGGCTGGGAGCATAAATAGGACACCAATGGGTCAATCTCAAAATTATTTAGCATCCCTCAACAAGCCGGTTTCCCCTGACTAGTCTATAGATGTTAATATGCCTCTTATTCAGTTCAAAAAGAGAAATAAAAGAAGAATAATATGATCCTGCTCTTTACTTGCTAATCACTTTAATGAAAATACTATCTTAAAAGAAGATAACAATATCTGTGGATTTCTGTCTTTAGTGAATGATGAAGATTTTACGGGGAATAGATTTTACGGGGAATTTCGACTTTGAGGACGACCTAGACAAGGTCGACTATCGGGACGAGAATGATATTCTCTGAGCTCAGGAACGGTTCATGAAGACTTAGTGTTTTTTCGTTGTTATTTTGTTATGGCTATAAACCTATTTAATTCTATTTCGGTTTTATTTTGGAATGTAAGGGGGTTAGGCAATACCCGTTAGTGCAATGTAGTGAAAGGGTCCATTTGGGACGCTAACTGTAACTTGTTATGTTACAAGAAACGAAATGGCAAGCTCCTAACTTTTTTGACATGAGGAAAGTAGGTCCGGCTAAGTTTAATCATTTTGAGTTCAAACTAGCAGATGGTTCCAGAGGTGGGTTACTATCCGCTTGGTCATCCGATTTCTCTCTAGAATCAGCATCTGTTTTGCAATTCTCGCTAAACCTTGTCCTCAGAACTCAATCCGGTTTCAAATTTATTCTTTCTAACTTATATGGCCCAATACATGAATACTTAAAGCAAGATTTTCTGCAAGAACTAGCTTCCATCAATAACACGCTTGATCTTCCTTGGATAATAGTGGGCGATTTTAACCAAATTTGCCACCCATCAGAATCCAATCGGGATAGACATAGTATTGATTTCATTCTTTCTTTCAACCAATCTATCCACGCACTTGGGCTTGAAGAGCCGATTCTGCATTCAAGAATTTATACTTGGACAAATAAGCGTCCGTCCCCCACTCTATCCAAGCTCGATAGATCTTTCTTTTCTCATCACTTTTTAGCGCTCGATATCTGTCCGCGGCTAATGGACCTGCCATTAACTACATCAGATCATGTGCCGCTTAAATTCATGTTCCTCAAACCGGGTGCTCTTCCTAAAAGATCATGGAAGCTAGAAAGATTCTGGCTTCAGCATGACTCCATAGTGGAGACTATTCAGGACTCTTGGATGTCGGTTATCAATATTCGAAACCCGGCTAAAAGATATTTGACCAAGCTAAGGGCTTTAAGATTTAAGCCGCATGTGTGGGCAAAGGAAAAATTCCAGAAAGATGACTAGTACTTCAACATGGCTAAATACTTCACGCGCTACATTGACCTACTAGAGGAAAAAAGGGATTTGACGGAGGATGAGAGGCGCCTTAGAATAGACCTACAAGAGGCCATCCACATTTATGCTAACCGTATGGAAGCTAAATGGCAACAAAGGTTGGCCTGTACATGGCTCAAGCTTGGAGACAAAAACTCAAAGTACTTCCATGCAATAGCTTCAGCTAAACGTAATAGGAATAGTATCAACTCGCTCTATCTCCCATCCAGTTTAGACCCCATACAAGACCCAAAAGAAATAAACAGGGCATTTTATGACTTCTTCAAGCATTCAATGGGGATGCCAAATGATAATGTAGCCGCCTCAAACTTTGAGGAATTACTGGGCCCACAACTCTCTGACTTGTCATCGCTTGTTGAGCCGATCTCGGAACAGGAAATCATGCAAGTAGTCATGAAGATCAAACGTGGGAAAACGTCTGGACCCGATGGGGTGCCGATGGAATACTTTTAAACACATTGGCCGATTTTCAAGGATGGGATCATAGGACTAATTCAAGCCTTTTACAATAACGCTCTTGACCTATGGCGCCTCAATCGTGCCACGATTACTCTCATCCCAAAGGTAGATTCACCGAAATGGATCAATGATTACCGTCCAATCAGTATCATTTCGGCTCCGATTAAGATCATTTCTAAATTGTTAGCTACAAGGTTGCAAAAGGTAATGCCTTCATTGGTGCACTCAAAACAAGTCGGCATTTATCAAAAAGAGAAGCATCACGGAGACATTCCTAGTCTCGAGGGAACTGCTGCATTTCTTCAGAAGGAAGAAAATACCGTCCGTCATGCTTAAACTTGACATTGCTAAGACATTTGACAATATCTCAAGGAGTTTTCTCTTCCCATTCATGAAAGCTAAGGGCTTCCCGGAGATTTGGACTCGTTGGGTTCAAAATCTATTATCATCTTCCACATCCCAAGTTAAGACAAATGGGTTGAACTCGGAATTTTTCTCTCACCAAAGGGGAGTGAGGCAAGGAGACCCTCTCTCACCCCTAATCTTCGATCTCGCAATTGACATTATCCAGTCTATCTTTAAGAAAATAAGCCATCTATTTATCTCAGTCACAGGGATTGATCCTCAAATATTGCAATACGCCGATGACACGATTTTATTTGTGGAAGCACATCCAGATAACTTGAAGATGGTGGCATACGGACTGAATTTATTTTCCGAGATCACAGGCTTGCATATTAATTGGGATAAAAGTACTTTCTATCCTATAGCTATCCCTCAACATTTGCATATAATGTTATAGCATCAACCCTTTGATGCTCAAAAATGACTCTACCCATGTCCTATCTAGGTATACCGTTATCCTTCAAGAGACTGAAGAAGGTCACGTATCTTCCGCTTATTAAAAAATGTCAAGACAAAATAGCGGCATGGAAGGGGCGTCTGCTTTCTATAGGTGGACGATTGACGCTCATCAAGGCTACTTTGAGCGCAATTTTCCGTTTTTCTTATGCAAGCAATTAAATTGCAACAGTTCCTTCCAAAAAAAAAGGGAACTTTTTTGAAGTCTTTTTAACATTCATTGATTAGTTTACTCCCCTGATTCCTAGAATTGAACAAGAGGGCTGTTTATTCTACTTCTTGAATTATGAACGGATATTTCTTTTTGCATAGATCGTACTTAAAATTGCTTGTAATTTGAACATATTTTCTATTTAAATGAAAGGAAATTGGCACCAAAAGTTTGGGACAGGACAGAAAATGGTTGCATGCATGTGGAGAAGCATAATGCCTAGAGACAGATGTACATGTACAATATATTTCTCTTCCTATATCTAAATATATTTATCTTCACAAAAAACATAAATATATATGTTGGCCAACATGTAAGAATGGCAACCATATCCACCATATAGCTTCATATAAAATATAGATATATTACATTTTGAGCTAGGTTATATACAATTGGCCAACATGCATGGACCCTATTCTATCTATATTGGGTCCGTATTCATTTACAACTAAAGACACCACGTCCATTTTGTACTGTCATGAATGAGATTTAAAAATATTGTTTGAAGTTGTGAGGCAAAAGTATTTAGATTTTGAAAATAACATCTGTAGTTTTGAATTTTTAAAAATTGTTCATAAAGATTGGACAAACTTTCTTTTGCACCGACATGTGTATCTCAGAAGATCGCATGAATTATTTTATAGTAAAATGTTGGAAATGTTGGAAATGTTTGTAAATTACGCTTATGCTTAAATCATTCTAAATATAAACTTGAACAATATAGTTTGTTCATATTGTATATTTCTTGTCCAAATATCATTTGTAAACAAAATAACTATTTTTTTCTAAATTTGTACACCTAGTTTGAATATTAATCTAACTAATTAGTGAAGAACCAACATAAAAATCTTAATTGTCAACTTGTTTTATAGGAGAAAAGGTGATTTATAGAGTAATAGGTTTGATTGTTTGTTTCGTGGCACTGTGAATTGAATCGACAAGTTCATGTCAACTAGACAATAATTGTGAATTGACTTTTGAGAAAAAAAACATGCATAAAGTGGGCTGTAAAATAAACTCTCTAGCTTTATGGAACTTTAGTTTGATTCAACGTACCATTTTTCTTTTATGGTAAGTACACCTTATAAAAATAACAAGTTGGTTTAAGTATCATTTCAGAACTTAATACAACAACACAAATTATGACCATGGAGAGAATTTAAAAAAAAAGTACGACAAGACATGCATGTATATATTATGCTCCAAGTGATATTACTACTTCAATTTTCATTTATATTAACATATATATTAAATTAGCTTTAATTGAATTAGTAAAGATAATAATATGACAAAATAGATTCATCACTCATATTTTGATAAGCAAAAAACAGCCCGGCCCATTAGGCCCATCACACCAAAATTACTTCCCTTCATTTTGTTTATTTCTATTCTCCTGTAGTATTAAATTTCGTTATATCAATCAACAAAGTAAATGCACGTACATTAACTACATGCACATCGAAGTTACTTGATATCTCATTTTTTGCAGGAATAAAAAGGTATATTCGCCAGTAAATCAATTAGAACGGTACAGTAGATCATAAAAACGTGGTACCACTGGTACTGAATACTGATCAGTTCGTCTTCTTGTGTACATATGAGCTGGCCTTCATTTATTTTTCTTATTTTGATGTTTTTTGTTTCAATTGTGATGGCCCTACATCATTTTCATCTTATCCCTTTTTTCTTCATAAAAACTGTCAAGAGCAAATTTTTATAAGGACTAATCCGAAAATAATTTTATAGAATCATGAAGTAGTGGGAAGATTATAATTGTATAAACTATAGGGTGTAGAATTATATAAGAATATAGGAATTATTATAATGGTAGAGATCCCACTAGAGTATGATTGTTAAATTAGAAATATGACTCGATCACTTAGGATTAATCAATTATATACTAATTTTCTTATAAATAGCGTTTTATTGAGTTTGTAAATCAACACAAATGTATAAATTCATTTTGTATTTGTCGTTCTTTCCCATCTATTTCTTGACCTTTTCTAAGACGTAGAGAGAGAGAGAGAGAGAAATGCTAATGGTCTTTTTTTTTTTTTTTTTGCTTAGCGCATCTGCTCATGTTTTAATTAGCATATGCTATATAGAAACTAAAGTGGTACAAAATTTTTGGTTAGCTCATGTTTACTTTGCATATGCTTTATTAGAAATTAAAGTGTTCCAAATTTTTGGTTGACTATAAAAACCAAATTGGGGCAAAGTGAGTGGAAATACACTATTACACTGTCAAAGTGTTTTTTCTAAAAATAAAAAAAATACAATATTTTTTTTTTTTTTTTTGGAACTACGAACAAGTTCTTATCTTAGCTTTGAGTTTTAACTTTGGAGCGATTTATTTGGTGGTACAGAAATATTTATGACGTACATATAATATTTGGCGCAGGAATGTTGGCAATAACTGGCAAAATAATTAATGAAATTGAAGAAATAAATATCACAATAATTGCATTGCATGGCTTGACCATGTTGATATTTGCTTGCGTAGTTTCGTCGTTTTTTGCATGCATGGGACCAATCTTTATCAGTAATGACGAGATCACCTACTTTATCCTCTCCAGTCCTTCTAAACTGCATTGTACGCCTTATAAATGCTATACATATATGAGAAATAGAGTTGTAGTTATTTGTCTAATTGCATAATAAATTAGTGTATATATTTGTCAAATCTCTTTAAGTAGTAGTTAGGCATTATCCTAATAGCTCAAATGTTAATGTCGTGAGTTCAAAACTTGGATAAAGATAATTTTTTTGAAAATAGATGTGAGACATGTGAGTTTTATTTAATTTAAAATCACTGGTTTAATGTTCTAATTGCCATAAGAAAAAGAGGGATGCTGGGAGGGGGAAAGCTAGAGAGGACTTCTCACGATCGTAGTTCCAGAAAAATAGATCTTGCCTTTTTTCATTACATTTCTCAGATATAGACTAGCAGGACATTGAAATAATTTAAATGAATGGAAAATATATTTTTTTCTTCTTTATCTAATGTTGTTGTAAATTGTTGTACATATTTGTTTGTAGTTATCTTTTATTTTGTTAAAATTTAAATGTGATCAAAATTCTGATTGAAAAATAAATTGGTAAATAACTAATTAAAAACAAAACTAGGTATATTGGCCCAATTCATTTTGTTGATGTTCCTTCAGTAACAAAGTTGCAACAAAAATGTTGAGTTGTCATTAAATCTATTGAACGAAAATATGAAAATGAATGTTATTTATACACAGATCAATGTATTTGTTATATATGCCTTGATATCTCACCATAATATGTTTCCTTTTTTATAATAAAAATTAAAAAAGACTAGGAGAAGGAAATAAGTATTTATGAAATATTTGGAGGATGAGGAGGTGGTTTATTTGCATCTTTGTATCTTATATATTGATCGATCATTAGTTTAGACAGTTTATATTTTGATAATTAGTTAAGACTCAACTATATAAGGAGGTCTGCAATTGTATTTCAATTCTTACAATATAGTCTCTTATTTTATTAATAAGAATTATATATTTTTCTCTAGTTATTTCTTTTATAATTTCTTTTTTCTCTATATCCATTTTCTCCTATACTATATAAATATTTTTTCTATAAAAATAATATAGCATAAGAGATAAATATTAGTTACAAAAATAAAATAAAAGATTAACAAATTTGCATCAAATGTTAAACATTTTATCAAATATTAGCAAGCACATAAAAATGATATCATTTCCATAATGAATTTAAAAAAAGAATATTTACAAACATTTCACTTTCAAGGATGAAAAATTATCAGGGGAGAACTGTGGTTTCATATGGCACTGGATCACCTCGACCATCATTTAAAAAGACCTGACGCATGACCAGCTCGATAGGACACGTGGAGGACTCTCATTGGAGTATACTGAGATCTCAGACCTTTCTGTTATAAGTAGGCCAAACAGGTGTGCCCTCTCTATTGGTGATTTAAATCGCATTTTTGGTACCAAAAAATATCCTTTACAGATCAAATTATATTATTTGTGGATATTTGGATGGAAATTGGTGTAATTTTTATGTATGTCTCTCTAAGAACCAGCAGAGAAGTTAAAAACTAATTAGTTGGATACTGAGCGGTCAAATTCATATTTATTATTTGGGTTGATTTTGTATCTTTATTTATTGTATTTTTAGTATTAGGTTATGTTCTTATGTCTAATTCTCTCATAATTCATAAACAAGGTATTGCTGATGTTTGTTATATATTTCAAGAAACGAACTAAAACAAAACAATTGGATAGATTTTGGAATACAAAAATGGACCTCGGAGCGAACAAGAGCAACAATGGCAACTTTGACCACGGTCATCAGCCAAGCAGCCGCGCCAACTCTTTACCACCTAGCTAGGCCACGCCACCCACCTTCTGCACGAGCATGGAAAAACGACCATGGCAACTTTCGCCACAATCAGCATCCGTGCTAACGGGAACCTCGGTCACCTCCTTCGGGCGGCCGCGCCACCTACAACTAGGCCACCACACTTCCTTATCATCGAGCCGAGACAATATTCTGACTAGGCAGTCTTATTTGGCAAGACATGCATGCATCCATATGCCAGGCCGTCTCCGAGATTTGGAACGAATTTAACGCGTGAAAAACTTTGAAAAACATGGAAAATAAATCAGAGGATTAGGAAAGTCATTAAGGGCTAGATTAGATAGGATTTGGTTAGGATTAAAAAGGATTTTATTCCCAATTTACAAGCCCTAAACCTAGGCCTCTATAAAAAGAGGAGGACTAGGGTTGGAGGACATCTTCTGCTGGCTGAATTTGAGAGGAGCCGCTTATAGAAGACGAGGACCTAGACCATGCTGCCCTATGACTGTGGCCGCCGGGACAACAAAAAGGGTTATTTTACTTTGATAGTCATGTACTTTGTATATTGTTCTGAGTTTCCAGGTACGTATTGTAACTAAAACCCTTCTAGGGTTAAGATTGGGAGTATAGTTTTGCTTAATTCTCTATTTGTTGTGTGTTATTTCTCTTTTATCTGTGTTTATATTTGTTTTCTCTACTTTCTTTTTGTGAAGGGTCCTGCATAGTTAAGTTTATAGGTCATTATGCAACGGACCGGGAGCTGAAGCCAAATACCAGACCCATGCAAGACAAGCTTAAGGACTTGAGTACGAGAGTTGTCCAGAACCTCTTCGGGAAAGCAAAGGACCGTCATAGAACCCAACAGACTTCCTCTTCCAGGATCCAAGCGGCGGTAAGTGACCGCGATACATCAGCGAAGGAGCACGATGATTTTCAGGCAACAGCCAGCTTCATTTACCTAATTAAGGATGGGACCCCCTACAAAACATGAGACAGGAGTGTTGTTTTATTGAGACCTTGAGGGGGGTAAATAGGTCTAAAATTGTGCGGAAGAGTAATGAACACGCGATAGTTTACAGAGTTCGGCTTAGTGCATTAGCCGTAATCACCCATGCACGATGATTGCGTTCACGAGTGTCTAGGTCTCCGGATATGTCTCTTTGGTTCCTTAATTTTACTAATCTAGATAGTATTTATAAACTTGTATCGATGACTGTTTTACAAATTTTTAATGGTGTCGACGAACTCAAGTAGGTTTCTTTCAACCTTTACAAAAACTCGATCTTTCTTTTGTCTCTTAATTTCGCTTACAAATATTGAATAATTAAAATAGACAAAAAAGAGATTTTCAGAGAATGAAATTTTTGAATTGGTGAATTAAGAATATGGGTTGTCTCTCTATTTAAAGGAAAAGGAGGACACCCTGCAAATGTAGAAACAATCAGCGTCCGTTCGAATGGACCATCGGACCATATATATGAAAGAAAATCAAATCTTCGCAATAGCTATATTCATTAATACTGAGATCTTTTCATTAATTTTGATATCATTTGATTAATGCTGAGATCTTCCATTCAAAATCTTTCTAGATTAACATCCGTTCGGGCAGACAAATGATTTCGGTCGAACGGATAATATTTCAGAATTGTATTGTTTTATTCTCTCTTTTATTTATTTATAAATATTCATATTTAACTTGATTTACTAATATTTTCTCGTAGAGATCTTCAAGTCTTAATATCATGAGCAAATCTTGTATGTATTTAGTGTAGCTTTATTTCTTCGAAATCTTCTAAGTTGTATCTGTTGCGTCTTTACTTCCTGGTACGACATCTTGAACTCATTTCATTTCTATCTTCATACGTCAAACACAAACAAATTGTTCGTAGTTTGAAAATATTTTAAAATCATCAAACAAAGAATAACAACAAGAACACCAGACGACGACCACAGCCGCACCCTGACGGATCTATGACGAAACCAATTGAAGCCATAGACATTGACCTCTAGCACCCTACCGATGACCACGGCTGCACCCTGACAACCTCGGCCGCGCCTACTCAACTTCTACTCTTTTTTTCCTTCTTTCTTTTTATTTTATTTTTATTCTAAATCTCAATCAACGATTATGTTTGAACTGCAACAAAGTTTCAAAAATTAGTATATTGTCTCCTGTGAATTTGATACCCTAAGTACTACACGAATGTCGAGCGCTTGCTGTTGTAACTTGTAAGTGTTCTATTTAGGAATTTTTTGGATACAACAGTCACTAATTATATTGCTGAAATGGATGTGATATGCCTACACAACATGCTTGATTAATTATCGGTAGGTTTTGTTGGATGAATCAAAAATCGTAGTAAATCTAGAAAAAAGATGGGAAATTATTCTCAAATTCCGCTTAAACAACGTCAACCATATTTTTAGACCATTTTTTGTTATTCATTATATTTTTATATATAATTATGTTCACATGTCCATTATGCTTTTTTTTAAATTATAACTTTTCAAATGATTGATAATATATATTCTTATTTAATCCATAATACTTTTTTATATGTTCATTGTATCGTTCTTTATGTCAGTATATCTTTATATAATTATATTATATCTTTTTGAATTATGATGTTACTTATGCCGGTGATGTATATCAGGTCCCAAAAACTTTACGGGCTAATACCACCGCTTCTTGATTCTTATGGGCTGCTGATTCTTATGGACCACATAATATATTCTATTGTACTTAAAAAAGGTATGGATTAATAAAAAGTTACAACTAACAGATAATAAGGTAGTTGTTATTCAAGAATATACTTTGATAGATAACAATATTCGATATTTGGAAAAATATGTTGATATTAGCAAAGGTATAGTGATAATAGAAAAATGTATGAAAATATTAACAAAAGTATAGTGATGAAAAAAAGATACATCTAGACTATAAATACATGCTCAATATTTAATAATGGTCGCATTTAGTGCTTGATTAGAGTATAAGCTCATCAAGTTAAAAAATATTTTTCTTGCTTTTTCTGATAAAATTATCATTTATATAATTTTATTTTTCATATGCAAATTTAACCTAGTAAACATGATGTTGAAAAGTTAATATAGAAGAGTATGTGGAATATTATGCGTGATCTAAGCTATCTCCACTAACTCTTTGATTAATCAATTCACTGCTTTTTCGGCTCGACATAAATATATAAATCATGGAAAACTCATATATTTTAGTTTAAAAGTTAATGAAACATTTACTGCAAGTAGAGGTGGCAAATGGGCGGGTTGGGCCGGGTTCGGGTCAGGTCATTTTGGGTCACAGGTCGTTCGGGTCACGGGTCGTTCGGGTCTCGGGTCGCTCGGGTCTCGGGTCGTTCGGGTCTCGGGTCGTTCGGGTCTCGGGTCGTTCGGGTTATGGGTCAGGCGGGTTCGGGTTACAGGTCAATCGGGTTATGGGTCATTCGGGTTTATATTTCGGTTAATTCGGGTCTGTGTTTCGAAAAAGTTTGGTCTGTGTTTTGAGCAATTCAAGTTTGTATATAGATAGACGAAATATCGAAAATTCGACTTAATTTTCATAGTTCCTAAAATTGGAATCAGGATCGAACTCGTTCACTGTCTGTGTAGTGAGAATCGTCCGACTCTAATTGGAATCGGCCGATTCGAATCGGAGAATCTGATTTTTTTAAAGTATTATCTTTAAATTAAAAAAATGGAATAAAATGAAATTTTTTTTTAAAAGTTATAAAAATATGGAAAGATTCAAATAAAATATAATCATATACATTTGGAAATATCTATTACATATGATATTTTTGACTATATTTTTTATTTAAGAGGGGCAATGAAAAAAATCGAAAAAAATAAAAAATCAGAAAAAATAAAAAAAATCGAACTTGGTTTAATTTTTTTATTGACCTGTTTATTTCACGATATTATATAATATTAATTTTGTATGTTGTTATTAGTTATGTGTTATTTATACAAAATGAGTTCACTATAACAAACCAAGTTTTCAATTAAAAAATATTAATTCATTAATGTATTAATAATTTAATATCATAAAATGTGAGAATTAAAAAATCATCATTATACACATAACACATGTAGATATACAACTTTTTCAATGTAAAATTACAGAAAGTCCAATAATTATGGTAAAATGCGCACACAAATATTCAGCTTCATGTTATTCATCTTGCATTACATGTTATTCAGGTTTTAAAAATTGGGCGGGTCATTCAGGTTCGGGTTCGGGTAATTCGGGTTACGGGTCGTTCGGGTTTCGGGCCATTCGAGTTTCGGGCCGCTCGGGTTTCGGGCCATTCGGGTTTCGGGCCATTCGAGTTTCGGGTTCTTCGGGTTTCGGGTCATTCGGGTTTCGGGTCAGGTCGGGTTTCGGGTCGTTAACTTGTCAACATCTTCGGATTGGGTCAGGTTCGGGTTCGGGTCGGTCGGGCGGGTTTTTCGGGTCGGGTCAGATTTTGCCACCTCTAACTGCAAGTGACTATTTCGTATAAAATTTCTAAATTGTTCATGTGGGCAATAAGAAAAATGTACTTGGTTACTTGGTGTGAAGGCTTTTGAAAACTCTAGATAAAAAAAATTCTTCATGAGACAGGAAAATTTTCTATATTTGCCTTGCCATAATTTAATTTCATAATTGATAATTAGAATTAAAAACATATTAATTTTCTAATATTTTATTGTCGTGAATTAGACATTAATTGAGATAGTAATTTTTAGGTTGTTTTCTTCTATTAGGTATGAATATATAAATAAAGAGGTAGGAATAGTGTTTTAGTGTTAGCGGATGTGATTTTCATTCTATTTTAGAGTTTTCAGGTTGAATATGAGTGTTTCTGTGTTTGTTGTTGTGTTTCGGTTCGTAACAAAATGTTATCTACACACATCAATTAATTGAATATTATGCATAAATACTTACAAATTTTCTAGCCAATAATTTATTTGAATATTTTTTTCAATGCTGTGTGTATTGATAATGTTCTACTGACAACAATGGCCATTACATTGCACATATGATCACACAGAAGCTGGTACCTCAGCATTATTATTAACTCTTGAATTAATGCCATTTTAAGGCGCTTTTGCCCCCGGCATAAATAGACTTCTCAGCTTCCCTTCACATGATCCAATCATCACTTCTCTCTCTCTCAGTTTCTTTCTTTCTCTCTGTCTCTCTAATGTCTCTCTTCCCCATTCCCCATCAGGTCCCCAACACGAGGGGAACATGCATCATGTGTATTTGGGGCCTAAGAAACAGTTGAGGGTTTGGAATGACTCAGACTTGCTATCTATCGACTGATCGGTATTGGTCGGTCTTTCGATCTTCGACAACCAACCAGACCGTTCTTTTCACCCTCATCTTGTCAAAAAAAGGAATGGACTAAGTATCAATATTTGGAGCTAAATATATTTAGGTCAACAAAAACAATTATGTTTCATCAGAATAGCATATCTTTTGATGATTTTTTTGTTGGACGGAGAAGAGTCAAACTCTTATTTTCAATACCGGATAACCTAATACATGGCATACATATGTGGATGACATATATAATGCAATAGATGAGCACTATTATTTAAAATCAAAGTAGTTAACGTACTAACCATTCGGTTTGAATAATATAATATAATATAATATAATATAATATAATAGGTTGCCCGACTCAAAAATAAACGGTTAGTATTGAAAGTCATTTTACTAATGACGATTAAGATGAATTCGAAAGGGTTACAGCCATGGGAAATGATATGGGTAGAAAATAATTTGATAGGAGTAGGAAAAATTGTGACAAAAAGACTTCTTTATCCTTTTTTGAACATATCAATCAATTGAGTTAAAAATGACAAGAATATATCATTCTTTATTGTTGATTCCTTCTCTCTCCAACGTAATTATCATCAAAACCTTCAAATTTATGAATATTTATTAAAACCAACTAATTTTTTATAAAATATGTTGTTAACTTATTAATATTAATTATTTTTGTTCATGAAATCTTTAGAAATTTTAATATTAATATACTTATTCAAATAAAGATTGATTAAGAAAATTTACTGGCTAAATATTTACAAACATATACAAGAATAAAAAATAAATTTTCATTATTATGCAATTTCATGAATTCATAATTGCTCCATAAACACGAAATAACAAGTACACAAAAAGACAAAAATGACTAACTTATTTTTTTTATTTATAAAAAATCTTATAATGGACTAACTAAATTAAAATTGAAAAACAAAAATAATATATTAAGTGTCAAATGCTATTTGATAAAAAAAAATAATACTATATTCAAATACTAACGAATTAAAATAAATGGCGTGATTGATAATTTTGAAAAAAGAAACGACTTTCTTCTACAAAAAAATAAAATTTTAATTTAGTTATTCCGTTATAAGATTTTTTTTATAAATAAAAAATATTAGTTAGTCATTTTGGCCTTTTTATTTACTTGTTATTTCATGTTTATGGAGCAATTATGAATTCATAAAATTGCATAATATTGAAAATTTATTTTTTATTCTTATATATGTTTGTAAGTATTTAGCCAATATATTTTCTTAATCAACCTTTATTTGAATAAGTATATTAATATTAAAATTTCTAAAGATTTCATGAACAAAAATAATTAATATTAATAAGTTAACAACATATTTTATAAAGAATTAGTTGGTTTTAATGAATATTCATAAATTTGAATGTTTTGATGATAATTACGTTGGAGAGAGAAGGAATCAACAATAAAGAGTAATATATTCTTGTCTTTTTTAACTCAATTGAGTGATATGTACAAACAAGGATAAAGAAGTCTTTTTGTCACAATTTTTCCTGCTCCTATCAAATCATTTCCTGCCCATATCACTTCCCGACATTTAATGTTTATCATTTAAAGATCTTACTGAAATAAATCAAAAGGATAAGATAGTAATTTGCCTCACGGTCATTCCGTTTTTCGTAATCAACCCTTCTTATCTCTCCAGTTGTTCCTTTCCTCTCTCTCACACACGCTAATCTCTCCATCTCTATATGTTTTCAAGTTATAATACCTTTTTTTTATTCTAGTGTATTGTTTTTGTGATGAGATTAATATTTTATTTTGTTATGATATCTATTTTTATTGCGCCATAATATATATGTTGTTTATTGATTGTTTGATATATATTTTTGTTGATGATTTTAATTTTAATATACTATTTTTTGTGTTAATATGTTGTTTTCGTTATGGTAACTTGAGGAGGAGAATAAATTAAATAGTGATAGAGAGATAGGAGAGGAGTGAAACAGTAAAAAGAAGAATTGGAGATATGGAATGGAGAGGTGATACTACAAATGTGGAAACAGGATGATAAGGAAATGAATTAATGCTTGATTAATTGTGTTTAGTGAGTACCGAAAATACTCCTTTCAATTTAAACGGTCTAGATATGTCTATCATAAAAGCTAAAAAAAGGGGTCGGACAACATATAATATAATATTATATTATATTATATTATATTATATTATATTATATAAACAATATAATATTATAATATGCAATAAAATATAATTTTTTTTATTTAAAAAATAATATGTAATATAATATAAATATACATATCTATACTATTTGAAATTGAAACCATATTTATCTGTTTATTCCAAATGGAGAGGATCTAAAACTTTCTACATAAAATCTGAACAACATTTAATCAAAACATAAAATAAAATTTGAACTTGATGAACCAATAGGAGATCGACACTAGCACAAAATACCCACCAAAAATGGACCAAACAACAAATCTACTTTCTCCCACCCGCCTTAAATCAAGGGACACTATTCACAATCATTATTCTTAGGATAAGATAGCACATAAATTTCTGATTTAATTTTTGGTTAAAACATTATTATCCTTATGCCTACTTATTTCAGGGCAGTTTTGAAATTAAACTTTTGGACCATGAATCTTAATCCGAATATTTTTTTCTTTGTTTGTGTAGATGCATGCACCTAACATAATAATGTGTGTTAATTTGTAGTGGACATATTTCCTCATTGCTATGTGTTATGTTGAAGAAATGGTATGCGGTGATGTAACAAAGAAACGAACTCATTGGAACTTTCCAAAATATATTACGACTCCACTATGTGTTTGCTGCCCGGAAACCATCTCTCTCTCACTCTACAAATATCTGGAAGGATATTATGGATTTGCTATGGTCTTTCTTATGTGGTAGAAGTGTGCGTTTCTTTAGATCAGAACTGGTGCTATATATAATTAAATTAATGGATGATCATTGTGATTTTATATATATGCTAATACATAGAATTGTGTAAGAAAATATGTATGGTGTTATTTCGTGGGAGAGAGATGGCAAATATATGCAGGTCGTGTTGGATTGGAATAGCGACCATCAGTTTAGATTTAGCCTATTCTGATAAGGTGTCTGGATTATATGTCAATGAGATTACATATTATTTATTTTGGTCATTGGGTCATTTCAAATTTTTGATGTCACATCCTTCGTTTAGAATTTTATGTCGATCAGGTTTAGGATACAATCACTTAATTCTAGTTAAATACACGGGTTTTCAGTTTGATTGGAGACCAATTTGGGTCTTTGTTTCAGGGATCCCGTCAAGATATTTTTAGTTTTAAGTTATTTAGGAT
Source organism: Juncus effusus (assembly GCA_027726005.1). Lineage (NCBI taxonomy): Eukaryota > Viridiplantae > Streptophyta > Magnoliopsida > Poales > Juncaceae > Juncus > Juncus effusus. The sequence goes on along the minus strand of CM050893.1, from coordinate 2,103,113 downwards.
GTATTTTTTCAAATTTGTCTCACTGATAATTCAAGTTTGGTTTAATTTTGAATTATGAATTTTCCGAATTATTTAGATTCAGATCATTTAGATTGGGTCCTTTCAAAATCATTAACTTTTTAATATTTCTGTTAAATTGTTAAAACTTACAAGCTCAAATGGTAAGTATCATTTAACTTTGGGTTAGATATCCAAAGTTTTAATCTTAACAAAAAAACATTTAGTATTGTTTAGAAATTTTGATTCTCAAAAATAAAATTATGTCAAAGCTTGCTATCTCGAGCCGTGAGTTATTTTGGAACTTTCAGAAACGTCTCAAGTTTAAATTCTGACAAACGCAATCTTATTTAATACATATTTAGCAAAAAAAAATTATAATTTGCCCCTTCATTTCTCCACAAAATCATCATATACATCATTATTGAACCAATGATGTCATAATTTTTATATTTATATTCTTTTATGATGTAATGATTTTTGTATTTATATCTCTTATGATGTCATGATTTTTGTATTTATATTCTTTATGTTGTCATGATGACCTATATGACGTTTTTGTGGGGAAATGAGGGGGCAAAATAGAAGCTAAAAAAAATATTAAGTTGGATCTATCAACTCACCATCAAATTTCGATCTAAGTGGATCAATTAGATTTTTTCTCATCGAACCAGGTTTTGCCACCTCTATATGGGAGAATAAGTTGCCCATGCTTGGATGCACAGATTTATCAATCAAATTGAATCAACCTAATTTTCTTTATTTCTTTTATTTATCCATATTTATTATTCTCACCTGGTGCCAAAGTTCCTGTACCAAATTTATATTTGCATTAATTACTTATGTCCATATACGAGATCTTGTTGTGTGCCTCTCATCCACTGACAGATATTAAAATATGTTTTTAGATGGAAATGGAATGATATTAAAATATGTTTTAAAAATTCAGAAATTTTGAATTTTTTTTGTTTAAAATATTTTGAAGACTTGATCTCATTTTGCATCAGTCATCACCTTTTCTCTCTGCAAAATTCTTAAAATTCCAAGCAACATTTTCTCCTCAAAATTTCATTACTTCTATCTCCTACAATCAATATTACAAATACTAATATAATAATAAACCAAAAACCCCTCAAAATTTTCAAACAAAAATAAAAAAATACAACTCATCCAATTAACTACCACCCAAAAAAGTCATATATATCTCTACTAAAAATCCCACAAAATTCCCCTAAAAATTCCCTCACCGTTCGATCTCGCTCATCATGATCGAAATCAACGGCTGATAACACCTCTCCTTCCTCTCATCTCCTTCCTCCATTTCTCTCACACTCTCACTCTCATTCCCTGTCAGAATCTGAGCTCTTTGAGCTTGAGCTTCCCAATCAGTACTTCTCACAACATACAGCATAAGCCCTGCACAGCAAATTTGGGCTGCCAAAAGGCCCAACCAAAGCCCAATGAATCCTAATTCAGCCCCAAACGCCAACCAACCTGCAACAGGAAGACCAACACAGTAGAAAGCTCCGAGGTTGACGTGAGCCGCCCTTGCCGGCCTTGCGCTGCCTCTCAGCACCCCACAACCCACCGTCTGTGGGCAGTTGCCCAGCTCGCAGAGACCCACAACCGGCAGTGCAACCGCCGTCAGCCGGCGGATTTGGTCGTCGTGTGTGAAGAAACCGGCCCAGGTGTTCTTCATGGAGGCTGCGAAGCTCATGGCGCAGAGACCCATCACGGCGGAGATTGAGATGGAGACGGTGGCGGCCGAGCGGGCGCGCACCGGCCGGTTTGCTCCGAGCTCGTTTCCTACCCTGGCGGAGACGCCAAAACCTAGAGAAGAAGGGAAGACGTAGAGTAAGGAAGTGGTTTGGATTAGTACTCCCATGGAAGCTACAGCGGGTTTCGGGTCGGGGAGTAATCCGCAAAGAAGGATCATCAGTTCGTACCACCACCATTCGAGGCAAACGGAGATGCAGCTCGGAAGAGCTAGTCGGGCTAATGGTGCCCAACCTGTGAAGGATTCTTTGCTCGGTTGGATTGCTAGTGTGGGGTCTTTTCTGATGTATATGAGGAGGAAGATGAGTAGAAGGAAGTTAGAGGTTGATGAGGCGATGGAAACTCCGGCGAGTCCGTAATGTAAATGGTTCACTAGGAGGAAGTTTAATGGAAGGTGAAAAAGGACAACAATGGTGGCGGATACAGTGAGAGGAAGAGTTATCCCTTGTGAGCGGAGGTAAATGCGAATTGGGTGGATGAGAGAGAAGGAGAATAAATCGGGGAGGGAGAAAAGAAGGTATCTTTGAGCGAGACGAGTTATGTCAGGGTCTTGACCAAGAGAGAGAAGGATCGGTTGCATGTTAATCCACAGAAAAGAAATGGGGAGAGATGAACAGAGGAGAAAGAGGATTGAACGATGGAGAGTTAGAGAAAGTAAATTCGGATTCTTGGCGCCGAAGGATTGCGAACAGAGCGGCTCCATGCCAAGAGATAAACCACTTAAAACAGAGTAGCCTGTTATGTTTGCAAAGGCAATTGCGAGAGAACCGGCTGCTAAAGTGAGGTCTCCGAGCGAACCGAGAAAAAGCATGGAGATTACCGAGCGAGAGTAGAAAAGGAGCGCCGTAATGGCGATCGGACAGGAGAGGCGAAACAGAGAGGAAGCTTCGTTGTATATGGTGGAAAGGTTGAATGATTTGGGAGAGCTTGTGAGGTTTTTGTACGGTTCGATTGAGGAGAGACTGAGGTAGAGAGGTGGCGATGTTTGGTTTTGAATTGGCGGTTGAGTTTGAGGTTTTTGAGGGGATGAATTTGTTGGTGCCATTGATGGAGCTGTTGTTGTACACATGTTGAGGTTTTTGAAACAGAGGATGCTTGCTCTGTATTGTTGTGTGTTTCTGGTAGAATTTTGAGAAAGAAACACACACAAACACAAAGAGAGAGGTTACGAGAGCTGGTGTAATGGAAGGTGCGTTTGATGAAGAAGAGAGAGAGGTGAGGAGGGCAATTAATATAGGGAGAGAGAGGAGGGAGGTCACTGTTGAAATGAAGGTTTTTTGGTGATTATGAAATGAAATTTGTAACTTGTAAAAGAGAGATTCGAAGGCTTTCCTAAGTTGATACATATGATTGTATTTCGTTTCTCTTTTTCTTTCCTTGCTTTCTTTCTGTCAAAATATGTATTTGATCTCATAATGTAAATTTGATAACAGGATTTATTTATCATTATTGTTCAAATTAATATGATAATGATGTCATTTATTTTCGAGCTGGCCTCATAACTATAAGAAATAAGTTTTGATCTTTATACCTAAAAAGGGAACTAAAGTTAAGAACAATAAATACACCGTTAGTTTTTTGCCTTAATCTCAAAACAATAAATACCACTGTTTTCTTGGCATTTTTCATGTAAGCCCCTCTAAACTATCTATACTTGAATTATAGGTTCACCAATATGTCAAAGTCATACATATATTTTTTGTCCAAAGGTCGTTTACTAATATTATTATGTGGATTTTGCAAACTTATAAAAAAAACTTTTATTTGTAAGGTAATTGTAAAGCAAATTCTCATTGTTTGGTAAGGCATAACACTGTTAATTGGCTCGTTTCATTCCGAATAATAATGGATTAAAAACACCAATATAGTGGATATCAGAAGGTTTTAGGGTAAAAGAAATTTTAGCAATATTATTAAAAAAGATAATAATGGATAAATAGCAGAATATACTTCAATTTATTAAAGATCACCATCATGTCTATCATATGCACTTTGCTCCCAAGTAAGGAGCTCTAGTGTTTTTTGCAGAAAAACCCTAAAAACAGTGAGGGACTAAAAATAAATGTGATAATTGAAGTTGCAAATTGTGGGCCTTTATTGGGCCCACATGTAAAACTGTCTGGGCCTTGACACAATCTAGGGTGGTTAGCCTAAACCCAAAATTAAGGAGTCCCTCTATTTTTCATGACATCCAGAAGAAACTATAATTATTTTATTACTAAAAATTATAATAAAGTTTACTTTTTTCAGTGAAAATTTGCATAAAACCCTCTTGGTTAAAGAAGTCAAGAAAAAATGGTCATGCTTTAGTCCTCTTCTTGACTATTTCATCTAAGTATGCTGCTTAAATAAATAATTTCTTTGTTTTATTTGCGGAAAGATTCATTTAATAATTAAATTTTGATAATGAGAACTAGTTGCATGCCAACCCTATATATATGGAGACATGACTCCAGGTATATAAAACCATATAAAATAAAAGTTTTTGTATTTTGGTGTGTAATACTTATATAAATCGTACATATATATTTAGCATCAAGTGTTTCAGAAACCAAAATTATGTCATGCATATCAATATTCAAATAGTATATCATGACACCAAAATTGGTATATTAGTACTGAAAAAGAAATATTGACATTGTAATATGCACAAATCCAAACTCAAAAGTTTAATATAAGGGAGATGGTAAATTACTCTCTTAATGCACTTCTAGTGCATTACGAAACGCACTTTCAAGTTTTAAATATAAGTCCTTCATAATTATACAAACATGCAGGACTGACGGGGCAGCACTACCTTCAATTTTTTTAGAAAACAATATACAGAACATGAAAAAAATATACAATACATAAAATATATTTAATGAAAATAATATATATAAATAAAACATAATATATAAACACATAAACAGTATCTATAAAAATAATATGTAGAATAGAAAAACAGTATATTAAACCACAAAGCAATATATAAGAATTAAAAAACAGAATACAAAATATATTCTTAAAAACAAATATATTTATAAATAAATAGTTTATAAAATCACCCAAAATAATATATAAAACATCAAAATTGTATATCCGACACATTTAAAAAAAATTAAAAGTCCATGTGCAACCAGTCAAAAATTGACCGTTTACCGGAGTGATATAAAAGTGAATTAAGCGTCTTGATTAGACATTTTTAATAAGAGCTGTCCAAACACGAAACTTTTCTCAAACTCATAATTTCCAAAAAAAAAACAAAAACTATTTAATCAATTTTATAAGGGAGCTGATACTGCGCAACGGTACTGTAGCGACACTGTAAACTGAAAACAAACAGTATATTAAAAATTCATTCGATAAAACAATATATATTTTAAAAGATAAAAATAGTATATAAAAACATATAAACTGAAAACAAACACTATATAAAAATTCATTCAGTAAACAATATATATTTTAAAAAATGAAAATAGTATATAATATATATAGAAACGTGAAAAAATAATGTCCGTCGCTACATGATCATTACAGTATCCATTTTCCATTTTAGAAACAGTACAAAAAAGACGCACGTGTGTACGAATTTAAACTTTCAATCCATTTATTAATTGGTTTTAACCACATACAAGTACTCTTTTTATCTTGTTTTTCTTAAATGGCTTTCGGTCGGCCTCTTGTACCGCTGAGACACATAATACCATTCGTACCACTTTTTTATTGTACCAGGCTGGCCACTGGTTGGATGAATCTCACACGTGTGAGACCAGGTACATGTGATTTGTGACACTCACTCCCAATTTCTTTGGGCTATTCAAATTTCTTCCTCTCAATTGTGGGAGTTTTTTGTTTCTTTTTTAAATAATTTTCTTCCTCTCAATTGTGGGAGTTTTTGATAAAATATTGAAGTTATTCCAAAGAAAAAAATCAAGTCACGTGAGATGGACATGAAATATAATAATATAAGGTATTATTGATAGTCCTCGGCTGTCTCAGCTTTTCCACCATGCTGCTATTCAGCTCAAAATATTAGAAAAATTAGTGGAAGATATTTTATAATTGCTGGCTTGTTGTAAAGTAACGCTCGAAAAATAACATTGTGTGAATTCGGAACTAAATTTTCTGACTGGAAACGTTCTTATATCATTGAAATTTAAATATGAATAGTGTGTCTCAAGCATTCATGTGATAAAAGGAAACTAGAATTTTACAATGACAAGACAATAATTAATTATATGTCATCATAGTAATTTGCAGGAGCATCACTATCATGCATTGATCTAAGCACAAAATTAAATTCTGACAATCATGTGCCAAAAAAACCTAACTCGCAACTTTAGTACGTACATTCAATTAAGAAGCTAGCTCTAAATTTTATAATAAAATGATGGTTAGGCTTATAAAAAGCATCAAAAAAAAATAAAAATAAAAAGAGGAGGACAAATGTGGGGGCGCCATAGAATTAGGAAAGGGGAGAAGCACATGGAGGGATAGTGAGTTTCCAAATATGGTAACAACATCAATACAATTATTTTTGGGTCCTTTTGTGGGGGCTCTTTATCATTATTTTGGTCACAATTTCACTAACCCTACAAATCTCAAAAATTTCACATACACCTTACAAAATGATGAATGGCCAGTGAGAGAAATTAGACATCTACATGAAGCGTAATAAGTTAATAACCAGTAAAGAGAGTGAAATGATAAAACATCAAATATTATTATTTTAGGGTTCATCCGTGGGCACTATCTCATGGGTACCCTGTAAAATTTAAAAATATCATATATAAACCCTACAAAAATGAGAAATATCATCTGAAGAGAAGGTAGGCAATAAGCTTCCAAAAATGGTAAAACGACAAATATTATTATTTTGGGGGTCCTTTGTGGGGGCAATATCATTATTTTTAGGTGAAATTGCGCATGCAACCCTACAAATGAAAAAGTATCATATATATCCTTACAAAATGAAATTTACCGTGAATATCCCCAACAAAATCACAAAAGGTCGTATATACTCTCTCAAACTGTAAAATAACATACTCAGAACATTTGAAATATCATGAGTACCCTACATAATATGAGAAATTTATTTATATATATACTCCCTTACTTCTATTTGCTTCAAAATATTTCCACACTGAATATATAACCATGAAGAGAGAATGTAGACAAAGTAAGAAGGGGTTAGGGTATATATATGATATATCATATTTCTCATACCTCTTAGGAGTATAGATGATATTTTTATCTTTATAAGGATGAAGGTGATAATTTGTCATCTTTTATAAGGGTATATATGATATTATCACATTTTTAGGATATAATGGATATTTTGTAGGGGTAAATATGAAGTTATCCCATATGTTTAAAATTAATTTATGGTGGGACTCTCTCAACGGAAAGGCCTCTTGGTGGGTTCCATGGATTCGCTGGAGTCATGGCTCTGCTCCAGGTAAGTTGCTTGTGATCTTCTCCCGTTGATAACACTGGAGATTAGTCTATTTATTTGAACATTTTTATATTTTTTTGAGATATAGATGTATAATTATTCACGTTATACACATTAGACATGTAAATGTTATTTTGAGTTCATTCGTAACATTATTTTAATTGCATATTAATTACATGAAGATTTAAGGTTTCTGAATCTGTTTAGGTAAATTATTTCCAACATAATAGGTGGGTAAAACTACGGATGAGACTCACAACAAATTCACCATAATTATTTTCAATAATGAAATGAAAACGTGACATATTGTAGTGGTTGATCTGCATTTAAATTTATAAATATATAATTGAAGATCATCATCAATTTTTGGACAAGAGACAAGATGTTCCTAATTAGTTATGTAGTTTAAAAGTAAAAATAAGAAAAAATAAGAGGTTCATAATAAAGTTGTCCGTTCGCAAAAAATGGAGTACCACTTGTGCAGCCGCCTGCTGGCTAATTTGGACTGAGCGAAACAAGAGGATCTTCACCGGTGGACGCAAATCTCATCAACATTTAGTCAAAGAAATCAAATGCCAGCAAGAGTTATATGGCTCAAATATTGCTAAAAAGGATTTTTTCATTGTTTATTTCCTAGATGTTTCTTCTTTTCATCTTTTTATCATTCATTGTAATTTGAGATTAGTTTGCAAATAGCAAACTTGATATACAAATACTCGCAGTTTCCCTAAAAAAAAAAGGTAAGTTGTCCGTTAAGACTATTCAAAAAAAGTTTACACTCAACTCTACATACTAGTTTTCCTCATTTACTAATATGAGCTGTAAAAAGTTATTTAGAACAGATTTCCTAGTTCAAGACTTTCGCATCGCAACACCTATAATTTTATGAAATTAGCATTATCCATCCCATTAGAAATTATTAAATTTCTATACATTTAGTTATAATTATTCAACCTCATATACTTTTGGTAGTACACATTAAAAAATTTCAAACTTCAAGCGTTCAAAAATGCCAATTCTTACAAATCTAAACATGCAATATTTTTTTTGTGAAAAAAATTATAAGGTTACTTCAAATACAACTGGAGAGCTGCTGTGTTGTCAATTACTGGAGGGATTCTCAATAATCCTATGTACTTATATTCCCTGAAGGAAAAGTAAAAAAATCATGTAGAAGTAGGGCAGGCTACAATGTTTGAGGCAAGGAGACCGGTCTCACCACACTTGTTTTGGATATGTTCTAGCATTAAATATCTACACCGGTTTCCTGAATTACATCATAAAATTATTTATTCTGCGAAACTAATATTATATTTTTATAGCGTGTTGGTATGCTTTCTTAAGTATTCATGAATATGTATTAATTAAAATGAATTAAAAATATTTTATAGCTTCTTTTTTACTTTATTTTTGAAAGAAAATTATTTTTGGCAAATATTTGTTCGGTCTAAAACAAGAAACTTATAAATAGAATTAACATCTTATAAATAAACTAACTTTAAAACAATTCATAATTTTTCACTCTTCATTTTTTGAAAAATATAATTTTTGACAAATAGTTCTCATTTTTAAAATGAAAATTTAAAAATTTATTGGGCTCTCTCGAACGATTTGATATTTCTTGATTTGAATCCTGAAATGAATTTTTCCTCTTGGACATTTAATTATCAACCCTGTCTATGTATTAGTTAATGGAGATCTCCAAAATCTTGCGTTACCCCACAACACCTGTCCGCACCAAAGAGGCAAATTTTTAAAACAGTCATTGATGGTTTTTTATTTTCTTCTTTTTTAATTTCAATACAACCTCTAATGTTTTACACAAGATATTTTACACAACATAACTTTATTTCACAAAAAAGTAAGACAGATCCACAACCAGCAACCATCTTCATTAATGGAGTTAGGCTCTCACAATACTATCACTATTTCTTCCCTGATATTTTGGGGTGAGGAAGGCAATTAAAGGAAAGGAAATGTGCAAAATAATACATCTCAACTCGTTATGCAACCTGAGCCAAGCCATCCAATCTAGATTCTAGATAGGGGTTTTCTTCTTAGGTGCTTGTGTTTTTGCATGCATATTTATTAATCAAAGTTTCTTTTTTAGTAAGTTTATTTCTCATGTTCATGCATGCATGTAGCAAACAAATTTTGTGACAAGGAGAAAACGGTGTGTCCAGATTGCTAAGACTGGAGAGGTGCAAAAAGATAAAAGTAGAAAGGTGACAGCCACTCTAGTGGATAGAGGAAAGGGGAGCAGGCTCCTTTTTCTGCTTGATTCATCTCCATCAATATGATAAACAAAACATTAAATAAATTATAAATAAATAATTTTTTTTTTTTAGAAAACCATAAACGATCATTTGATTCGATATTTTTAGAATGAGCTCATATATTCTCATCTATATTTTTAAATCAATCCTTTTAAACACGAAATTTAAATTATAAATAAATATTATTTTTTTTAGAGAGAACCATAAACGATCATTTGATTCGTTATTTTTAAAATGAGCTCATATGTCCTCATCTATATTTTTAAATCAATTCTCTTAAACACGGAATTTGAATTTCTCACTTATGAAAAAGTAAAGTTGGTATCATTATAAATATATATTCCTCTTTCTAAATTCTCTGAAATCCAATTAGTCTATCAATTCAAGGATATTTATGAATTTAGATATTTTTCAAAATTTAGTAAGATATAGTAGATATTGAGAGACTAAAATGTTTAATCAAGTGTGAGATTTCTCATTTCTAGAACATATTATCTATATGATTGCATCAAGATCCATACTATATATTAAATAATAGGCTTCACATTTACATAGCATGAATAAAGAAACCAAATACTTAATTGATTATTTTAGTTTCATTCCAGATATTTGCTTTGATCAAATTTTCAACTCTAACCTTTTTTTTTTTGATAAAAACGGAAAACTTAAATATTTCTCGCGTAATTTTATTAATCAAAGTTCAGTTATACAACCTCATTGATAATAGTTTTAGGTGATTTAAAGATAAAAAAACTAAATGAAATAAAGGAGAAAGAAGACAGCAAAAAAAAAGGGAGGAATTCTAACCTTTTCTTTATCTATCATTTATATGTTCTTTTTTTAATTTTTTTATTTTCAGGTAAATGACTATCTATATCCTTACGACTCATAAATTGAAGCCTCCATTGGACTTTGAAACCTCAAATATAATTTTCTTTTTGAATTTATTAGTTGTATGAATTATAATCAATCGAACTTATCCTATCTATTCATGCGACATAAACCATACATGATACCCGCTTGAAAATGTTGATTATATTCATATATAACCAAGAAATAAAATGATCGTGACCACTATTCATATATATATATATATATCTTTATATCCAAAACAGTAAAACCAACTTAATAATATCAAGCAGATCCTGACCGCAGGTACTGGGTCCAAAATATTATCCTCCCTGTTGATTAATTATGAGTTTTGGAAGTTAAATGCACATGAATAAATATATATTTTTGAAGGAAAAATAAATAGATTTTAATGTTCTGTTGTAAAAACCGCCCTGAATACCATGCGTTCATCTGAAAAAATTGTAAGCCAAGTCAGTAAATTTTTTTTAATGAAACTTGAAATATTTAATAAGTGTGATAAAATATTTCACATTCTAATGAGTACATAAAGTAGGGGTTTTGTAATGAAACTTGAAATAGTTAGTATGTGTGATAAAAATATTTCACTTTCTTCTGGTGAGTAAATAAATTTATTTGATTTTTTTTACGGAGAATCTAGCTATAGGAATCCTTAAATTGTTGAAACTCCACTTTCGTTACAAATGAGTGGATATCGACGTGAAGAACCAATATCATGCGTCACATGCAATACAACATAAAGTATATAAATTTATTCAAATTCCAACTTCCAAATTCCTAATACAAATCCATCTACCCATTAAATGAATCATTCACACTCTAGAAAACGAAAGAATAAAGGGAAAGAAAAGGTTGAATATATCTTGTTTGACATGCATGCATGTGTCTCCTCCTCTACAACTGCCTTTCTCTTTGAAGCCTTTCCCTTTCTCAGCATATTAGTTTTCCCTAAGGAAAATTATAAATTGCCCCCTCATTGTAACTTTCCCTAATTATCTAATTTCACTAGTTAATTAGAAGGCTTTCATTTTCAGAATTATTTACATGACTTATTTCTTTGTTCCCTAGAATTTTTCGTTCAAATAAGAATTATTTCGTAAAATTGCTATTATTTTTATCTCTTAGAAATAAATTGAAGAAATATATATATATATATTAAATGGTGTGAAAGGTGGTGGTGAGCATTTAAATTGGAGGGTGTGAGAGTCAAACTACGGCGCCGTTTTGTCATTTTGAATTGCTAATACTAACTACTATGTTTTTTTTTTAATGAAACTAGCTACTATATGTTCTAGAAAAAAATCCTTTTTACCTACAATGATTCATCAAACCTTATCTTTTATTTATAAAAATTAACTGCGGCTCTTTTATGTATAAAGATTGAACTGCGGCTCTCTTAAAAATTCTCTAGTTATTTAATATTCGTAAAAATCTAATGCTGAATTGTCAATATATGTAAAGAGATAATTAAAAATGAATAACTTGCTTTCAAACTAGCGGTAGTTAATGCTCGCTTCATTGAAATATAATTAGGAAAATGTGATATCACGACGGCACTGTAGTACGATGGATCACGACAGCATTGTAGATATATTGTTTTTGCACGTTTACATACTGTTTTACCATTTTTATATACTATTTTGTTATTTTATATACTGTTGTTTATTTTTTATTCTTTTACTTTTATATATTGTTTTCCCATTTTATATATTGTTTCCTCATTTTATATATTGTTTTCACTTTTTATGTATCTACTGTTATTAGAAACTAAATTATATATACTGTTATGTATATATTTGTTATTAGAAAATAAATTATATATATTGTTATTGGATCCGTCGTGATCCGTCGTGCTACAGTGCCGTCGTGCTCTATCAAGTCCCAATTGTTATGATACGAAAAGATTGCATGACATCAAGAGTTCATTTTAAACACAATCCATTTGATATAAAGAAATTATATTTGTTATTGAACTCGCATGTCAGCATCTTCTTTATTTTTAGTATTTGTCATTCCTAATTGTCAATGACTTTTTAAGCTAAATAAGTTTTTGTATCCAAAATTTTCTGGGCCCTATGTTTTACAAGTCATAAAAAAAAAGACAACTAATTTCAAATATGAGTATTTCCTTCAATTCGCATCTGCATTTAATTTATCTTCTTCATGTGTTTCTTCAAATCTTTCATAAACCTAAGTATGGTTAGAGCCCAAGTAGCCCAAATTGCTAGTAGAACCATTTAGCTATTTAAATAACTTTACTATTTTACAAAATGTGTAAGGTGAAACTTTACTGTCTCTTTCTTCTTCATCTTCATTACATTCATTCATTGTATAACAAAGTAGCAAAATGCTTATGTGCAAGGTTTTAAGATTCAGATTCAGCCGATTCGAATCAGAATATGCTAGTTCTGGTCCGATTAAAACTCAATTTTCACGATTATATGAAATTAAAAAAATTATATAAATTGTCACGATGTTTATCTGATTTCAATTCAGCTGATTCTAAATTGCTATCATGAGGGACTAATTCCTATTTCGATTCCGATTTTTCGAACCTTGCTTATGTCATATTATATATTGTAAACTGGAGGCCTATAGGGGGTTAAACTGGCCTAATTTCATGCGAAAGTGTGGATTTGATGAATACCAAATCTGTTGACGAAGTTCGGCGAGGTGGTTACGTAGCCTTAACTACCCGTTTACTAGCTAGCCGCCCTTACCGTGTTCACGAGTTGCCTACTCTCCAGGACTTGCCTTTCGGCTCCGATATTCACTAATCCAAATAGTGTTTCATTACACGATCTCGATCCACCGCTCGTCTTACAACAACCGTAACGAATCGATGAAACAGAACTTACCAATTGATTTCTTTCAATCTCACAACATACAACACAAATAACACTCGCTCACTAATTTCTCTCTAATCTCACTAAAGAATATTGAGTAAATTTTCTTAACCACCAGAGAGGGAGAGATCTGAATTTTCCTTCAATTTTCATTTTTTTTATTTAAATTTCACTATAATTGCCAAATATTCAGCTATCAAATCTGTCCAGATTTGTCTGCTGCAAAGATCTCCTTTTATGACCGACTTAGAAGCTGAATTTGAAATTTTGTAAATAGGGAAAGTTGTAGACCGCTCTGTTATATTTCCATAACTATATCACACGCCTTCATATGATCTACGGTGCGAGAGTTATAACCCAAATACGGAAGACGTGTCAGCAGATTCTGGGCTGATTCGGCCAATCTATGTCGCTTTGCTCCATTTTTATGTTTTGATCCAAAAAACAAACAAAAACATAAAGAGCTCTAAACAAGAACTCCATGACTCTCGCTCCTTTGAACAAAAGGCATCACGTCCGTCTTGATGAGTACTCTTAGAATGCCTTTCTAGAACTTGCGAGTTATCTGTACTAATTCATGATACTCAAAATATTATTAGTAACTCGTAATTATTTTAAACATCATCAAACTGAGAACAATAAACTCCCCTTTTTAATGATTTTCAAAATAATTCTGGAAAATACACAATATTTTATATCTTCTCCCCCTTTTTGAAAACAATCAAAAGGAATATCAAACGAAAAAATAAAGCCCCCCCTAAATAGATGCTCCTCCTTAATCCAATAACCCATTTAAAAAAAATCTTTAACAACAAATGATTTTTGTAACGAAAAATTCGTAAAAGAATTTAGTGTTTAGCAAAAAGTTTCAAATAGGTGATTTTACAACAAATTTTCTTCAAGACTAAATTTTATATATTGAGAAATCCTTTTTATATTATTGAAACATACATATAATCATCCAATGAAGTTTAAAAGCAATAGTTTCTAAAAGAAAATTGAGGAGAAAACATAAAGCACCGAAATATAATTTATAATGAGATAAAAATGAGAATTAGGTTTTGACAAGAATTACATAACCTCAACCAAGTATCGAAAAAATATGAGAAGATGCTCGTGACTTGGCGAAAATATCGTTGACTTCAATCAAACCAGTCCATTGATAACGGATCTCTCCGTTGTCATTTTTCTCTCCTGGAGTTTTGGCTGAAAAATTATTGCGTTAGTTCCGTTGGCAACGGCACTACAGGAATATAGCCGTTTGATTTGAAATGCTCACTAAGCCAACTCGATCAATTTCTTCACATGACCTTGATTTGCAAAAGACACAAGTCGCGTCGAATATCCAAATTTCTCTATTTGTTCCCATCAAGTTGCCCAAATTTTCTGTATCTAAAACAAAAATGTTCTCGACCCACAAGTTAGATCTGTCAAAGCAAAACTTGACCACAACTCCCCCTTAGAATAAGGCTAATTTAAATTGGGGAGAAATCGAAGCGTCTAGGTGAACTTCGATTTCTCCTCATTTAATGAGGAGTTGCTATCAACATTCCTATTTTTCCGCAACGACATATACTTCGGTGAAGTACTTGTTTGCGCAAAGGGCACTCCAAGGATATATGACCTATTTTGCAACAATAGTTACAAAACGTACAAGTGGGGCTCGAGGTATTATCAGTACTCTTCACGAAATGATTTTTATAGTGGAAAGAAAACTCGGCTTTCCTTAAACTCGGTTTGATCGACTTGTCACTAAAAACATTTGATTTTGAAAAATTATTTGACTTTGCAAAATTATTTGATTTTGAAAAATTATTTGATTTTGCAAAATTGTTTAAATTTGAAATTTTTTGTTTTGGATGTTCTTTAGTGTAATATTTGGGAGCTCGATTTTGTGATTCATTATATTGAATCTTTCTCGGGACATGTGTGTCGACTATTTCATAAAAATAACCATTTGGACCTCTTTTATAAAGTCGTTCGGTTGTGACACCAAGGTTATTTTTATGACTTTGCCGCTAATCGTGAAAATAGTTAAACCTATTGTTTTTATTACTAAAACTTTTAAAAGTTCGACTTTTAGAACTTTTACCCTTGGAATAGTCTCGGTACATAAATGTACTTCCTCTACTCTTCGGTTGATTGAGCTCCCTTTTTATTGTTTGGTCTTTAGGTCTTGAACAAGCGGGTTTAGTACTAATTTCTTTCTTGAACCAAAGACCAGTTTTATCATTTGGTTTTTGCTCTATTAATATGTTGTCTAAATCAAATCTATTTGTGACATTTCTGGCACAAGCAGACTTGAGGGATTTATTTTCACATTTTAAACTTACAAGTTCGACTTTTAAATGATTTATTTCGATTTTTAATTTTTCATATTGACAATTAATATTACTTAATTTCATTAAGTTTTTGAATTCTTTTAATTGTGCCTTGTATGATTTTACTGAGCACTCGGAATCGATTAACACTTGTTGAGTACTAACAAGATATTCCTGAAACCTATCAACTTCTTGTACTAGTTCATCCCTCGGTTCAAGTTCTACATTATTATTTAAATTGTTTGAACTTGGAACATGTACCGGACCAATTTAAATCAAGAGTAGGGTCTAGAAATACCTCACGACTCATGTCACGGAATGAACCTGAAGATGAAGTGTCGATGGAGGATATCGCGGGAGGAGAACTGGGTGGAGCTGGAAGCTGTCCTAGTCGAATCATTTCTTGTATCGCCCGTTCACACACCTCATCCACGGAAGGCAATGCGTCGAAAGAAGATTTCGTGGTCGGTGTCGGAGGAGCAACGCGTCCTTGTTTTCAAAACATTTCTTGAAAGGCTCGCTCGCATACTTCATCCATGGAAGGTAAGATTCCCGTCATGATCGTAAATACAAGTTTGTTTCAAAATTGAATCTGAAACGGTCTGTATTCCTGCTCCGATGCCAATTGTTGTAAACTGGAGGCCTATAGGGGGGGTTAAACTGGCCTAATTTCGTGCGGAAGTGTGGATTTGACGAACACCAAATCTGTTGATGAAATTCCGCGAGGTAATTGCACTAGCCTTAAGCACTCGTTTACTCGCTAGCGGCCCTTACCACGTTCACGAGTTGCCTACTCTCCGGGACTTGCCTTTCGGCTCCGATATTCACTAATCCAAATAGTGTTTCATTGCACGATCTCGATCCACCGCTCGTCTTACAACAACCGTAACGAATAGATGAAACATAACTTACAAATTGATTTCTTTCAATGTCACAACATACAACACAAATAACACTCGCTCACTAATTTTGTGAAAGGTACTGAAGAGACTTCGAACCTGACTTATTCATTTTGCAACTATTGTTGCAAAATAGGCCATATCTCGCTAGAGTGACCAATGCGTAAACCTGCTAATTCTTCAAAATTTGTTTGGATGCGTAAAGATAGAAACACTAGTAGCCCTACCTCCGATTTGGAGGTACCGAAGTCAACCTAGACGCTTCGGTAAGCTCCCACCCGATTTACTAAGCCATATTATAAGGGGGAGCTATGGGCAGGAAATCATATTAGTTAAATATTCTTATTTATTTTAACTAATATGCTTTCTTGTAGATATGTCTAAGTTCATCGTGTAAAACTGATCAGTGCTGTTTGGATAGTGGTTGTTCCCGCCATATGACCTGGGATAAGAGTAAGTTCAAGACCTTGAGACCCTTCGTCGGAGGAGATGTCACTTTTGGCAGGAATCAGAAAGGAAAGATCGTTGGCGTGGGTTCGATCGGCACAGGTAATTGGACATTAAAAAATGTCTATTTGTGGTAGGACTTAAACATAACCTAATTAGCATAAGTCAATTGTGTAATGCAGGATATGATGTGAAATTCAATAACATGAATTGTCATGTGATTCGAAATTCAGATAATATCACAGTTTGCATGGGAAAAGAAAGGGTAACCTTTATTTCTTTGACTTTCATTCTTTTGTGTCAGGCACTCATTGTCTGACTGCTTCGGAATCGAGTTCGCATCTATGGCATAGGCGACTGGGCCATGTATGCATGGACATGATTTCGAAATTATCCCATAAAGAACTAATTTTAGGTTTGCCATCACACAAACTTAAGCTAAATGGGTTATGCGATGCTTGTGAGCGTGGTAAGCACTCTAAGTCATCGGGTTTTAAGTCCAAAACCGTGGTCTCGATGAAGCGCCCCCTCGAGCTTCTTCACCTCAACTTGTGCGGCCCCTTGAGCGTCTCTAGCCTTGCCGATAAAAGATATTGTTTTGTAATTGTTGATGAGTACTCTCGCTTTACTTAGGTTTATTTCTTAATTCATAAGAATGAAACTTGTGATATGTTCATCAAATTTTGTTCCCTTGTAAAAAATGAATGAGGTACCACTATCATTACGGTTCGTAGTGATAATCAAAAATACAAAGTTTGACGACTTTTGCTCAAAAAGGGATATAAACGTGAGTTTTCCGCTCCACGTACTCCACAACAAAATGGGGTAGTAGAGCGTAAAAATCGCACTCTTATTGAGCTTGTCCCTACCATGTTAAATGAGCATCCCACTCCGAAATACCTTTGAGCTTAGGCAGTTAACACTGCTTGTCATGTCGCGAATTGCGTCAGCCTAAGGTCAATTTTGAAACACCTTATGAATTATGGTACAGACTCAAGCCAAATATCTCCTACATGAAAATTTTTGGTTGTAAATGTTTCATTCTTGATGAGTCTAATAAACTTGACAAATTTGATTCGAAGCCTAACGAAGGTATATTCATTGGATATTCTAATATAAGTAAAGCGTATAGAGTTTACATTAAATCTTCACGGATTATTGTTGAATTCGTGCACTTGCACTTTGATGAAACTAAAAATGGGGCCGAGAAAGGTGTTTCTTTGACAGATACAGGTACAAGTGGCGGATTGACGAGAGCAAATCAACCGAATATTATCGAGCTCAACCTTGGTGATCCAACTTTAGATGGACCCGATAATACCGCCACATAAGTAAATCAACCGAATGGTGACAACTCGACTCAACAAGCTAAAAAAACTAATCAAGTCGACTCTCAACCGATTATTCAACCCGAGCCGGAACAAACCTCTTATCAAATTTCGGAAGTTTTACGAGAGGTATCCGCACATCCGTTAACAAATGTGATGGGAGACCCACGAGAAGGAATTAGAACCCAATCCGGAACAAGAAACCTAGTCGCCGTTTGTGCCTTCTTATCTCAAATCGAGCCCGAATCCTTCAAGGAAGCTATGCACGAATTTCTAATACAAAAAGGCAAAAATTATCTCCTTAATACTGGTTAAAATAGCTCTAATTCCTTGAGTGAGATTAGTGAAGCTTTTGAGCGTGTTGCTCTTGTTTGGTTGTTGTGATTTGAGATCGGTTGTAAGTTGATTGTTCCACCGGCCGTCAAGGTGTTGTAAGGCGACGGTGGTTCGAGGTCTTGCATGATCTTGTTTGTTAGTGATAAATGGAGCCGCAAGGCAAGTCCCGGAGAGTAGGCAACTCGTGAACGCGGTAAGGGCCGTTAGCGAGTAAACGGGTGGTTAAGGCTAACGCAACCAGCTCGCCGAAATTCGTCAACAGATCTGGTGTTCGGTATTGAGTTACTTTCTCTATTTACTTTAATTTCCTGTTTACTTAATTTACTTTATCAATTAGAATTTAAACAACCATCAACAAAAGCCTAAAAATAATTAAAAAATAAAAACCCTAAAAATTAGTATAATCTTCATACTTCCGCACGTAGTAGACTCCCTTATAGATTTCCAGTATACAACATTATATTATTAGTAGAATACTCATCTAGTCATTGAAGTGACACTATTCTCTGCTAAATATTAAGATGAAACTATTTTACTCTTATGATGAAAAAGAAACAAAAATTGTAATGAACCAAAAACTTTGCATGTGGCGTATACTGGCATAAGTGAATAGATTTCTTAGAAAAATACAATTATAAATCGTGTCACATAATGATTTCTCATACATATAATTTCTTTTACTAAATCATACAAATAATGTCTTGTTGACTTTATAGTTTTTATTTTTGAGAACTCGTGACAATTATAGTACCTAGAAATATGGACAGATATAGCTCATGCATGGCCACATTAAATGTCCCAAGCGTGTGAAACTAGAATTTCTAAGTAATAACTAGTTGTTGATACAAAAATAACTCTTACAAAAAGAGTTGATTGCTTGCATTCAAGGCCTATTAGTTGAATAGTATTTGAAGAAGTTTGGAAAAACTTTCAACCTAGCCTTGAACTTTCTTTTTTGGTTAAATTTTAGTTTCAAAACATTTGAAAAAGAAAAAAAAATTCCATGATCCATTTAAATACTTAATCTTAACCATTCATCAAGAACAAAAATTAAGCTACTAAAATCAAAAAAATAAAAATTAAGCAACCAGTGGAGAATACCTACACGCATATATATACTTTACATGCAAATAATGCATTGTTGCTTTTCCATTCAAACCCTATAATTTGTTGATTCTTTCCATTTCATTAGTACTGGGGATCTCCCTTGTTGGTGATCCTGTCTAGCAAAAGATTGGAGAGGAAGGGATATGTCCAGTGTACAAAAAATGGAGGCCAGTTAAGCATGGAATGTGAAAATTTTGAATATCTGAAGTTTGAACATGGAATTTGCAGTCAAGATTTTGGCCTGTACATTTCTGTTACAAGAAGATTATGGTACAAGTTTGTTTACTTACCTTACCAGTCAAATTTGTACAAGTTTGTAACCTTGAAGATATCTTTTGTTGTTTAGACATGAAAATTAAAAGTGAGAAAAATAATTTTATATTAGATACAAATTGGAAATGCGGATAGTGTTATTTATGTTTTTAGATCTATTTCTATTTTTTTTTTCTAAATTATAGTTTGTCGTCTTAAGGAATTTAATAACAGAGATTCTTTTCAATTTCTTGAACAATGAAGGAGATTTTTTTACTTTTGGGCATAAAGGATAATATTTGTTACAAATTTCCTTATATTGTTGTGTGATTATTAATTTCATGTTTTTCTTCTTTGTTACAAGTAAATTTTAATTTGTGCAAAATCAAATCCGAATGTATTTTTGGCCCTATTCCAAAAAAGAATGAGAGAATATTTTCCTTCAAAAACAAATAAAGAAATGCACCTCCTTATCCACTAGTTTGACTGTACTAAACTAAAATAAAAATAAAATAAAATAAAATAGAATAAAATAAGAACTGTGTTTGTTCCCATAGGTGGAAACAAGATTGAGACATGAAAATCCAACCACTTAAATTAATCATGTAAAATCCTACTTTTTTGAAGTTATTTGAATGAATGACAGGAATCCTATGTTCAAACAACCATTTATTATTATTATTATTATTATTATTATTATTATTATTATTATTAGAAAATTTGGAGAGGTTATCCCTCTTCCCGATTCATTTTTTGTAATAATTATTATGATTTTTTGAAGGAATGTAGGCGATAGCCTACCTCAAAATTTTCATTTCAAACCAGTTTGTTTACACGCTATGGTCCTCGACCCTGTAGCCCTTTAGATTAAGATTACAGTACTAATGAAAGATTGAACGTAAAAAAACAATTGAAAGAAGAAAGAAGACGCCGGACTAGAAGAATATCCGCCATGAGTGCCTAACAAAGAGCTTCCCATTGCCCTGCCTGCGCCCATGCCCTTCCGAAGATGATTGTTGGATTTATGGCCATATCATCATCATCTTTTTTCTTTTAGGCGTACCCAAAACGGCTACAAAAATTTTCATTTAAGAAAATAGTTGCTACATCATCAGCATCATCATCATCACAATCAAATTCATGAAACATTCAAGCTATATATCTCCTATTTATCTTGATAATACACTTTCTTTCAAAGAAACATAAAGGCCCATTAATCTATCACTCATATTCTTTCTATCTGCTTGTTTGAATATGGCCTTCTTTGGTAGGCCCGTACCTTCATAATCCAATCCTGAAACAAAGCCTGTCTATTTCCAGCAAAAACATGCTCTTATTTGGAACTCTGTCAGCTATCAATTATTTCCCCTACACACACACAAAATCAGCTTGAATTATTATAATGTACATGGAACACACACACAAAATCAAATGAATTATTATAATATACATGGAACGCAGACACACATACAATGAATATAGACACAGACTGAAGCAGATAGACACAGAAGAAGATTGGATTATTATAGTATACAAGGAATGCAGATTCAACAGAAGCAGATTGGATTATTATATTATACAAGGAACACAGGCACACACACATGCATATTGTCATGAAACGGAGCAAGAATTCACCTAGTATATAACAAAGCCAAACAAATTGACCATAAAGTTTGGACACTTTCAATATTTAAATATACATTTTTTCAAAGATTAATTAGACAAAATAATGGCTAAGAGTAGGGTTGCAAACCAATCGAGTTCGAGCAAGCTGGACCCAGCTCTAACTAGACTTGTTTTTGGCTTGCGCCAGCTCGACTTGAAATAAGATTTTATTATCAAAACTCGTTTGACTCGAATTGACAGCAAACTCGTTTGACTCGACTCGGCTCGAAATCACAATATAAGATGATAGTGATTTGATATGTTGGACCTATTTTATTAAACAGGCTAAAACATGGCCCAACTCGAAATAGTTTCGAATTTATTTCGATCGAGTTGATACCAGCTAGAACTCAGCTCAACTCAATTTCGAGATTCAGTTGACCTGCAGTCGAGCAAGATGATATCGGGTTTTTTCTCGAGTCGAACACAACAAGTTAAATTTGTAGCACTACTTTAAGAGTGTTTCATCATCCAACTAACTTTTTCACTAACTTGTGGACCAAGTCACGAATCAGTTCAAGCCCAAAGTCAATGAAAGATTACTGAAAGAATTAGTAAATCATTTTGTGAATATAGATATACTTCACTGAATGGATAATCAATTGTAACATGTGATCAAATAGTGTTTTTTTATACTTTCTTAGGTAGAAGGGAATAACCTGACTAACAAGATAATCTTAAATATGTGAAATGTTGGAGCGTATCAATCACATCACAAAAATATAAAATATATAAAACACAGAAATATAAAGGAAAAAAGAGGTAGAAAACAATGTACAAAAGATCGAAAATTTTATATCACAACCGACTCATTTCTTATGCAGCAACAATTCCACATCATAACAATAACAAACAAAAAAAAAAAAAAATTAAACATCCTTCTTCTCCCGACAATTCATTTCCCACTTTCTCTTTTCAATCAAATACAGAACTAAACATGACTTTTAATCAGTTCATGCCATTTGTTTGTTTGTTAACCAACAACCGATCCGCTCTTTCTCCATCAACTGGAAAGGAACTGGCGAGGAACTTACCCACTTCAAATGGAGATGATGCAGGCTTGCTTTACCCTCTCCTTTTTCTCTCATTCCTTCTTCAAGCAGTAGATGCAAGACTTAACCTTCAAGAAAACCAAGAAAGAAAATGCACAGAATAAAGAAAACAACGCAAATTTTGTAAGATTAAAAATGTAATGCTAAGTTGAGGATTTTTGAGTTGGAAATTACGTGCCTTAGAGGTTTTTCAGGAGTTTCGGAATTAGAATTCGAACCTGCTGTGTGGGCTTTAAGAGCTGCCTCTATAGTATTGCTTGGCTAAGCATTTTTTAATTTTTTTTTAAAAAAGAAATAAAAAAAGAAAAGAGGTAAAACATTTCAGACAAGAAGGTTAAACCGTTAATATACATAGAAGACGAATATAAGAAATAAACGGTCTAAAATATATTAGAAAAAGAAAATAAAAGATGTACCTCTTTAACAGCACTTCCATTCTCGTTCAAATCTCCAATCGTCACCAACTCAACCGACTCGACCCGTTTCAACCCGTCATCGCCAGCTGGCGACCCGTTTCGACTCTCACCGCCGCCGGCTGGTGACCCGTTTCGACTCTCCCCCACCCGTTTCTTACAAGGACTCATTCTTTCTTCACTACACCCCTCACAGATCCTCCTCTTTCCTTTCCCAGCTGGCAACCCGCTCCCCTCTTCCCCTCCGCCAGCTGGCGACCCATTCTTTCCTATACTACCGCCAGCTGGCGAACCAGTTGACAATCTCTTCCCAGGCCGTTGGCCATCCGGCTCGCCACTCCCCTCAACCATCGGCCTCTTCCCAAGATTCCTTCCGCCAGCTGGCGACCCGCTCCCATTCCGTTCCGTCCCTCCGCCAGCTGGCGACCCGCTCTCCTCCGACCCCGGACTAACAGACGTCCTTTTCCCCGCACCAGCGGGCCTAACAGGTCTCGGCCTCTTATACCCCTCAGGAAACACAAAATTAGGAATGTTTTTTCTCCTCAAATGACTCACGAAGAGTTCCATTTGAGGTTTCCAATACAGATAACTGAAGACGTCGGCGCGGAACTCGTCGACGGTGTCGCGGATGTCGAACTTGAGCTGACCGGCGGCGGCGGGGGCAGCGGAGTCGTTGCGGGCCAGGCCCATGAAGTACGCACAGTGGGGCAGCCGCTTGGACGGGTCGGTGAATTCGGAAGGGTACGGGTGGCACTGGAGTTGTTGGGATGTGTCCCTCTCGATCTGGGGGGAGAGAAGATGATGGGGAAATAAATGTGAGAATGGTTTGTGGTGGTTGTGAGTTGTGTTGTGTTTGAACGGAAATGTAATAATTTATGTATTTAATTATTTTACAGTTTTTAGTTATATTTTGTACGTCTATTAGTTATTTCTCGATCTGGGGGAGAGAGAAGATGATGGGGAAATGTGAGAATGGTTTGTAGTGGTTGTGAGTTGGGTTGTGTTTAAACGGAAATATAATAATTTATATATTTAATTATTTTACAGATTTTAGTTACATTTTGTACGTCTATTAGTTATTTCTCGATCTGGGGGAGAGAGAAGATGGGGAAATGTTAAAAGGACAAGAATATTTCGTAGCGGTCGTGAGAAAATACGTATCTTTTGGAATGTTAGAAAAAAACTAGTTTAAATGTTCAATTTATGGGTTAGAAAACAAACAGATAAACCCAAAAAAAGAAGGGAATTTGCAAAAAAAAAAAAAAAAAATACATTATGCCGAAATTTCAAAAAGGCCCTGCTTTAAGTTAAATATTATTTCTTACTAATTAACTTTAAAAAATCTTATTCGAGAGAGAAAAATGTTGATTTTATATTTAAAACTTGTTTTTAGGTAGTTAAAGTATAAAAACTAACGGTGTTAACTCCTAATTAACGGCAGGGGCTTTTTTGCAATTTTGGCAATAATGTAGGGGATTTTTTGCAAAATTCCTAAAAAGAAGCCAAGGCAAATCAGATCCTTCGTTCGTTTTTTAAATTCGAAACACAATTTACGACCCAAAAAAACCCTAAACCCTAAAAAACTAATCACCTAAACAACATCTCCAAAACCAATACCTTGAGGGTGAGCTGTCTGAACCTCGATTCGACCCACCCCTTCCACAACCTATGATCTTCTTCATAAGCCGCCACGACCTCCACTTGCAGGTAATTTTTATAAACCTCGAAGAACGGGAACGGCTCGAACAGCCCTCGCCAGCTGGCGTTGTTCAGCTCCACCGACTGTGTTGAAAAGGGAAAGGAAAGGAAAAAATTGTGGCTCGAAGAAAAAAAATCGAATTAATCATTTTCCTCGCATAGAGAATAATGAATTATACTAAAAACTAATAAATAAATAAATAACTACTTTTTTGTTGAAAATAATACCCAATATTTAACCCTACTTAGAAGGATCAAGCGGTCAAACAAAACATGCCGCACAACATCATCAAAAAAGCATGATGACATCATGACAAGGCCATGCTGCCATCATGCTTTCGGGTAATTGAAATAACAAAATTATAGCAGATGTGATTAGCATGCTCAAACTGCTCACTCATCACCCTCAACGTACTCGCGCTCACATTATAACTACTATTCATGCACGGGTACGCAGGAGTTATAATCGGCATTAAATGCTTCTTATCCCCGTGATATTTCCTCGGATCCCACACCGTGAACCCCAGTTCTTGATTTTCTTGGATCTCAGTCAGCATGATGAAAGCATGATGTCATCATGAACAGTAGTTATAATGTGAGTGCCAGCACGCTGAGGGTCACACGCGAGCAGTTCGAACAAGCTAAAGATCAAATCAAATGGTTAAACAAAAAACACTACAGAGTATGCACAAAAAGCATGATGACAGCATGACACGGTCTACGGTGCTTTGCACTATAGACCCTGTCATGCTGCCATCACGCTTTTCGTTCATACTGTGCAGCATTTCAGTCAAAAAAAATAACAAAATTACCCGGCAAACTTCATTCGCATGCTCAAACTGCTCACACATAACTCTGAGCGTACTTGCGCTGACATTATAACTACTATTCATACAAGGATAAGCCGGGGTAATAATCGGCATTAAATGCTTCTTATCTGTGTGATATTTCCGTGGGTCCCACACAGTGAACCCTAACTCTTTGTTCTCTTCTATCTCGGTCAGCATGACGGGGTTGGGCCAGCGCCACTGGGTGAAGACGCGGAAAAACCTCGCGACCAGCATGGACGGGGAAGCTTTCGGGAAGAGCTGGCACACGCGCGCCACCATCAGGGCCCAGTTCACGCCGCCTAAGTAGCCTGTCACCTGGTTAAAAAGGAAATTTGTTTGGAATTATGAGGGGCAAAATGGTCATTTTGAAAAGTTGTAATGGGGAGGGAATAGGAATTGTTGGGTGAAAAGACAAATTCGGCCTTTATAGTTGGGATATTACACAGGTATAATCAACCAAATCTCGAGTTTTTGATCGTGTTAATTCCTCTGGTAATTTAGTTTATATATATGATATGTGAGTTAATTTTAATTTAGTATTATGTGATACGATAATGATAAAAATTATGATTTAAGAATGATATATTGCTTACGTTATTATTATTATTATTATAATTATTATTATTATTATTATTATTATTATTATTATTATTATTATTATTATTATTATTATTATTATTATTATTATCATTACATATGAACTTACATTAGAATAAACGCCTCTTCGCTTAGCCCAATACTTCAAGCACCGCAGCGTCGTACGAAAATTCTACAACAAAAAACAAACAAACCCATCGTCACAAACTGCCTCAAAAAACAAAATTCCAAACTCCAATTCTTTCTTTTTTCAATTTAACAAATAATAATAATAATAAAGAAATCCTGTTCATATGATAACTTTGACATGAGGCACGAGCCGAAGAATCTGGTCGGCGACTCTACACCCGTTTAAACTGCGCGACGTCGCTTCATCCACGTTGCACAGCACCGATTCTTCCGATATATTCAAATCCTGAAAAATAATAATTATTATTAAATAGGTGAATGAAAATAATAAATAAATATGAAGGAAAAACTTGATTCGGAGAGATTATATGTGCAAATAGGGGTATTTTTCAAAACATGGAATAAATGAATGAATGAATATGAAGGAAAAACTTGATTTGTGGAGATGATATGTGGATATATAGGGGAATTTTTAAATTAAAAAAAAAAAAGAAATAAATAAACATGAAGAAATTTTTTTGATTTGTAGAGATTATATGGGCGTATATATGGTTTATCGTAATTATTCGAGAATAACTATCTTTTGAAATATTCAAAAAAAATACTTTAAACTTTCCATCTAAGTCATAAATACTACAAAAACCAGGGTGTTTTTTTCAAATCCACAATTTATTTATTTATTTCTATTTACGACCTGAGGGACGATTAGAAGTGACACGCTGGCGTAAAGAAGGTCGATTGAAATTCCACGGAATTTGAACTTCATGACTGGTACGTGAGCGTCCGGTACCGGCTGGAGCTCTGATACTTCTTCATTTTCCATCAATATGTCGTGCAGAATTATGAAAAAATCCTCCTGATTAAAAAGGTAAAAGAGAAATAAGAAAAGGAATTTATAATGACTTAGATGGAATTCCTGTTGAGGGTTTAGTAACAAATATAACTAAGTATTGGTTGAGAAGAATTGAAAAGAGAGGAACTCAAATTGAAAGAAATAAGAAAAGGAATTTATTATGACTTGGGTTGATTGTTGAGATTGGAACGATAAGTTGATGTGCGGGATTAAATTTAAGATATGATTATGAGAGGAACGCAAATTAATATGTCGTGCAGTGTTATGAAAAAATCCTCCTGATTTAAAAATAAAAAAAGAAGTAAGAAATGAATTTTGTTGTAATTGTAAGAAGGGAATAGATTTGAGGGGACAAAACGGAAAAACATATTTTATTGTAAATAAGTATTAGTTGAAACGAGGAAACTGATGTAGATGATTGAGATTGAAATAATAAGTTGATGTGTATGATTAAGAATTAAGATCGAATTTACTGAGAAAAACTAATTAAATGAGAAAAAATCAAATTAACTGAGAAAAATAAGAAGAAAAAGGTACCTCTCTATTAACATAAGAAGGTCCAACACATAATGTATCAATATCCGCTCCAGGCCCATGTACCTTCCAAAATTAACAAACAATTACTTTACTCTTATTCTTTAATCATAATAATTAAATAATATTTTTGGATGAAAAATGAAATTACTCCAAGTCTGTAGGACCCAAACGTAAAAATGACAGCGTTCGCATCTTCGAAAATTTGTTCAGTGTAGCCTCTCTGTTCGGTCAGTTGCTTCACCCAATCCTTGCATATCTGAAACAATATAATAAATATAAATAAATATTTGAAAAAAATACCCTCAATTAATGGAAATTGCACAAAAAACGCTTTTTAATTCTTCAGGAAATTGAAAGGTTGTTACATTAACATATTTAAATAAAACCCTTGTGTACTTATCTAACATGCAAGGACCTTTTATGGTTTTGGGGAGAATGGAGAATTTTTTCGCATAATTTCAGTAAAAAATAAGCATTATATTTATTTATTATTTACCTTTTCAATCTCTGAAAGAACCTCTTTTCTTTTAATAGCCTCTTCCTCACTCTCATAAAGTCCCGCCTCTACCAAAATCTGCAAAAAATAAAAATAATAAAATATTTGAATAATTTCTTTCTTTTTGGTTAAAAAACAAAACAATCTGTCTTTTTGCCAATGAATTGCTTAATTATCCAATATATATTGCTTATAAATCACCAAAGGGTACATTAACAACATTAAATTACTAATTCACTAACAAAAAATAAGAAAAGAAAAATACTGCATTACCAAAAGTTATTCCTTTCTTTTTGGCTAAACTAGCAAAACAATCTATGTATTTTTGTCAATTAATCACTTAATCTTCCACTATATACATTCAAAATGGTATATTAATATATATAAATTATTTAATCATGTACCTTTTCTAGCTCAGCAGTTCGCAGGAGATCTCCTCTTGTGGGACCCGCAAGAGAAATAGGTCTCGTAATTCCGAACTGCTTTTTCGGAGCCGAACTCTCAGTTGTACTTTCACAACTCTGCACCATTTTCCTCTTTTTTTTTTACAGAACAAACCCTAGATAGATAATAATAATACTACTTCCAATAGACCCTAAAGAGCCCGATTTCATAACACAATTTAGGGAAAGAGAGAGATGTTTGCTCAAATGATGGGTTATTGTCAGTAATTGTGGTTAGGATTTGGGCAAATTGGACGGGAAAATTGGTTCTGAAAGTGTAATTTTTGTGAAGTTCAGGAAAATTGGAAGGAAAACACCCAGAAAAAATCAAAAACCTAAACCCCAGAATACTATTTAATCGAAAGATTTAAAAACCAAACACAACCCTAATCAGCACCAATCTATCGACCCAACTAGAAGATCAATCAATCAAACCCTAGACACAACTCTCCGCCACAAAAAAAACCGAAAAAAACTCCAGAAAATTCAGATGAAATTACCACCAAATCAAAATCCCTAAAATCGAAAAAACGGAAAGGAACTCGAATTACAGAACTCGAATTGATGAAAAGCATACGGATCTAGTTTCCAGAGGCGAGATTACGAATTTGCGAAGCTCTGAATCGATGAGAAAAATACGCGATTTGCGTAAAGAGAAGAGAGAGAGAAGATTGAGGCTCTTAATTTTTCTTTACAATTAATTTTATTAATCGACTGTAATAAAAGGCATGTGTGAATGATAAATTAAGAAAAAACGAATTAGTATCTAAACCCAGTTCACCAATAACACATTCATTCCCATTTGTAATTCCACATAGGTTCAATACACCGAGTGCAGTGGCATATTTATTGCCCATACTCAATCAGTGTAATTTATGTAGCGGGTCAGTATCCGAGTTTAACTTCTTTTTAATGACTCGCTACAGGGACGAGTACATGAAATAGATTATTGAATATTCTGTTTAGGAACGTTCTAATTGGGATAACTGCACCGAGATTCGTGCACAATAGAAAAACGGACGGCTCAGGTTGCAATTAGGAAGAGTAATTAGGAAATGAGGAGATAAACAGCCGTTAAAAAGCCATTAATTATATTCATTAAATCATTATTACTACAGATAAATTAACAGCGGTCCGGTCTTCAAAGCCGGCTGTAATTTTAGATTTTTCGAGGGGTTATTTGTGAAATTTAGTTGTAAGGCACAGACCAGAATTTCAATCGGACGGTCAGAAAGAAGTGTGTATAATAATTTGACGGATGAGATGATTCATGATGTGTCCAGATCTGATAGGTGTAATATCGTCAGATTTTTCTTTAAGTGATTGATTGTTTTATCTATGAGGCGTATGACTGATTAATTAGCCTCATCATTCACTGTATGGCACACGTTTTATTGTGAAAAGCTTCATTATTGTTTATGAATATTTTTGAAAAACTTCCTATATTGATTTTTAAATAATATAATCAACTAATATGTATCATTCTTCTTTCTTCCTATTTCTTAAAATTTACTAGGATATAATGCTGATTATATTTTAATAATTACATGAAGTATTTTGCTATTTTTATAAACAAAAGGTTCAGAAAAACAATACGTTGCCCATCATATCATATCCATTACTACAATCGTGCATAATTCAGGAGTAATTTCTAACTGCCACAATAAAAAAAATCCTAAAAATAACCCAAGAGCATGAAAAAAAAGCTACTACAAAAATACCATATTTCTTCAACCATTCAGAAATTCCATTAAACAAAAACCAAACTGCAAAACAATCAGAACTCCAAACATCCAAAGTTTACACATCAAACCCCACAAAAGCACCAATTGGCATTACATCATCCATTGCAAACAAACAACCAAAAACAGCACAAACCACAAACCACAAAACAAACTGAATTATACAAAAAGTATGTACTGAAGAAGAAGAAGAAAGCAGAAAATCACCAAACTTCAATCCATTAAAACATGATAGAAGGTAATTATCCATTAATAACCCTGATCATAGAGATAATCGCCAAGCCTCTCGACAACGATGTTGCACTGGCCTGGAGTCATTGGCTCGTCGTAAACACAAAATTAGGAATATTCTTCCTCCTCAAATGACTCACGAAGAGTTCCATTTGAGGCTTCCAATACAGATAACTGAAGACGTCGTCGCGGAACTCGTCGACGGTGTCACGGATGTCGAACTTGAGCTGACCAGCGGCGGCGGGGGCAGCGGTGTCGTTGCGGGCCAGGCCCATGAAGTACGCGCAGTGGGGCAGCCGCTTGGATGGGTCGGTGAATTCGGAAGTGTACGGGTGGCAATGGAGTTGTTGGGATGTGTCCCTCTCGATCTGGGGGGAGAGAAGATAATAGGGAAATGTGAGAATGTTTTGTAGCGGTTGTGAGAAAATACGTATCTTTTCGAATGTCAGAAAAAAACTAGTTTAAATGGTCAATTTATGGGTTAGAAAACAGATAAACCCAAAAAAAGAAGGGAATTTGCAAAAAAAAAAAAAAAAAAACATACATTATGCCGAAATTTCAAAAAGGCCCTGCATTAAGTTAAATATTATTTCTTACTAATGAACTTTAAAAAATCTTATTAGCGAGAGAAAAATGTTGATTAATATTTAAAAAGAAGCCACGGCAAATCGGCTCCATCGTTGGTTCCTTACATTCGAAACACAATTTACGACCCAAACAAACCCTAAACCCTAAAAAACAATCATTTAAATTCTAAACAACGTCTCCAAAACCAATACCTTGAGGGTGAGCTGTCTGAACTTCGATTTGACCCACCCCTTCCACAGCCTTTGATCTTCTTCATCAGCCGCCACGACGTCCACTTGCAGGTAATTTTTATAAACCTCGAAGAACGGGAACGGCTCGAACAGCCCACGCCAGCTGGCGATGTTCAGCTCCACCGACTGTGTAGAGAAGAAGAAAGGAAAAAATTGTGGCTCCAGGAAAAAACAATTATCATTTTCCTCGCATAGAGAACAATGAATTGAATAAAATTTAAGAAAACAGAAATAAAAAGATCATTTTTTTTGCGAATAATACCCCAATGTTTAACCGTACCCCAAGGACTGTTTATGTTCGCAACTTGTTTATTTTAACAAATGAAGCAACATAGATAGAATCAAATATTATATGACAGTCAGGCCGAGTAATATTCTATTTTAATTGTGGAACTGGATTTGAAATATTAGACCTAAACACCATGTAAATTTGTCTAAGTTTATTAAAATGCTACACAGCATGATCAAAAAGCATGATAACAGCACCACAAGGTCTTCGGTGCACAAAAAAGTCTCTAATTAACTATAATCAATTGTAATATTTACACTACGGACCATGTCATGTTGCCATCATGTTTTTTGTTATACTGTGCAGCAATTCAGGCCAAATTCACAAAACAAAAACAATAAAACAACAAAATTACCTGGCAAACTTTATTCGCATGCTCAAACTGCTCGCACATCACCCTCAGCGTACTCGCGCTGACATTATAACTACTATTCATGCACGGGTACGCAGGAGTTATAATCGGCATTAAATGCTTCTTATCCCCGTGATATTTCCTCGGATCCCACACCGTGAACCCCAGTTCTTGATTTTCTTGGATCTCAGTCAGCATGATGAAAGCATGATGTCATCATGAACAGTAGTATAATGTGAGTGCCAGCACGCTGAGGGTCACACGCGAGCAGTTCGAACAAGCTAAGATCAAATCAAACGGTTAAACAAAAAATGCTACACAGTATGCACAAAAAGCATGATGACAGCATGACAAGGTCTACGGCGCTTTGAGATGTAGACCCTGTCATGCTGCCATCATGCTTTTTGTTCATACCGTGCAGCATTTCAGGTAATTGAAATAACAAAATTACCTGGCAGATGTGATTGGCGTGCTCAAACTGCTCGCACATCACCCTCAGCGTACTCGCGCTGACATTATAACTACTATTCATGCACGGGTATGCAGGAGTTATAATCGGCATTAAATGCTTCTTATCCCCGTGATTTTTGTGCGGGTCCCACACAGTGAAACCTAACTCTTCGTTCTCTTCTATCTCGGTCAACATGACGGGGTTTGGCCAGCGCCACTGCGTGAAGACGCGGAAGAATCTCGCGACCAGCATGGACGGCGACGCATTCGGGAAGAGCTGGCACACGCACGCCACGAGTAAAGCCCAGCTCACGCCGCCCAAGTATCCTGTCACCTGTTGGATAAAGGGCGAAATGGTCATTTGAAAAGTTAGTAAGGGTCTCTGGCAGTGCATTTATTCCTTTTTTATCTGCGCCTGATCAGTGCACGTCGTTTCAAATATGCTTTGTTTGATTTTTTTTTGTATTATTGTTATTATTCATATTATTGTTATTAGTAATATTATAATTATTATTTTATTTTTAATTTTACGTGTTGAATGAATAAAATTGTGAGGGGCAAAATGGTCATTGTGAAAAGTTGGCAATGGTGTTTTAGCATTACTATTTGTTAAGTTATGGAGTGGATGTGCACTGTTTTGTGAAGTGAGAGGACTGAAAAAGTTACAATGTGTACTAGTACTAGTTTGAATAGAATTAAGGTACATGGATTAACATGCATTTATCCCTTTCTGATTTGCACCTGTATCATTTCACATATACTTTTTTGAATTTTTGTATATTATTATTATTATTATTCTTATTATTATTATTCTTATTATTATTATTATTACATATGAACTTACATTAGAATAGACGCCTCTTCGCTTAGCCCAATACTTCATTTTTTGAATTTATTATTATTATTATTATTATTATTATTATTATTATTATTATTATTATTATTATTATTATTATTATTACATATGAACTTACATTAGAATAGACGCCTCTTCGCTTAGCCCAATACTTCATTTCTGAATTTTCGTACATTATTATTCTTATTATTATGATTACATATGAACTTACATTAGAATAGACGCCTCTTCGCTCAGCCCAATACTTCAAGCACCGCAGAGTCGTACGAAAATTCTACAACAAAAACAAATTAACCCATTGTCACAAACCGCCTCAAAAAGCAAAACTCCAAATTCCTATTCTTTCTTTTTTCAATTTAACAAATAATAATAATAATAATAATAATGTTCATATGATAACTTTGACATGAGGCACGAGCCGAAGAATCTGGTCGGCAACTCTGCACCCATTTAAACTGCGCAACGTCGCTTGATCCACGTTGTACAGCACCGATTCTTCCAAATCCTGAAAAATAATAATAATTATTATTAAATAAGTGAATAAAAATAATAAATAAATATGAAGGAAAAACATGATTCGGAGAGATTATATGTGCACATATAGGGGTATTTTTCAAAAAATGGAATAAATGAATGAATGAATATGAAGTAAAAACTTGATTTGTGGAGATGATATGTGGATATATAGGGGAATTTTCGAAAAAATAGATAAATAAATATACAGAAAATTTTTTGATTCGTAGAGATATATATGGTTTATCGTAATTATTCGAGAATAACTATCTTTTGAAATATTCAAAAAAATACTTTAAACTTTCCATCTAAGTCATAAATACTACAAAAACCAGGGTGTTTTTTTTCAAATCCTCAATTTATATTTCTATTTATTACCTGAGGGACGATTAGAAGTGACACGCTGGCGTAAAGAAGATTGATTGAAATTCCGCGGAATTTGAACTTCATGACTGGTACGTGAGCGTCCGGTACCGGCTGGAGCTCTGATACTTCTTCGTTTTCCATTAATATGTTGTGCAGTATTATAAAAAAATCCTCCTGATAGAAAAATAAAAAAAATGAAGTAAGAAAATAAGTTGTAAGTTGATGTGTATGATTGAGAATTAAGATCAAATTAATTCAGAAAAGCTCGATTTAAAATGCCATGCGAAAAGAAATCCTCCTGATTAAAAAAGTTGTAACTCTTAGGGGTTGATTATAACTAAGTATTAATTGAGAAGAATTGAAATAAGAAATTGATGTGGATGATTGAGATTGTAACGATAAGATGATATAGGATTAAAACTCAAAATCAGAATAAATGTGAAAACTCAAATTAAACGAGGAAAACTCAAATTAAATGACACAATAAAAGAAAAAAAAGTACCTCTCTATTAACATAAGAAGGCCCAACACATAACGTATCAATATGTGCTCCAGGCCCATGTACCTTCCACAACAACAACCATTATTTCATATATTTATTTTTCTAAATTAATAATAATTATTATCTTTAAATAAATTATGTAATTACCCCAAGTCTGTAGGACCCAAACGTAAATATGACAGCATTAGCATCTTCAACCATTTGTTCAGTGTAGCCTCTCTGTTCGGTCAGTTGCTTCACCCAATCCTTGCATATCTGAAACAATAAAATAAATATAAATAAATATTTGAAAAAAATACCCTCAATTAATGGAAATTGCACAAAAAACACTTTTTAATTCTTCAGGAAATTGAAAGGTTTTTACATTAACATATCTATATAAAACCCTTGTGTACTTATCTAACATGCAAGGACCTTTTAGGGCTTTGGGGAAAATGGAGAGGTTTTTCGCATAATTTCAGTAAAAAATAAGCATTATATTTATTTGTTATTTACCTTTTCAATCTCTGAAAGAACCTCTTTTCTTTTTTTAGCCTCTTCCTTACTCTCATAAAGTCCCGCCTCTACCAAAATCTGCAAAAAATAAAAATAATAAAATATTTGAATAATTTCGTTCTTGTTGGTTAAAAAACAAAACAATCTTTCTTTTTGCCAATGAATCGCTTCATTATCCAATATATATTGCTTATAAATCTAAGAAAAAAAAATACTGCTTACCAAAAGTTATTCCTTTCTTTTTGGCTAAACTACCAAAACAATCTTCCAGAATATACATTCAAAATGATATATTAATATATATAAATTATTTAATCATGTACCTTTTCCAGCTCAGCTGTTCGCAGGAGATCTTCTCTTGTGGGACCCGCAAGAGAAATAGGTCTCGTAATTCCGAACTGCCTTTTCAGAGCCGAACTCTGCCCCATTTTCCTCTTTTTTTTTTTTACAGAACAAACCCTAGATAGATAATAATACTACTTCCAATAGACCCCTAAAGAGCCCGATTTCATAACACAATTTAGGGAAAGAGAGAGATGTTTGCTCAAATGATGGCTTATTGTGAGTAATTGTGGTTAGGTTTTGGGCAAATTGGACGGGAAAATTGGTTCTGAAAGTGTAATTTTTGTAAAGTTTGGGAAAATTGGAAGGAAAAATAAAAACCCTAAACCCCAGAATACTATTTAATCGAAAGATTTAAAAACCAAACACAACCCTAATCAGCACCAATCTATCGACCCAACAACAAGATCAATCAATCAAATCCTAGCAACAACTCTCCGCCACAAAAAAGACCAAAAAAAAACTCCAAAAAATTCAGTTGAAATTACCACCAAATCGAAATCCCTAAAATCGGAAAAACGGAAAGGAACTCGAATTACAGAACGAAGAATTGATGAAAAACACACGGATCTAGTTTCCAGAGGCGAGATTACGAATTTGCGAAGCTCTGAATCGATGAAAAAATTACGCGATTTCCGGAAAGAGAAGAGAGAGAGAAGACTGAGGCTCTTAATTTCTTTGGTAATTCTTTCTATAATATATATATATATATATATATATATATATATATATTCTCTTATAAAGCTTATGTTCTGGGGAACTGTTGACACGTGGCTATTGTTTTGATTTTCTGTAGCATTTTTCTTATATCATGTAGAAAGTTATTTCCATTCAAAAATATAAAGAAAAGTTGATTCATTACATTTATACCACGTGTAGGCCAAAAAATAGAAAAAGAATGCTTTTCATCCCAGGATCCCACAAGAGAAATCCATCATGTTGAGAGTTTCATGTGTAGTAAATTATTTTTATTGAAAAAGCTGAGCCGCCACATAATATATTTTCTACCCTTTGTCACAAAACAATATTCAAAAAATACGGCTTCCAAGTCACAAATCCAAAAAGTTAAAATGCAAATTTGCAAATTAGTCCATGTACCAATAATCATTTTCAAATTGCATCAAACAAATGTAAATTTTTAATTTTTTTGCAAAATATTCATTACGAAAACTCAAAATTTTCACAAATTTTAAATAAAGCAATTTTAATTATTTTATTACTTTTTATATTATGTATACGAATTCAAAATAACATTTTTATTTTTATTCTTATTTTGAAATAAATAATAAGAAATATTAGAAGTTTCAAAATAATATTATTTCATATTTTTCAAATAAAATAATGATTATAATTTATTAATGCCCGGAGCTAGATCGATCGCAAACTCCACAACTCGATCTGGGGGTAAACCAGGAAGTTCATCAGGAAATACTCCAGGAAACTCACACACCACTGGAATATCCTTCAATTTCTTTTCTGCAGGTGAGGTCACCTGAACGGACGCTACTAACGCCGCACACTTAGCTCGCACAAATTTCTTCTCGTGCTTCATAGAAATAAGAGAACCTCCGAATTCCAATTGTCGGGTTGAAAAATTAAATTTCTCACCATTGGGTAATTGGAAGATCACCATTTGTTGTCGACACACAATTACCGCATTATGTCGAACGAGCCAATCCATACCCAAAATAACCTCAAAATCTCGCATATCCATCATTATGAGATCAACTGACAATCTATGGTCACCAATTTTCACGGTTTTGGCTTTGCACACTCGGTTTGCTACAACCGATCCTCCTACTGGGGTTCCCACCGCTATCGACTCATTACTAACTTCTGTGTTTCCAACCATGCTCATGCACAAATGATGACGCTACGAATGATAATGATGCACCCGAATCAAAAAGCACATAAGCTGGGACGGATGAAATAAAAACGGTACCTGCGATGACATTGGTAACCTCTGCCTCATTATCATGCTGGATGGCGTACATTGTCGCACGGTTGTTCGGCTTGCCGCTGGAACCTCCAACTCGCTGCTGAGATGGACGAGAGGCAGGGGGCCTCTGATTCCCAAACTTCCCCTTGTTCGGACACTGATTCGCCATATGACCCGCCTGATCGCAAATGTAACACTTCCGGTTTTTGTGGAAACACTCTCCTCGGTGCCTCCTCTGACATATCGAACAAGGTGGTATTTCGGGTCCGTCGTAAGCACGGGTTGGTACTGCTCCACGAAAAGTATAAGGAACCGGTTTCGATGGTTTCTTCGAATGACGCACGTGCCTTTCCATCCTCATCTTGTATGATTGACGTCTATCCCGTTCCACACCAATCGCCACATTCACCACCTCTTCTATCGTTCCCAAACTGTGTGGCCTCACAATAGTCGCCAAATCTGGATGCAACCCATCAATGAATCGGGCCACACGCTCCTCCGCATCGACAACCGAACTACCGCCGAATATGAAAAGTCGATGCCACTCCTCGGAATACTCTTGCACGCTCATATCACCCTGTTTCAAATTCTCGAACTCCTGCTTGCGAGCACGCCGAAGGTTTTGCGGAAAGTGATGCTTGAAGAATTCATCCTCGAACCATTTCCACGGTATAGTTTCGCCTGGATGTTTCTCTTCGTAATCCATCTTTTGCAAATTCCACCATGAATCCGCTCGTCCAGAAAGCAATATCAAAATATGATTTCAAATCCTGCTTCATGATTAACATGTTCAAAGTACTAAACTTGCATGAAACATGAAGCAAAGTTTAAGTATTAATTTATTTGAGACGATAATTTGAAATTACGAGAGTGTTAAACAAAGAAAAAAAAGTTGAAAATCAGGTTGCTTTGAGTACTTAGAAAATTGGGGAGGTTATATATAGAAATTGACTATATAATATTGAATTAATACATTATTTAAACAATAACAAATGTCCCATTTTTATGCAGATAAACAGTCACATTGATATGTCAACATATGCTACAACTCCATCACCATGGTGATATTTTTTTTCATTAGAAAAAAATTGCACAATTAAATGTTTGGACTTTTGCCGTTCTTATTAAATTTCAAATAGGAATACCAAAATAAACATATTCTTTTTGAAACATATTTCGTGCCCTGTAAAAGCTTCAAATGCAATACTTATGAAATAGTCCAAGCACCACTAAGTATCTTCAAATTGTACCAAAAAATTATTCATTCTTCTAATTAAATTTGCATGATATTCACTCTACAAAAAAAAAAAAAAATTTCAACATATTCTAGACAAAGTTCATTTAATTATTTTATTACTTATTTAGATTTGCAAGCTATTTTAAAACAATAATAATAACTATGTGTTGCATTATAGTACCATATATTTTATTTGAAAATAATATTTTTATTTTATTTCAAAATAATAATTATTTATTATTGAAATAATAATGGTTATTTGTCTATTCTCTATAAAATATTGAAGTAACAATTCATAATCTTACGAAATTTAAATAATTGTACTGAGATCCAAATAATAATGTAATTTCATTTTTCATATTTGCAAAATATTCATGTAATTATAATTTCAATATATTCTATATAATTTGACAAAACAAAATATAACTCTGAAGCGGAGCGAGCCCCTCTTGTTAGTTTTATTAATCGACTCTAATAAAAGACGTGTGAATGATAAATTTAGAAAAGCATGAGATATTCCTAAATTAGTATCTAAACCCAGTTCACCAATATCCCATTTGTAATCACATCAGTTCCATACACCGAGTGCAGTTAAGCATTTACTTCCCATACTCGATCTCTATAATCTATGTAGCGGGTCATATCCAAACTTTTGTTCTTTTATATGACTCACTACAGGGAAGACTATACCAAATAGATTAACGATATAATCTTTTTAGGAACGTTCTAAATTGGGATAACTGCACCGAGATTCGTGCACAGTAGATTAAACAAACGGCTCAGATTGCAATTATGAAGATTAATTTAGGAAATGAGGAGATAAACAGCCGTTAAAAAGCCATTAATTATATTCATTAAATCATTATTACTACAGATAAATTAACAGCCGTCTGGTCTTCAAAGGCGGCTGTAATTTGAGATTTTCGAGGGGTTATTTGTGACATTTAGTTGGAAGGCACCGATCAGAATTTTAATCGGACGGTCAGAAACAAGTCTATATAATAATTTGACGGATGAGATGATTCATGATGTGTCCAAATCTGATTGGTGTAATATCGTCATATTTTTTTTATTTTAAGTGATTTTTTATCTGTGAGGCGTATGACTGATTCATTGGCCTCATCATTATTGTGAAAAACTTCATTATTGTTTTTGAGTATTTTTGAAAAACTTCCTATATTGATTTTTAAATAATATAACTCAACTAATATGTTTCATTCTTCTTTCTTCCTATTTCTTAAAATTTACTAGGATATAATGCCGATGATATTTTAATAATTACATGAAGTATTTTGCTATTTTTATAAACAAAAGGTACAGAAAAACAATATGTTGCCCATCTTATCATATCCATTACTACAAATCATGTAATTTCTAACTGCCACAATACAAAAAAATCCTAAAAAACACAAGAACATGAAAAAGCTGCTAGAAAAATACCATATTTCTTCAACCATTCAGATATTCCATTAAACAAAAACCAAACTGCAAAACAATCAGACCTTCAAACATCCAAAGTTTACACATCAAACCCCACAAAAGCACCAATTGGCATTACATCATCCATTGCAAACAAACAACCAAAAAAAGTACAAACCACAAAACAAACTGAATTATTCAAAAAGTATGTACTGAAGAAGAAGAAAGAAGAAAGAAGAAAATCACCAAACTTCAACCCATTAAAACATGATAGAAGGCAATTATGCATTAATAACCCTGATCATAGAGATAATCGCCGAGCCTCTCGACAACGATGTTGCACTGGCCTGGAGTCATTGGCTCGTCGTAAATGCCTATAATCAATGCCATATTCGTCTTTTTCACACATATTCCTCCAGTTCCCTATTATTCAAAAATTAAAAAAACATATCATTATTATTAATAATAATAATAATAATAATAATAATAATAATATCAATATATATCAATATATACTAATAATTATAATAATAAACAATAATAATATCAATATATACTTCTAATTATAATATAATAACAAAAATCATATGATGATTTTTTTCCTGATCTAAGTATCATATAATAAAACACAAATTTAAATTTAAACTTTTCTTAAAAAAAAAAGATTTACCTTTTTGCCACGAACAACCACACCAGGCTCGCCTTGAATCACCATATATTTTGCGCCGCCCAAAAATAATCCGGTCGGAGCAAGCGAGCCAGGCTCTTCAAAGTCCTTCAATATTGCTGTCATTTCCTCTGGCTTATACTGCAACATAATCACATAATTAAACAAATATATTATTTAAAGTTGCTTAATAGTAATGAATTGATGTTTCTTCACACATGAGAGGAGAATAAATCAAGACGTGATTAAGTTTAGAACAATAATCATGCAGATAATTTGCAATATTAGGTCAACCATCAACATCTAACAAAGGACCATTTTAATTGAAATGAAGAAAGTGCAAAGAACATGCATTACTCACAAATCATTAGAGTTCTAAAAGGAGAAAAAGGTGCAATAACTTCTTTAATTAATTCAGAATTCAACCTGGATCTGATTGCAACAGATCCACATTCAAACAAGTCAAAATCCGCTCAGATCTACAACCCAATCAGGTCAATCCGACCAACCCATAACCAGATCAAACTAACTCAACAATCCCATCCAAAACAACCCAAAAAAACTCCCATTCATCCCCACAGATCAGATCAATACAAACCAAATCAACAACAAAGGTAAAAGTGTACTACCTCAGGGAAGGAGGGGCTCTGGGCCCAGACGCCGCCGTCGAGGCCGACGATGGCGGCGGAGGTGAGGTGCTGGCCGTCGATGTCGATCATCAGGTGATCGTCCACGTACTCTTGCCACGACATCTTTGTTGAGACTTTGAGATGTGTTTTTCTCTCTTTCTTGAGATGTGTTTTTTTCTTTCTTTCTTTCTTTCTTTCGTGCGATAAAGAAGAATTTCTTTCTTTATTTCTTTAGATTTTGTGATTGAAGGGAATGGAATGGACGGGGGGATTAAGTAAAGAATGATTGATTTTTGCAGTTAGGACCTTGGGGTTTTTTTTTATGTATTTGGGTTTTGGATTTATAGCTTCTTGATGAAGTTCTCTCATAAGGCAAATAATAATAATAATAATAATAATAATAATAATAATAATACGAAATTGTAAACTATGTAAATTTTATGTTTTGATGATGAATTGTGTTTTATCTTAAGTACAGAAATAATAAATATATATGAACTACATATGAATATTATGATGTTGATATTATATTTTATTAGAATCACAAAGATACATAAATATATATTTTAGGAACCTGATGTTTCACGATGGGCTTTTTCGTCGTGCGGCACTGCCCGGAAAAATAGTATACATAGACGTTAAATAGTATATAAAATTAAACAAACAGTATATATGATTCATTCTTTTGGAGGCAATAAACAATTTGTACGTAAAATAATGAAAACAGTATATAGAAAATAAAAAGTATATTGAAAAAAGGAAAAAACAGTATATCGTCGCGTTTTGGGCGTACCCAAGCCCATCGGTTTTTCATATTTCACTAATAATATTAATATAGTACTAGTAAGCTGTGTAAATTTTATGTTTGGTGATCAATTGTATTTTAACTTAAGTACAAAAATAATTAACAGTACTAGTAAACTATGTAAATTTTATGTTTTGAAGATCAACTATACTTTATCTTAAGTACAAAAATAATAAATATACATGAACTAAATATCAATGTTATTATATTGATATGATATTTTTATTAGAATCTGAAAGATTCATAAATAATTATTTAAAAAATTTTAAAACTATTTCACTTGTTAAGACCGTGAAAAGATAATTTGCAAAATATATTAAGGAGTTGAAGTCGAATAACATTCTTTTGGAGTGTATATGCAAATAATTCATTTTTTTTTTTCAAAGCCAATGACAAGGAGTTGATGATTTCACCAATAATCAATCAATTATTGTCCTAACAATAATAATTGAACATCAAAGCAACTATATTTGGGTTTGGGACCTAAAAACAAGTAAAAAAGGTAGCCCAAAATTATTAATTCTCCGACAAAAATTGGAAAAAAAAAGTAGAATAAAATTCCAGAGTGGGTTTCAAGTTTCTGAGCCGGGATCCTCTGTTACACAAATGGGTGTGTGGCCTGTGTCGCACAATACGAATAAGAAGAAAATAATTCGTACCTTAGTTGTTACAAACATTTCAAGAAGGTGCCATTCTATGAATAATCCACTGATCCCCATTCCTATCCCTAGGGCCGGCCTTGTAATTTCGGTTGCCCAAGCCCGGAACTAGAATGTTGCATCTTTATTTTGTCTATGAAAAATTCATTTAAAAATAACAAGTAGTAAAAAACTTAGAATAGCAAGTTTCTTCTTTTCTTGATTTGTTTATTATGAGATTCGGAATTTTGTTTCCTCTTTTCAACCGTCATTATAGCGTTTCTTCTCTTAAGAATTTGGTCAAACACCTTGTGTGCAACAAAATAACTAATTTAGATCTCAAGCAACATTAAAAAAAAATAATTTAGATAAAAAGAATGTGAATTCTCCATTCAAAAAATAAATAACATATGCATAATTAATTATGTGCTAATATTTAATGTAATGTAT
Source organism: Juncus effusus (assembly GCA_027726005.1). Lineage (NCBI taxonomy): Eukaryota > Viridiplantae > Streptophyta > Magnoliopsida > Poales > Juncaceae > Juncus > Juncus effusus. The sequence continues at coordinate 2,059,768 of CM050893.1, read as the reverse complement.
GAATATTTTTATTATTATATAATTTTCATGATTTAATTTGTATAAATAAAATAGAGTTTTAGAGAAAATGATTTGTTCTAGTATAAAATGGAGCAGTTTTTCATTAAAATGGAAAGAAATAACTGTTGGGCCTTATTCTTTTATTTATTTTTTGTTTTATCTATGATGGGCTTTGAATAATATGAAGTAGAAAATAATATTCACATACATAATATATATGGATTATATATGTGTTTGTGTTGCCCTTAGTCCAGTTGTTACACAAATGGATGTGTGGCATGTGTAGCACAATACGAATAAGAAGAAAATAATTCGTACCTTAGTTGTTACTAACATTTCAAGAAGGTGCCATTCCATGAATAATCCGCTGAACTCCATTCCTATACCCAACGAAAGACCATGGCACCGCCATATATTCATACCAGAATCCCAAGAGCACATCCAACTGATAAATCAACTCAAGGATTATATCACAATCACAATAATGAATGGGCATCCGAGGGACGAGATTGCCCAGATACTGGCTGAACACTACAGTGGCGAGGTAGAATCTTCCATCTCCTTATTCTCAATGATTTCGCTCTCGTGTTCCAACCTCCACCGGACTTCAAACAAGGAGTACTACTCTCAAACCCGCCAGCACGGTTTAAATCGGCAGGCATCATCATGCATGCACGGAACCAAGGGAATGAATCATCAGAGCTCGAACTGAAAAAAATTGCCCACAGTCGAATTCACGAGCTTCCCCTCCATTGCTGGACGGAAACGATCATTAAACAAATAGTTTTCACATTCGGGGTCCTTGAAGCCATTGATTACGGATAGTTTGAATTTGTCGATCGATAGGCACTCAAAATCATGGTTAGAGTATACCATACAAATCTGATCCCACATGAGTAAACGGTGGATATCGGAACCAAATGGTCACGGGTGCATTTCGAGCTGGAAGATGAAGAGGATGCAAATGGATGGTATCCTCCGGATAACCCCCCACCGCTGCCGGAAAAGCTGGTGGATCGGGACGTGGAGGATTTAGGGCATTCAAACGAGAACCATCCGGATGAAAATGGAGCAGGAGGGAATTGACAAAGCGCAGGCCAAGCGAGGGAAGTAGGGGAATAAAGTGGTGCAAATCAGTCCGGAGGGGGATCGCGCATTACAGGAGGAAAATTCTCTGGCGGAGGTTGTCCCGGGGATAGAGTGTACAGAAAGCAACCAAGATCGGCGAAATTACTTGTTACCAGAGACAATGGAGATGGTCGGAGTTGAGAAGAATGAGGAGAAGACAAGTCGGTCCAGGGAAGGGTGATGTGGACCAAAGAAGGGCGCATCATATTCATCATCAGCAAAAGGGTCCCGGTTCATAGAGAGGGTTCATAAACCAAGGATATAAATAAAAAAATTCCAATGATTCTAAAAGGAATTAATGGTTGAAAAAGGGTCCCACAGACTTGAGCCATGCAAGCGTGCACCCCATAAAATCCATCCATGTGCTGCAGTCGACTGACCGTTATAATGAGTTGTACGGTCCAAAAACAGGTGTGATGCAACAGAAAGATGGCACATATCAGCTAATAAGCCAATATGGGGACAAACAACAGTCTAAAATAAGAGGCCACAAGCTATCCATGTTTGATGACTCATCCATACTTAGGCCGCCACCAAGAAAGCCCATCAAACAAACCATGCACACTACATCTAAATATCTTCTAAAACCTAATAATACATCTCTCTATAATTCCAGCCACTATCCACTAAAAATACCTTTATCTTTCAAAAATCATTCTATTCAAACTACCTACAGAAAACAGTAACATGTCCTCAAGCAGTCGTAACCCTAACCTCAGAATGTCAAAAGAAGATGAAGACCTAATACATCGCCTGGCTACACTACATATGTCAGCCTAGCAAGTTCGAGATCCACTAAACCTATATGAGAAAGGAATTGCCGAGAGAAGATGGGACCGGGTTGTGCTGGTTCGAGTTATGTCAAACAGACTGGTGTTCGAGGAACCATTTGCAGCTGCCATGATCGGTCTGTGGAGAGTAGATCTAGAAACGAAGGTGCAGAGTGTATCGAAAGGGGTGTTTGTGGTGCAGTTTGAGACAGTCAAAGAAATGGAGGGGGTGTGCATATGTGCTCCTTGGAGCTACAGGCAGGATCTGTTTGTAGTGAAGAAGTTAAAGGCAAAAGAGGAGGTGAAGAATGATACGATAACACATGTTGATACATGGGTGCAGCTCCATGGAATCCCGATGGGTTTGTTGAATTAGGACGGGATTGAACAGGTGGCCAAGGAGATTGAGGATAAAAGATCTGCGCCGATAATTGGATTTCACGGTGATGATAAATACTATCGAATTCAACTAAGTATCCCGCTTGATAGACCGATGAAAGACTGGATTTTATCATTCCGGGTGGAGATAAGTGTCAGTCTTGAGTGGTGTATGAAAAATTCTATAGAATTTATTTATTTTGTGGTCGAGTGGGGCATGAGGTGGCGACATATAAAGATCATCATCGGATCTTGGACTTGGCTTATAGTTATGAGGGTGCAAATGTTGATTCATTGGCCACTCTCTTGACTAAACAGATGGGAAAATTGGGAAAAGGCAAGCGAACCCATGATTTAGTATCAAGTACAAATACACTGACCATAGCGGATGTGGAGGGGGAGTCTGAGAAGGATCAGGATGTGAGAGGGGGTATGAGAGTAAGAGGCAAAGAAGGGAAAGAAGTGGGACTGAAAAAATTCAAGGCGACGAGTCATGTGGGACCATCGCTGGATAGATGAATTTGTTATCATGGAACGCCTGGGGTTGTGGAGGTCCGACAACTATGCGTTCCATGTCTCGATTCCTCCACTGCACTCATGTCTCTCTCACCTTCATTTCAGGCATGAGACGTAACGTAACCACTTCTCTTCACCACATCTCTTCCCTTCCTCTTAATAATTCCTTCATTGTCCCTTCAAACGGTCAATCTCGTGGTTTGTGGCTTCTTTGGGCTAATGATATCATTGTTACAATAAGAGAATCAAGTGAATTTTTCGTTGTTGCTGAGATACAACATGGCCAAAATTATGGTTTATGCAGATCCCCACCATTCTAGAAACCCGGAGATTTGGGAAGCAATTGTAGAATATACCAATGAGCCGGGGGTAAAATTTTGCACATTCGATGATTTTAGCGAAATTATGACTGTTGGTGAAAAATGGGGAGGAAATACACGTTCGATCAACCAAAACTCCTTAAGGTTCAACGACATGATGAGTGATGCTGGCATTATCGATCTAGGTTACAAAGGGCCGGCCTATACATGGACAAACCATCGTTACGACGGGGATTTAACTCTCCAACGATTGGACCGGGTAATGGCAAATACAAGTTGGCTTACTATGCATCCAAACTCCCTAGTATTCCACCTCCCGCGTTTCAATGGCGACCACAACCCAATTCTTTTACGCACTAATGTAATTGCGCCGAAATTCTTGCCGAAATTAAGGTGGAGAAAATGGTGGTATATGCAACAATCCTTTTAAAAAATGTATGCTGACAATTGGGCTGTAACTACTAATCTGAATTGGGATGAGAAAATTGCAAACACAAAGAAGGGGATTCAAAGCTGGGCCAAGCAAAATAGTTTTAATCCTAATAAAAAGTTTCAAATAGAAGAAGAAATGTTACAGGCCCAACATATATTACAAATAAACCCTTAGTGGGCTGGGCAACAAATACATATTTTACAAGCCCAATATAATGAATGCCTTTTGTATAAAGATATATATTGGGCTCAACGTGCTGAGCTCAATTGGGCCAAGTTTGGAGACCAAAATACGGTATTTTTTCATACGTTCTTTGCAAACCGAAGGAGACAAAACCATATCCTATCTACACAGGATGATAAAGGACAATGGTTCACAACAGAATCAGAGATTAGAGGGCAATTCATACACACATTTAAAAACTTGTACCAATCTTGACAACCCATACCGGCCCAAACATTAATCCCTGGTGAACTTTAGCGCCTCCTACCAAGTATACCAGAGTGTGCAATTGCCAAGCTTGGAGACATACCATCAACAGAGGAGATTCGAAACACCTTTTGGAGTATTGGACCCGATAAAGTTATGGGTCCAGATGGACTAAACGGCAGATTCTATTAGCAAAACTGGGCAGCCATATCCCCTGACCTGATTCATACAATTTAAGGTATTTTTTTGAATAAAGAAATTCCAAAAAAATTCGGTTCAACAAATATAACTTTAATTCCGAAAAATAATAACCCAAATAAAGTTTCTGAATACCGGCCTATAAGTTTATGCAATATCCCCTATAAGGTTGTGCCTAAGATTTTGGTAAATAGAATGAAAAATACATTAGAAAAATTGTTCTCTATTAACCAGAGTGCGTTTATGCAAGGCAGACATATACACGATAATGTGATTTTATAGTAAGAAGTTATGCATTCTTTCAATTCTAAATCATATAAAAATCATTCCTTTTCGGTGAAAGTGGATTTGCTTAAAGCATACATATAATGGAGTGAGATTTCATAGGCAATATGTTAAATGCCTTCAATTTCCCAAGTCTTTTTGTAGATTGGATAATGATTTATGTCAAATCCACACAATTCATAATTTTGATAAATGAAAAAGGATATGGTTTCTTTAAGCCGACTAGAGGGCTTAGACAAGATTGCCCTCTTTCACCATATCTTTTTATCTTGGGTACGAAATTACTTCCTCGATTGTTTCATTACCATCAGGACTGAGAGCTGATCCGAGAAATAAAACTAGCTTATACTGCACCATTCCTTACTCACTCCTTATATGCGGACGATTTAGTCGTATAAGGGGAATCTTCCATGATGGAGGCTTATCACATTATGAGAATTTTCTCCATCTATGGTAAGGTTTCCGGACAAAAAATCAACCCGACAAAAATCAAGATTTGGTTCGGTCATGAAACGCCTGAGTATAAAAAAAGAATAATAATAATTTTTTTTGGGGGTAAAGAAGCAAATAGACGGGAAAAGTATTTGGGGGCAAAACTTATAATGGGGAGAAAACTAGCAGGAGATTATAGCTATTTACTGAAAATGTTTTATAAAAGATTGGATGAGTGAATGTGTAAAATGTTATCCCAAGCAGGTAAAGTTGCACTAATTAAATCGGTAATGGAAGCTATGCCTATCCATCAAATGGCAACTGAGTTGGTACCAAAAGGGATCTCTCTCAAGATCACTTCAATTATGAAAAACTTCTTTTGTTGTTGTGGGGGGGGGGGAGGAGAGGATCGGAATATAACCGTTATATGGCGTGGTGCAATTGGGAACAAATACAAAAACCGAAAAGGAGGGAGGAAGGGGAATCTGAGTGTCTAAACGAAGTGTTAATCGCTAAACAATTCTGGAGGATACTTAAGGGTGAGGAAACCCTATGGTCCACACAAGTAAAAGTAAAATATTACCCATGTGGGACCATAAACGGGAATCAGACATGTCAAATTTTTGGCGTGCAATTATGCAAGCTAGGTCACTATTCTTTGACTCAATCGAATGGATTATTGGAAATGGAGATAGTATTAGAGCATATGGCTATCCTTGGTTCCCAAATTGGATATCATATAAACCCACCACTCATAATCAATTGAATACTAAATTGATGGATCTAGTTAACCCGCCTGATGGTACATAGAATTTGCAATCTCTACATTATCGGTTTGATAGCGCGGATGTAGACATAATTGCCCAAATCCCTTTTAACCCAATTGATAACCAAGAAATAGAAGATAGACTGATGTGAAAAAAGATCAACAAGGGGATATATTCCGTCAAAGAGGGGTATAAAGTTTTAATAAATAGAAAATTGGGTATAAAGGTAGCTGGGATTTTTAATTAGGCATGAGTGGTTCGAACTTTGGTTTTGTAATATTTGGTTGTGTTTAATTTAATACGCCTACGGGCTTGAAAGGGAAAAAAACATTTCAAGATAACTATATAACTGACAATTTATTATCGATGACAGGCATATCTTAACTGAAATCATTGGAGGGTCGTAATAAAAATTATACCAAAGATCTAAGGGGCAGTGTCCATATAGTTTTAAATTTATACCAAAGTACAGTAGTATAACTATATATGTATATTGTTTTCCAAAATAGGGAGGGGGGGGAGGCTGCCCCCTCTAATCCCAATTAAGATCTGTCACTAGATGACATCTCAATATCATTAATTCTAATGTAGGAAAAAATGATATATCACTTATGTACGAGCTTTCTTTTTTTTTTCTCCATGAATGACTCCAGAATTTTTATTATTATTATTATTATTATTATTATTATTATTATTATTATTATTATTATTATTATTATTATTATTATTATTATTGTTGTTGTTGTTGTTGTTGTTGTTGTTGTTGTTATTGTTGTTGTTGTTGTTGTTGTTATTATTGTTATTGTTATTATATTTATATTTTAAATGTCATTAATTCTATCATGGTTATATTAAGCAAGAACCTCAAAATAAACATTCCGCATGATTTAAACATCCAAGTGTTATTATTTCACATTTAGCATCTCCAACGAACATATACCCATGATCAGTAGATGTTTGACTTAATAATCTCTCTCATTTTCATTGATTAGAAACAATGATTACATCCTCTATTTATAGCCTAGCCTACTGCTATCAGCTATACACAACTCACTACACTAAAGTACACAGAGTTACACATCTATTACACAGACTACACTAAAGTCACCACAGCGGATCCTGAATAGAATGAGCGGGTTGTTGAACTGTTGAGTTAGTTTGTAATTTAAACTGCGTCTTCGTCTCCAGTAGGACGAGTGGGTTGTTGAACCGTTGAGTTAGTTTGTAATTTAAACTGCGTCTTCGTCTCCAGTTGCTTAAGACTGGATCTGTCCATTAACACCCCCCCGCAAGTGAATCAGAGGGTTTGTCGACTGTAAGCTTGAATCGAAGATTGCAGAATCGTCCTGAGGATAATCCTTTTGTAAGAGCATTAGCAATTTGATCCTGGGAGCAAAGAAATCGAATGCTTAACTCTCGTGATTTGACTCGCTCGCGCACAAAGTGGTAATCAATTTCAATATGCTTCGTTCTTGCATGAAACACTGGATTGCTTGCTAGAAATGTTGCTCCCAGGTTGTCACACCACAGTACTGGGCAAGTAGTCGTCGGGACCTGTAGTTCTTTTAGAATGAGCTGAAGCCATAACAATTCAGAGGTTGCAAGCGCCACTGATTTGTATTCAGCCTCTGTACTGGAACGCGAAACAGTAGGTTATTTTTTTGAAGGCCATGAAATGAGATTTGGTCCTAAAAATACACAATATCCAGAGGTTGAACGGCGATCATCAGGATCACCCGCCCAATCAGCATCTGAATACACGTTTAGGGCCAGATTGAGAGAAGCTCGAATATGCAGTCCGAAATCAAGACTGCCTTTTAGATACCTCAGAATTCTTTTCACCAAATTCCAGTGAGTTTCAGTTGGCGTGTGCATAAACTGACTGGCTTTATTCACTGCATACGCAATGTCAGGTCTGCTGAGAGTGGCATATTGCAAGCCACCCACAATACTTCAATAGAGAGTGGGATCGGAAAGAGGTTTGCCATTGTATCTAGATAGTTGCTCATTTACAAAAATCGGTGTCGAAACTGGTTTAGAACCCTCCATTTTTGCCTTTGTATTGAGATTTATAATGTACTGGGTTTGGATTAAGCGAAACCCGAAACCAGTATTGGCACATTCAATGCCAAAAAAATAATGAATTGGCCCCAAATCTTTTAGCGCGAATTTTGAGTTTAAATCTTTAATTATTGTTTGGATTAAAGCTGAGTCATTGCTAGTAATTAGTATGTCATTGACATAAACAAGAACCATGAGTTGAGAAGAGTTTTTGTTGAGAATAAAAAGAGAAGAGTCAGAGAGAGAGGATCGAAATCCAAATTCTGTTAAGCAGGAACTTAGCTTAGAAAACCAAGCTCTTGGCGCTTGTTTAAGCCCATAAAGAGCTTTCTTAAGCTTACAGACGTGATTCGGAAAGGATTCATCTAGAAACCCTCGTGGTTGCTCCATGAAAACAGTTTCGTTGAGCTCGCCATACAAGAATGCATTGTTAACATCTAACTGCCTTATATTCCACCTTTTTGATGCAGCAATAGAGAGAATTAACCGAATCATTGTCTTGTGTGTATCCTTTTGCAACTAACTGGGCTTTGTAGCGATCAATTAGACCATCTAGTTTCTTTTTAATTCTGTACACCCATTTACATTTGATTATGTTCTGATTTCGCATTATGGGAACTAATTCCCAGATATTGTTTCCGTCATTGCTGTTCGCCAGCGTGAGTTTTTGTTTGCAGTTGTGAAGGCAGTGGGTTCAATTTCTTCTTCAGTAATTTGTAATGGATATTTAGTGGTTGAAAGAGCTTGGAATCCAGTAAATTCTTTAGGTTTTCGACTGTTGGTTTTACTTCTTGTCTGCATGGGATGCTGAGAAATGGATTGAGAGGAGTTAACTGGTTCACTTGGCACATGAACATGGATGTTGTGTGTTAAACTGATGTTATCAGTTTGAAGTGAGGGAGCAGCTTGAGGAAGATCAGGAGTGCTAGTGTTAGGAACATACGAGTTCTGTTCTGGTTGAGAGGTTAAAGAGGGTTCTGTTGGTGGTTCTTCAAGGATTTGATTAGAAGCAGAGATAAATGGTTGTAGCACAGTTAGTGGTATAACGTGTGCACTGTTTTCTAAGTTGCTCGGAAGAGGTTGTGAGGTTTGATGACTGGAAAAGGAAAATTCTTCTTCAAAACATAACATCTCGGCTTGTATAAAGTTTGTTTGTAGGTAAATGGAGACATTTGTAACCCTTTTGAGTTTCTTAATAACCCAAGAATACACATGGTAATGATCTGTATTCAGACTTATGAGAGGTGTAAGGTCGAAGACATGGAAAACAAAGGCAACCTAACACTCTAAGAATTGAATAATTTGGTTTTTTGTGGAATAGAATTTCAAAAGTAGATAGGCTAGGATTTTTTGATGTAGGTAATCTGTTTATAAGATAGATGACATTGTGGAAAATGGAGGACCAATATTGGTGAGCAATAGAGGCATGAGACATAACAGAGAGAGAAAGTTCAATGAGATGTCGATATTTTCTTTATGATACACCATTTTGTTGTGGAGAATATGGGCAAGAAGTTTCATGTTTGATTTGAGGATAAAATTTTGACAAAAAGAAGAATTCACTACCACCATCAGACCTAATACATTTGATTGTGTGAGAAAGAAAATTTTCAGTTTGGTTCTTGAATTTTGAGAAGATTGTTTGAACTTCAGCTTTAGACTTTAGACAGAATAACCAAGAGTATTTCGAAAAATCAACAATGAACACCACATAATATCTATAGCTTTCAACAGAAGAAATTCGTGATGGTCCCCAAACATCACAATGAACAAGTTCAGGAGGTTTTGTACTGACTAATTGACTCAACTGAAGAGGTAAAGACTTAGACTTAGCTTTATTACAATCATTGCAAAAAAAAAACTTATTCGAAGAAACAGCAAGACACTTTTGTTTTATTAAATTTGAAATACCAGTCTAAGAAGGGTGACCCAATCTACTATGCCAAATATCTGGAGAGACCTTAGTAGCAGAGAGAGCACATGAGAGAGCAACTTTAGGAGATGACTTGTTGAGATTCGGAACTGAAGGAAGCGAATAGAGCCCATCAGTGAGATTGGCTCGGCGAAGCACTGTGTGGATATTGCGATCCATGATAAGATAAAAGGTAGGATGAAATTCAACATAAACATCATTATCAAGTGTAAATTTGGAAATGCTTAATAGATTTTTTGTTATAGAAGGAACATGAAAAACTTGAGAAAGAATTAGAGGTTTTGTTTTTGAGGGAATAAAAGAGGAACCTAGATGATGAATTTGAAGACCTTGACCATTACCTACTAGGATTTGATCATTACCACGGTAAACCTGATGAGAGGAGAGATTATTCATGTCGGCGGTGAGATGATGAGTCGAGCCGGAGTCGAGGAACCAATCCTCAATCGGGTTTGATGTATTGTGCATGATATAGGCTTGAGGCGGAAATGGTGGTCGAGGTTGATACGGTGGATGATTTGCATAATAGTTGTAATCAAAGCGACGATCGCATTTAAGTGCTGAGTGTCCAGGTTTGCTACACACCTGACAGTACACCTTCCAAGGTTGGGGATTATACCATCCCTGATTGTTTTGAAATCTCCCATGCCTTCTTCTTCCTCGACCTCGCCCTCTATTCGAGTTCTATTTGTTGTAGTAGTAGTAGTAGTAGTTGTTGTTGTTATTGTTGCCTCTTTGATTTGAATTTTGCGGATTGTTGTTGTTATTGTTGGCGAGCTGATGATTTAGCGATACTGGATTTGGATCAGGTGCAGATATTAATTGACTGTTAATTCGTGCTTCATGACTCATAAGAACACCTTGAAGCTCAGACAGTTTCATTCTTTCGGGGGTTGAGGTAATAGAGAAAAAAGAAGAGTTGTAATCCGGTCTAAGACCGTTTAGAATCAACATTACTATTTGGCGATCATGAAGAGGAGATCCAATGAATCGAAGCTCATCAGCTATTTTCTTCATTTTGTTAAAGTATTCAGAACATGTTAAGTTTCCTTTTTTGTATTGGCAAGCTAATCCGTTAATTCCATTTCACGAGCGAATGAGAAAGAAGAATAGGTTGACTGCAGTCGATGCTAGAGATTAGCAGTAGTGGAGCAATCAACAGTTTGAGAAAGTACCGATTCAGAAAGAGAGGATAGAAGCCAAGCCAGAATTAGAGAATCTTGCGATTCATAATCCTGGTATTTTTTGGTAGATCGGGTAGTAGGATCATCAGACGGATAAAAATCACAGGGTTCTGTGTAATGAAGCAATCGATGCCCTTTGAGAATGGGTAAGATTTGGATTTTCCAAATGAGATAATTTGTAAGATCTAATTTGACTGGTATGGATTGAGTAAAGGTGATTAATTTGGTCTCTGGTTCTGAAACAATTTCTTTAATCCGAGGGGTATTACCACTGTCATTTGACATTTTTGATATTGTGGAGAAGAAAGAATAATTCTTGAAGAAGAAATGAGAGATTTAGAGAGAGATTTGAGAGTTTGTGTAATTTGTGGAAATTAAGGGATTGAATCGAAAAAGAATTCTTATCGGGTTAATGGATCTTGAAAGTATCAAAGAAGAAGAACAAAACAAAGAAAGAATCTTGAGATAGAAAAAGAAGTAAAAGGGAGTGTACCGATCTGATTGTACTGGTACAGATCTCAAAATTGACTTGCAGCAAGTTTGAAGAAAATTAGTGGAGGAATAATGGAAAAATAATGGAAGAAAAGAAGAAAGAAGATGATGTGAGGTGGTTGGATCAAAGAGAGGAATGAATTTCTTTTGGGGCGTCTGATACCATGTTAGATTTAATAATCTCTCTCATTTTCATTGATTAGAAACAGTGATTACATCCTCTATTTATAGCCTAGCCTACTACTATCAGCTATACACAACTCACTACACTAAAGTACATAGAGTTACACATCTATTACACAGACTACATTAAAGTCACCACAGCGGATCCCGAATAGGACGAGCGGGTTGTTGAGCCGTTGAGTTAGTTTTTAATTTAAACTGTGTTTTCGTCTCTAGTTGCATAAGACTGGATCTGTCCATTAACAATAGATCGTGATAGTTCCTATGTCACATAATTCCATCAATATAAGAAATAGTTCACATAATCATTAAAAGTTTTAAAGAATTATAGTGAAATGATTAGAACTAATGAATTAACTAAAAGCGAAAGTCTTTATATTGTTGTAATACTACACATGGGGATAAATACTTTATATTTTAAAAGTCACTGGTTATATTTGTGAATTGTTACACCTCGGAATCAAATAGTGGAAATAAGAGGCTAGTTGATTAGTCACACCTTGAGTAGTGAATGAAAATTAGAGTTACCTAAATATGTTAGTGCATTAACTACTAGCACCAACCAAGCTTAAGTCTTTTTCAGGACAATATGATATGGGCCTGAAGGTTGGGCTGGATCAGTTAATGTACTAAGCTCTGACAAATGATATTGAGAGTAAAATCTTAGGGGTACTATCGTGTGGACGGAAACATACCATACCGTTATCATACTCAGAGAACCTGAGGATCGTATATGACTCAGTGGTGATACATGTATGGGGTGAAGGTACACACGGATGTGTACTAGGACGAGACTGGAACCATGTGCTAGTTCTGACGAGGACGTCAGAAATTTAAGTGCGAGAGTTTGTTGCATCCCAGAACTAAATAGTGGAACGATGGGACTAGTTGATTAGTCCCACTTTATGTAGTGAAAGTAAATTAGAATTACTTAAATATGTTAGTGCATTAAGTATTAGAATCAACAAATTTCAGGACTACAAAAGTTTGTTTGATTCCATTTCAGGACAATTAACCCATTATTCTTTGGGGATAAGAAAATGGAAAAGAAAAAAAACTTGTGTCTGCTTGGCAACACATATATCTATAATATTGACAAATTTATTATAAAATACAAAATTAGAAGATCAAAATTGTACATTAATTAAACAGATTGTGCAGTGGAAACAAACTTCAACAAGAAACAAAGACAATATTATGACAAACTGGTCATACATATCACAACTAGTTGCTTTAGACCAGAAGATGTAGTGGATATATGCTATTATGCTAGGGTAGTCGACGAGAACATATGATTTGGTCTTGTTATGTTTTATTTTCTGTTATGACATCTATTGTAAGATATCTTTATAGACGGGATTGCTTTGTATATACGAAATGATGTGAGGCCCCGTAAATAGGAATTGATATTCACATATGATTTCACATAAATTGTATAAGCATTATGAATTTGATCTTGATTCATTTTGTGTCTTAATTATTTGATTTATTATTATTATCGAAAATGTTGCATTATCAGAGAGAATTTATTATTATTATTATTATTGTTGTTGTTGTTGTTGTTGTTGTTGTTGTTGTCGTCGTATTCACTAAAACATCGGTGATAACCATGAAGATCGTCGGTAGAAACTATAATTGATAGTATATCTTTGGTGTAATACATTGTTACGAACTTGTTAATAAATTTCATGCGCACTATTATTTGTAGTTTTTAGTGTGATTATTTTAAGGATAAAACTTGAGTTAGGATAAAACATGTTTCAAACTATCAACAATCTCATATTTTTTTTTACAAACAAAAGATAAATCAGGTGATGATGACGAGGGTGGACAACCATCACCAAGAAAAGGTAAAACTCTATTTTTTATGAGTTGCTTTTGATTCTTTGACTTTAAAATCTTTTGATTGAATTTAAAATACTAGAAAATTTTTCTGCGCTCCGCTGAGTTTTTTATTATTTTTATTATTTAATACTTAACACATTAAATTTATCTTATGAATTAATAATAATAAAAAGTCTATATAAATTATCTCAAGAAACAACTTATAACAGAATAAATAATGAATAATTCATATTTTTATTAGAAATTATCTCTGAATCAAATAAGATTTATACAAATCATAATAAAAAAAATATGTAATACAGAAATAAAATTATACTTCAATAAATTTAAACTTTGTTTTCTCATCGATGCGATATTTAAAAAAAATAAAGTACAAAAAAATATTTTTATAAATTGATTAAAATTCTATCATCATTTTCACAAAAATTAATTTGTATATTTCTCACAATTTATATCATATAAAAAAATTTAGTTGTTGATTTCACATTTAGATGTTAATCTATCAGCTAAAAATTTAATTATGTACTTTTTATACAAACATTATTTGTATCTTGGTGTGTATCATAACTGTAAGCACCTATAAGATAAAAAATAAATAAATCATGTTTTTATTACAGTCTTGAGTCATAATGCCATATGGCATGGTGATATTCAATGCAGTCGATTAAAGATACGAGATATTGAAAGTCAATATGAGAAAACATAATGGTGTGTTCGAAAGTATAACAATTGAGATCTTGAATGAAAGATGTCATCATTCTTGTTCTATTTTTCATTTTTTCACAAACAAATGAGCTACTGAAAAATTATATTTTGAAAGAAAACGTTGGGAAAAAATTACCTGAGAGAGAGACACACACATGGAGCACATATTCTTTTTTTTAGAAAATAATTTATTTATTTTCTTTTTTTTAATTATTTGAGGGAGAGAGAAAGAGAGGGCCCATATATTTTTTTAAATTATTAGTCTATTTTTTTATTTACTTGAGAGAGAGAAAAAGAATGACACATGAGACCCACAATTTTTTTTTTGATAAATCATTATTATTATTTTTTTATTATTATTTAGGAATGAGTCATAATACCATTTGAATGGTGATATTCAATCCAGTCGATTGAAGACACGAGATATTGAAAGTCATTATGAGAAAACATAATGGTGGTTTGAAAGTATAACAATTGAGATCTTGAATGAAAGATCTCATCATTTTTATTCTATTTTTCATTTTTTCGCAAAAAATTGATCTACTGAAAAATCATATTTTGAAAGAAAACGTTGAAAAAATTACCTGAGAGCGAGAGACATATGGAGCCCACCTTTTTTTTTTAGAAAATGATTTATTTTATTTTATTTTTTAATTATTTGAGGGAAAGAGAAAGCGAGGGCCCACAAATTAATTTTTTTTTGAAAATCATTAATCTATTTTTTTATTTATTTGAGGGAGAGAGAAAGAGAATGACATGTGGGACCCACCTTTTTTTTTTGATAAATCATTATTTTTTTTTATTTAGGAATTAATTATGTGTAGCGAGTATTCAGTGGTTATTGATATTATAATTCACAACACATAAGTTACATAGTTTAGTTTTCAAAATAATTAATTATATTTGATTTGACATTTCACACTAAATAAAGATAGAACACAGAACACCAAATTCGACCAATCATATTCTGATACCATCTAACTACACAGAAACCGCCATAAAATATCAGAAACTCTAAACGATCGGACGGTTCATATCGAACCACGTCACCCCATCCAACGGTCCCCAAATTGGAGTGACGTGGCCTCTTCTTTCCACTTCCATGGATGCTAGAATTTTTTTTTTTTTTGGGGGGGGGGGGGGATTGTTCAGTCAGGGCTACACTTTGGTGGTGAGTTTTTCTCATATTATTTAAAAACTAATTTTCATTTTCTTTTCTTGTAGCCGAAAAAATGTTGCACAAGTTTCGCCGGAGACCATGGCGATCGTGCGGGTGAGTGTGCTATTGCTTGAGTGTTATATTAAATTTATGATTTGTTCTTGTTATGTTTTATTTTCTGTTATTACCTGTATTGTAAGACATTTTTATATACGTGATTGCTCTGTATATACTAATTGATGTTCATTTCACATAAATTGTATAAACATTAATTTGATTTTGATTAATTTTGTCTGTTAATTATTTCGTTTATGTGTCTTCAAAGATAACATAAGTATTATCACAAAAGGCATACTACTTGTATCTTACAATAATAATCCAAAATGATGTGCATTATTTCATAAATGGACAAGTAACAAGTTCATCATTAGGATCGACCTGAAAACATGGGAAGTGCAAAATGGTACTTCTACAAATAATTCAAAAATTTAATAAAATGATACTTTTACAAACAAATAACATGACAAAAAATAATGGTTAATCAAGGACTAAAATTAGTTCACATCTCATAATTTGACAGCTAAAATAAATGTAGTGATATGAAATATGGAATGCCAAGAAAATAAAATAAAATGATGGGGTTAATTAATAATTGGGAATAAAGCAAAAACAAAAACAACTAAATGCCAAGAAAATAAAATAAAATGATGGGGTTAATTAATATTTAAAATTATAAAAAAGTATAAAAATATTAGCCGCCTCGCCCACCTTTTTAGAAAAATAACAATATAAAACCGCAAAGCCCATTCCGATTAATCAGGAGACAAATCTGACTGCTGTTTAGAACTTAAATAAAAGAAGTAAAAAGAGAAGAGAAGAAAAATGGGAATAAGGGAATATTTGGTAAATTCTCCAAACGAAGAGAAGGCTCTAAATTCTAACAGCCCCGTTCAAGGTATCCAATCTATATTTTTTTTTTCAGAGTGATGATTTTACAGTTGAAATTTTTACTGATTTAATTTGGGTTATTTGTTAAATTGTTGGAATTGATATCTTGATATCTTAATTTAGTGCGAATTGGGCTTTATTTTAGGTTGATTTTGTTGAGCTTAGATTTGTACATCTTTTTGGGAGACTTGATTTAAGCTGGTAGAGTGATTAATCAGTACTAAACAGCTGATTGTGAAAAATTTAGATTAATTGAGAACAAAAATGATATATTTTACACTAATAAAAAATAGTGTAAATACACAAATAATAAATATTTATTGGCCAAATATTTTAATTTCTGACATTTTTATTCCAAGCCCTAATTTCACAATTTCAATTAATACGCAAGTTTAATTAGACATATTTTCCTGATTGAATATGATTAATTTCATTAAATGTTTTATATAAATTATGTTATTACAGAAGCGGTTATATCTGGATTTAAGACGGCTGTAATTTCTGGATCTGCTGCTGCTATACCAACAGTAAATTGCTTTTTCTTTTTAATTATTTTCTTCTTAAATTTTTATTATTATATTAAATTATAGGGAAATTTGCAAAAAAAGCCCCTGCATTGTACATAAATTGCATAAAAGAGCCTCCATTATTGAAAATTGAAAATTATAGAAAAACTATATTGTTTATAATTTTGTTATTTTTTTTAGTTTAAGCATAATGCAGGGGATTTTTGCAAGTTTTTGCAAATTGTAGTTTTATTAGTTTTTTTTTTGCCCCCTGTATTATGCTTAAATCGCAAAAAAAAAATTCTATTCTTTAGTAAATTGCAAAAAAAACCACAGTTTATACTTCTGTTGTTTTTTACAATTTTGCAGGGATATTTTGTAAAATTTTCTAAATTATAATTTTATTTTTTGTAGTTGATAGGATGCCGTACAATTCCGTGGGCCAAAGCTAACCTAAATTACACTGCACAAGCTCTCATCATTTCGGCCGGTACCGTTTCTTCTAGAAGCTTCTTTTTTTTAATATAAATTAATATATTTATTTTTTAATTATATTTTAATCAGACTGCTTAAGTTGAGTTGTACTGATAGTAAGTTAATCTAGTTATGCAAGTAACTAGGATATGCATGTTATATATAATATATATGTGTATATATTATAATAAATAAAAACAGAAGTAAATTAGTTGATTCATTTTGATCTGAATAAAAAAAAAAAATAAACAAAGGTGCATTTCAATCTTAAGGAAGAAAAAAGTTAATAACAATTCCCCTTAATTAAAATTCTGCAGTAACAATCAACAAAAGGGTATATTCCTCAAAAATATAATAATTTTTTTCATGCTGAGTTTTTATTCCATTTTTCCTTATAATATATAATTTTTTTATATTTTTTTTATGATTAAACAGCGGCTATAGCGGGCTTCTTTATTACAGCAGATCGACACATTTTGGAAAGTGCAAGAGGAAATACTATTGGCAAGCAAGGAAAATAATTTCATGTGAATTTTTAAATATTGAGATTTTTGAGGGGTGTTTGTGTTAATTTGGAGGGAAAACAAAATGCCTGATTTCATCTGTTTTTAGCAATTTGTGAGGTGCTAGTTGTTAGTGCTTTTCAATTTCTTGTATTTTCTTGAAAATAATGGAATTTATGTTTTCAGAGTATAGTTTCTGAAATATTAAGGATACAAATTATTTTTTAATGTGTTTTTAATGTGTTTCTGAGGAATATTGATAAGCTTTAGATTCAAATATATTAATAAAAACTGTAAGTGGATCATTAAGGCTTAGATTACAATGATGATATGTAGTTATAACAATGTTCAATACTAGTGAATAGTGATAGTAGTGAGAGGACAATAAAACTTGAGAGTAATCATCATCATTTTTTTAAATTCGTATATAAATTTTTTAATATAAGATACATTATTGTGAAGTAAAAATATGTATTTTATACAAATTCCTGGTATTTTGTGTATAATGACGATATTTGAGAGTTAGAAAGTAAATATTTGTATTGTGTATTAAATATTTATTTTAATTAGCCGAACAGAATCCGTTATTTGTATATGTATAATATGTATATCTAATAAAAATGTCTAGTATAGTGCTTGAGTAATTAAATTATAAATAAATGTCCAATATAGTGCTTCTGTTTATCTGCTAGAATCTTCTGTTTTCAAGCTCCATACAAAATTATCTGAACTGAGCTACCAAAAAATAAAATAAAAGAAAAAGAACTTTGCTCCTACATTTGCCCTTTTAATAACAGAAAAGAATCATAAATTTTAACAATTATCAAAGTGCTAAATGATAACTCAAATCATCA
This sequence comes from Juncus effusus, assembly GCA_027726005.1. Taxonomy (NCBI): domain Eukaryota; kingdom Viridiplantae; phylum Streptophyta; class Magnoliopsida; order Poales; family Juncaceae; genus Juncus; species Juncus effusus. The sequence continues at coordinate 2,041,265 of CM050893.1, read as the reverse complement.
AAAAAAAGGAAAATTTTCAGAAAAGCCCTTACATTATGTCTAAATTGCATAAAAGCCCCTGTCTTATTAGAAAATTCTAAGAGAAACATGTATTCTTACTTAAAAGTCCATGCCGTTATATATAAGAAGAAGCTATATTATTTAATATACAAAATAATTCACAAATGCAAATTATTAAGATATTTTAATTATATATCAGCGACAGTTTTAAAACAAGAAAACTAAAAAAAACCTAAACATGAACTATATTATTCAAAAAAAATTATGAACTATACATCTAACAAAAAGCACCTTACTAAAAAAAACCTAAATCATGAACTTGTTCCAAAATTTGCAGTTTTATAACAGAAAAGAATCATAAAGTTAAATAATTATCAAAGGTGCCAAATAATAATCACTCAAATCACAAAAAAAGGGAAATTTTCAGAAAGCCCTCACATTATGCCTAAATTTCATAAAAGCCCCTGGCTTTCTAACAAATTGCAAAGAAAAAAAATGTATTCATAAATATACTTAGATAAAGTCCCTGCAGCTATATAAGAAGAAATTATATTATTTATATACAAAATAATAATACCAAATGCAAGTAATTGAATTATTCTAATTACATAACACTGACAGTTTTACAAGAAGAAAACTGAAAAACCAAAATTATGAACTATATATATCTCCAATAATAAGTACTAACTAATACACCTTTCTCATTTTTTCTACATACATTTAAGCCAAAAAAAGAACAAAAATTTCTCGAAAAATTGCTCCACAAACAATTTGAACCGTCTAATACTACTAATCTTTCTCTTAATTTGACCTAATTTGAGCCATTTGATACTAACCTTTCTCTTAATCTTAACTAGACCTAATTTGAGCCGTTTAATACCAATCTTTCTCTTAACTAAATCTTTGAACCATTCAATAATAATTTTCTTTCTATTAAGTAAACCTTGGAACCGTTTAATGCTAATCTTTCTCTTAATCATCACTAAACCTAATTTGAGATGTTTAGTACTGGTATTCCTCTTAACTAAACCTTTGAGCCATTTAATACTTATCTTTCTCATAATTCTATCAAAACAAAATTTAGGCCTTTCTTTGTCCTTAATTCGATCAATAGTCACTGCCTTTTTTGACCTAACTTTCTCAGTCAACAACATTAAATTCTGATTTCTCAACAATTCAATCTCTTTCATTAGCTCGTCCATCTGCTCCTCAAGTTTCTTATTCGCCTCATTTTTCTGCTCATTTTCACGCTCTGTTTCATTTGAATTTGAAATGTTTTGCTCACACATTTCGCTCAATTTGGAGCTTTCTGCCCTCAATTTGGGGATACTTTTCATCTCTTGATCAGAATCTTCAACACAAGATTGAGGGTTTGAATTGGATGACCATTCAATTTTGGGCGATTTCTCTTGATCTGAATCTTCAACAGAAGATTCAGGGTTTGAATTGGGTGACGATTCAATTTTTAGCGGTTTTTCTTGATCTGAATCAATACAAGAATCAGATTTTGAATTGGATGACGACCCAACTTTGGGCAATTTCTCTCGATCTGAATTTTCAACATAAGGTAATTCATGGTTTGAATCTGAATTAGACAATCCAATTTTGGGCGATTTTTCACAACAATCCGTTTCAATTTCAATACTATTCACAGTAGAAACAGAACAAACGGATGAACGGGGAAGAACGGAAGAGTAGTGATTCAACAAGAGATGATACAATTGTTGGTATTTCGCGACTCTTTCTTCGAGCTCTGGTTTCTTTTGATAGTACCATTCTGCCCTTTGCGCAAATGAATCTCCATTTTGTAGATTTATCAATTCCATCATTGATTTCGTGTTTTCTTCCAGATCTAACAAAACAAAAAACAGAACAAATCAGTAAATAGATTAACAAAAACTGTTGAGGAATTGGGTTTTTTCAAGAAAAGGAAAACAAATCACAGATCCTGCTGAAAACTAAAATGAATTGTGCAATAAATTGTAAACGAAAACTAAAACGAATTGCAAACGAAAATAACCTGAAAGATTAGATTGGATCCAAGTTGGTTGAAATTGAACCCCGTTTCCGTAATTCCGCCAGCAGCCAATTTCTGACTCCATTTCCAATAGCACCCACAACTCAAATTTGAAGTCGAAATATAATCCAAAGAGAGAAAAAGAAGAAAAAAGAAAGAGAGAAATTCTTTGAGCCAAAGAGAGAGAGAGAGAGAGAGAGATTTTATAAGTAAATTCTTTCCATAAATTCTTTCCAAAACTAATTCAAGAGTAAATTCTTTCCAAAACTAATGCAAGAAAAAATTATTTCCAAAACTAATGCAAGAATAAATGAATGATTTTGTGACCGTTGTAGTGAGAACGGAGCATTTACTAATTGTGAATTTGTGACCGTTGTAGTGAGATTTTTGGCTTTAACTTAATTAAGAAGGTAATGGATATTACTTGTTTATGTTAATTATATCTGTCTTGAGCATTTTTTGGACGTAACATAAGCACATGATTTGTTGTTGAATTGGTGTTTTGCGTTTCATACCCGATTTAGTGAGAACCGTTGTGAGTTTGTTTGTAACTATCAGATCTTAATCAGATGGTTTCAATGAATCAAGACTCTCTAGCACTCCACCCTTTACAGTATCATCTAAAAATTTCTCATTTTAACCTAAACGATAACCCGGAATCCGAAATCCTAATCCTTAAGACCGTATTTATGAACAGCGAATGCTTAATCTTCTTTTCTAATGTTTGAAACACAAAAAAGCTTATTTTTCCAATTTTTTTTGTCAAGACTCTCTAGCGGTCCACCATCTACTGTATCATTAAAAAATTTCACATTTTAACCGAAACAATAGCCCGGAATCCGAAACCCTAATCCTGAAGACAGAATTTATGAACTGTGAATACTAATTCTTCTTTTCTAATGTTTGAAACACTAAAAACGCTTATTATTCCATAAGTGCTTTATAATTTCGGTTATTGTCTTGAAAATAATGGAATTTATGTATTCTCAAGTAATTTCGAATAAAAAAAATTAAAATTTGTGTTGGATTTATGTTAATTTGGCGAGAGAAAGATAAGTATCATGCCATAATGGAATATATTTTTCTATTGGGCCAAAAGAAAGATAGGAGGAAGCCCAAATGTTTAGTTTAGGGCTGACTTTTAGAATAGGCATGATATTGCAAGTTGGGACACATGTCGGTAGTAGTACAACGAATAAGACAATAAACAATATATAAAATTAAACAAATAATATATAGAATTATGAGATAATAAATAGTATATATGTAAAATAATGAAAATAATATATAGAAAAAATATATTGAAATGCGAAAAAACGGTGCAACGTCGTGTTTTGAATGTGCTCGAGGCTATCGCATTTTCATATTTCCATAGCAAGTTTATTTCTTTTAGACTTTATAGATTTCATCTTTTGTACATAGTTTTTTTTTCTTTCTTTTTTGTACATAAACACACTCTAAATATCCCATAGTTATAATTTAATGCATGTCCTCCTCAAATTTTCTCAAAAAAATGGCTAGAAAACAAGATGCCTAATTTTATCTGCTTTGAATACTTTTTGGAGGTGCTAGTTATGCATTCTCAAGCAATTTCAAATAAAAAAAATAAAATTTATGTTGGACTTTTATTAGTTAAAATTTAGTCGAGTTGATTGTAGTCAAGCCAATTTGATTATTAAATATTAATATTTTACATATATTATCTTATTCAAAAGTTACTTTTTGAGAAGAGATGGAGATGAAAGACATTATGTATATAAATTCATTTGAGCGGAAATGGAATTTTTATGAAGCATTGCATAAATTCATGTGATTGGAAATGAATTTTTTAATTTTTTTAAGGAAAAGATTTTGCGCGACGGAAAAACATATCATGACTTGTCACATCTTTTTATAAATGTGTTACGTATACTGTTTTTTGAAAAATAATAAATAAAACACAAACGGCTTTCTAAATACATTTTTTTATATTATTTTTAAATATATTTTTTGTGTTTTTTATATATTGTGTTTTATTTATATATATTATTTTCAAAAACATATTTTATATACTATTTTTTTTGGTTTTATATACTATTTTTTATTCTATATACAATTTTTATATATTATCTTTTGTATTTTATGTATTCTGTTTTATTTATATATACTATTTTCAAAAAATATATTTTACATGCTTTTTTTATATATTGTTTTTTAATTATATATTATTTAAAAAAAAACGTTTTGCGGCACAACTGAAACCCGGCCATGCAGGATTAGATTTTTTGTATGATTAGTGAAATTATGATTAAAATTTCACTAATCTTACCTAAAAATTGAAAGTTTTTTATTTTATTTCCCTTTTATCTTTTAAAACTGAAAGCTCTTTTCTTTTCTTTCCTCGCCCTTTTTGTGGATAAATTCATCACGTCTTTATCCCACTACACGAAGGATTAAGAGTTGTCTACATGGACTTAAAAATAAAGATGCCACAGTATGTTCCTTATCCTACTCTAAAATGATTGGCATGCACAAACGCCAACTCATACTATTTATCTATTATCCCTAAAAAATAAAAATCCATTTAATATGATTTTGTTAATGACAGCCATCCGTTTATTTTGAGTTAGTTTTATAATATGCATAATCATGTGAAGATCTTATAGAAAAAATTATCACTGCATAATGCATAATGAAAGATATAAAATCTTTAACACAGGTTGTATATATTTTACTCAAATTTTCATTTTGAAAAGAAAAGACCTTTGTTTGAATAAATATTTGATTAGTATCATTATATTTATCTCAACTATTTTTTTTTCTTTCATATTTTCAGAAAATATATATGCTGGTGATAATGCCAAATAATTGATATTGACATGAAAAGTAGTATTATGATCATATGAGTCACCGAGTCTACCTAAACTAATCCACTTGAATGCATGTACCCCTAAATTGTTTAATGCATTTTATCCATCCACCCACAGATTGCCAACCATTCTATGTATGAGCTATCCATCTCTTGGAATATTCTCATCATGAACGAAGTACTTGCTATAAATGCCTCTATATCTCACCATAATATCTTTTTTTTTTAGAATAATATTATTTAGGAAATGATTAGACTATAGAAATAAATATTAAAAAAATATTTAGACAATGAAAAGAGATGAATTGTTTCCATCATTGCATTATATATTAGATAATTATATCTTTAATTTGGACAACTTATTTTGATAATTAGTCATGGCTCTCTCCTATATGAAGATGCCTCTAGCTATTGTAATTGTATCACAATTCTTATAATGTAGTCTCTCAATTGATTATACGATTTCTTTCTTCTTCTCTAGTTATTCTCTCATAAGTTCTTTTTCTGTGCATCAATATTCTCCCCATTACTCTAACAAATTGATACCAGAGCTATGTTACGACAATCTTTGTGCTTCTGTAAGTCAAGTATACCGTCTTGTTCTATCATGAATTCAAGTGCGGTTATGTCGACCAAATTTGATACTGAGAAATACGATAGCATGACGAATTTTGCACTATGGCAAGTGCGGATGAAGAAGACACCAATAAATGTTTGGTCGGGTAAACAGGTGAATTACTCGACATTGCAGATATTTGGACATCCCGTTTATGCACAGTCCTTAAATGGAAACTCAAGTATGGGGAGAAGAAATGTATTCTTCTTGGATATGCTTCAGGTGTGAAGGTGTATCATTTGATGTGTCCGGTTCTGGAACTACTTATTTTGAGAGACGTGACTTTTGAGTCAGTTATGTTCCAGGCAATGGAGCAAGTGCCTGATCTGGCTATAAAGGAGATTGAGACGGTCATGAGGGAGGTGGAGTATGTAGTTCCCGATCAACAAGGTGAAGTTTACTCGACGTAACTTGGAGCATTGTGTTGACTCTCATTTTGGCAATGGTCTTATACTTTGGTAAGGGATCGGGTTAGACCTCCTATGAGGTATAAATACTCCAATTTTGTATTTTGTTTGGCAATTGCCAATGAATCAAAGTTTGGTGAGTTCTGGGTCTGCAAGGAGGTGGTAGCCTCATGTGAAGCGGCAAAGTGGATAGTTGCTACTGAGGAGGAGCTCGATTTGGATATGTCGTTATTACGACTTTGTATCAATGGTGAGATTTCGAGTCAAGGTGGAGATTGTTATATATGTCTCTATATCTCACCATAATATGTTTTTTTTTAGTTAGGGAAAGATTAGGCCATGGAAATAAATATTAAGAGAATATTTAGACAATGGAAGGAGGTTGATTGTTTCCATCCTTGCATTCTATATTAGGAAATTGTATCTTTAATTTAGGCAACTTATTTTGGTAATTAGTCATGACTCTCTCATATATAAAGAGGCATCTAGCTATTGTAATTGTATCACTCTCAATTGATTATACGATTTTTCTCTTCGGGAAATGATATGGGCAGGAAATGATTTGATAGGACCAGGAAAAATTGTGACAAAAAGACGTCTTTACCCTTGTTTGTACATATCAATCAATTGAGTTAAAAAAGGCAAGAATATATCACTCTTTATTGTTGATTCCTTCTCTCTCCAACATAATTATCATCAAAACATTCAAATTTATGAATATTCATTAAAACCAACTAATTCTTTATAAAATATGCTGTTAACTTATTAATATTAATTATTTTTGTTCATGAAATCTTTAGAAATTTTAATATTAATATACTTATTCAAATAAAGGTTGATTAAGAAAATATACTGGCTAAATACTTACAAACATATACAAGAATAAAAAATAAATTTTCATTATTATGCAATTTCATGAATTCATAATTGCTCCATAAATACGAAATAACAAGTACATAAAAATGCCAAAATGACTAACTAATATTTTTTATTTATAAAAAATCTTATAACGGACTAACTAAATTAAAATTGAAAAACAAAAATAACATATAATACTATATTCAAATATTAACGAATTAAAATAAATGGCACGGTTGACAATTTTGAAAAAAGAAACGGCTTTCTTCTAAAAAAATAAAATTTTAATTTAGTTAGTCCGTTATAAGATTTTTTATAAATAAAAAATATTAGTTAGTCATTACCCTGACAATATTACTGACCAATTAAAATGTAGCACGTTTCTTATATATAACACCACAATTTGTTATAAATAAAGAAATGAGGTCACATCTTTTGATTAAAACACAATATATATCCTTTCTTTTACCCAATAAAATCTCTCTCTCTCTCTCCCCTATATATGTCCTTAAACTCTTCCTAATCACAAGTTGGTGCCAATAATTTGGAGCTCTAAAAGAAACACACATAACCAAAAGGAGAAAAAACAAAATAAATATGGGAGAAGGCATTAAGCAAATGATTCATAATGTGGACCATGAAGAAGATAAATCCTCTGTGAAGACAACTTCCAGTGATGACTCCAGTGCATTTCTTAGCTCTTCAAGTTCTAATTTAATGGATGATGCGTGTTCTTCTTCTTCTTCTTCTTATTCTTCGAGTTGTAATTCTTCGTTGTCACAAACGGAGAGGAAAGATGATTTGGATTCAAATGGGCCTCTTTATGAACTTTCTTCTCTCATTGCACAGCTTCCAATAAGGTATGTTTCCTTCTCATTTTTTTATCATTTTGGTTTCTTGTTTAGTTTATTTATATTGAAATTGTAAAGGAATTTTCAAAAAATTTCGAAAAGTAACCTATCTATATTCCCTAATTGATCATCAAATTATTTCTAAATCGATCATGGATACTTGTTTTTCTAATTTTTATACTGCAAAATGTGAGTATCACAGAAATTCTACACTAAAATCACTTGAAAAATTAAGCTAGTGGATAATGGATTGTCCTAGCTATTAAGTACAATTATGATGCTATATTATTCTATATTATAAAACTATTTATCATTATTACCTATATACATATATTCTTATATATTTCTTCATTATAGTTTATGCATGTATATACCATTTACATTATACATGCTATTTTATTAATACATTCCATTTTGAGGGAGAATTACAAGTGATCGCTTGATGTTTATTTTCTGCGGAATTCGAATCCCTCATTTATAGATAGGTGGAATTGATATCATGACCACTAAGTTAATCTAGTGGTGGTGTTCCATTTTAAAATACTTACATAATGTTTTTCTAATACTGTATGTTTTGTTCCTGTTGTACACTGTTTTAAAAGGCCTATTAAATGTCTATTACAGTCATGAACCGTTTTATTACAATTTAAAATTATATAGTGTTTAGTTCTGTCTATATATTATTTCTATTATGGCAATATGTATCTGCAATTTCTTGGTCGCAACAAGGTCGTTTGAATCCTCACGATTTGCCTATAAAAAAAAGGCCGTCTGATTCTGATCAGGCCACTACGTACATCATAATAACGTTGATTGAAAAATGATTTATTAATAAATTATGTATTAAAATGATGAAAATATTATTAAATACACAAAAGTATTATAGATTATAGAGATATTAGATCACACCATACTGATAATCATCACATCTTAAAACTTATCTTCTTCTTGCTGCATATGGTCAATAATTAGTTTTTTTAAGAAATAATTAAATAAATAAATAATAAAAATTGAAGCCTATATCACTGCATTTAATAGTCATGTCATTGTGAGTCAGACTGGATAAGAATGCAAGGAGGGATAAGCCAGGGAATAAACCTTGACCAAAAAAATTCAAAAAAGTCCCAATATTAAAATAAATAAATATATAAAAACAGAAAGCGGTTTATCAATATTTATATGGAATTGCTCCTAATTAAAATACTTTTTCATCATGCCCAAGCAATTAAATTTTCCTATAAAAATGGTTTTTAATTAGTCTTTCCCCGTTCAAAAAAAAAATGACCAAAAGTTCTAGGAAATATTATTGTTTATGGGTCTCTCGAAAAATGTTCTTTTTTCTAACATCTATTATAGAATAATTAAATTACCCAAAAATAATACTAAATATTATCATAAAATATAATATTTGCAGGAGGGGTTTATCAAAATACTACAACGGAAAATCTCAATCCTTCACATCTCTATCGAACGCAAAATGCACAGAAGACCTGGCAAAAAAAGAAATTACGTATAACCAAAGAATGAAAATGTGTGAGAGGTTCACAGAAAAATCAGATAAAAATCAGAGACCGATTTTCGTACCGGGTCCTTGCGGCAAAATCATATCCAAAAGAACAGGCGGGTATTTTGGTAAATTGGCAGTGAAAAGAATGAATAAAAGCCTTAATTCGTGCGGCACAGGAAATTAATTAGGGTTATTGTTGGAAAATGAACGGAGATTTTTCTTCTTTTTTGAGTTCTTTTTATTCTAATTTATATATTTATTTGTAATTTTTGTGATATTTTCGAGCAAATTTACAATTTTTGGCTTGTGAAGGCTTTGAAAATGTGTAGTTCTCACAAAAATACACACCATAATCATAAAACAAATATGCATTTGCAAAAAAAAAAAACCCCTTTAAATTACATGTTATTTGTATCAAGGTCCAAAATTTACTCGGTTCTATTCTACTTTGAACCACAACACAAAATGAACCATTCATTCTGCACATGCTTGAATGGATAAGGTACCATCTGCGAATCTCCACTAATTCCAACATCTTTCTGTCTTTTGGTTGTTTTGTTACTTTGTAACTCATATTCATGCAAATAAAGTTTGATTTAATTTTTGATTTTGCATTTCGTTCAATCAAGCAACCATTTCTCACCTTCTTCGCCAATCTCAAACTGTTAATACATCATAAGTAATTAATAATCAAATTATTATAATTCCAGCCAACTATTCTGTTTTTTTTTTCTCCCACCCTTAATTAAATCAAGCTCCAATTTAACCCAATTAAATTAAGCACTCAATTGTGATACTATCAAAACAAATTCAGCCTAAATTATCCCTCAATTGTGAAATTAGGATGCAATCAAAACAAATTTAGCCTAATCAACCGCCGATTTTGTCAATTCAATCAAACCAACTTAAAATTATCCTCAATTGAACTTGATTTATACAAATAAAACGAAATATCTTTTCCTTTTCTCCACAGAAAACAAAACAAACTACTTTTCTTTTTGAATTATTTAAATTAATTAAATTTGTACCTCGTCAGAAATAATTCCAAGATGATCCAAAATCATTTTTACCCCAATTCCTTTTGAGGCACCAATTGGTACCAATTCAATCGAATTTGGTACCGACCGTACCAAATTTGCCCGCCCTTTTATAGATTCTGACCAATCAGGTTTCAGAGAATCCAAAAATAGTAATTTCTGCACAAAAAAAAAGAAAATAATAAATTTAGTAAGGACTTTTTGTCTAAGTCCTAATAGAATCGTTAATTATACTTAAGAACGATGAAAAGTAAAAAGAACTAAAGAAATGAGTCAAAAATAGTAAATACTCAGTTTCTAATTTGGATTTAGGGTTTTCTAACCCTAATTTAGGTTTTGTTTTATTTAATTTTTTATTTTTGGATTTCTTTCTTTGCTTATGCTGATTTTGGGTGTGTAAGATGATGGATGATATATGTTTTTTATTTAGTTTAATATACTCAGTTTCTTTGAACAATAAATTAAAAATTAAAAATTAAACATTAAAAAATAATAAAAATGGATTACCTGCACACTGTAATTTAAAAGATGCTCAATTGAAGGCTCTATAGTTGCCTAAAAAATAAAAATAAAATAAAAAATTGAAAAAAAAAATATATTTCTTGAACTTACATACATGAACAAAAATAAAAAAATTAAAATAAATTTATTACCTTAGGCTCATGATATATTTTATGAAATGAATCAATTAAATGATGCTCAAATAATGTGAAACATTTATCATCACAAAATGCAATTAAAGGAACCTCATTCTCCAAAGAATACAAAAATGCCTGAAATATTAAACAAAAATGCAAATATATAATAAATAAAAAAAAACAAAATTAGTTTTTTTTAATTATTATTATTTTTATTTTTTACCTCTTTACATAAATCCTTCTCTAAATTTGCTTTGTAAATTTCCCGTCCATTCCTTCCATAAACAATCGCTCCCTAAAAAAAAAAAATCATATTTTTAATATATTTTTACGGGCAAAAAGAAAAGTATACAAAAAAACTGGAAAATTTCCTAAAGATGTATGAAAAATGATATTTATAATAAATAATAATAATAATAAAGAAAATAAAAAATTGAATAAAAATTACCTGTAGAAATACACCAGGTGATGATAAGATATATTCTCCCAAATTAAATGTATTTAAAGCTCTTGTAATTGCATTGCGACTCTATTAAAATATAATTATAAAATAAAATAAAATAAGTTAAAAACAAGTAAAAAAATCAATGTACATTTATGTACTACATAAAACACATGAGTCTCACACAAATAATGAAGACACATAATAAACCATATCTTGTAAAATAAATTGGACAGAAAATAAAAAATAAAAAAAATATATTTTAAATAAAGAAAATTTAACTGACCAATCCAGTAATAATAATTATTTTAATTTCTCTATTAATTGCCTCCTTTAAAGCTTCAGCTGACTTTTCAAGCCCTTCACCATTTAGCAATTTACCTATTTGCCCCTCCAAATTGTTAATATAAAATTAAAAAAATTAAAAAATTTTCTTGTATAATAAAATATTTCTTACTGTCTATATCAAAAAGGATGTGGCTCAATTTCGGTTCATGAGCTATTGTTGTGCTGCTCTTTTTTATTTCTTCACTACTTTCTGAAAAGAAAAAAAGAAAAAGAAAAAAATAGATATTAAAATATGAGAAAATGACTTAAATTCGACAAAATTAAAAATAATTTTCAATTATCATCCCAAACCTCAAAAAAGTTATTTTAATAATGATGCTTTCATCACTTCGTGTCGAAGAACAAATAATTTAATATTTTGTGTTAAGGAAAACAAATGTTTGATTAAGGGTATTTTGGTCCAAAAAAATAAAACCAATTCATGTTTTTGTAAAAACAAAAATTCACCATGAGAGTTTTCTTCTAGAAGCGATTCATCTTGAATTGAATCACAAGCGCTTTTAAATAAGCCTTTATTTTTCCATTCAAGACTTGTCAAAACAAATAAAATCTATTCATTTTAAAAAGAAAAAAAACAAAACAAAAAACTAACCTTGTCTTTTTTCTTCTTTATCTTGAATTGAATCACAAGCGCTAGTAATTAATCCTTTATTTTTCCAATTAAGACTATTTAAAACGCGATTTTCTTCAATTCCCATTTCTTCTTCTGCTTCCTCACTAATTTCATGATCAAATCCCAACAAATGCAACAAACCATGCACCTGTTTTAAAAAATCGTATATTCGGTTAAAAAATGGTATATTTGATTAAAAAATGGTGTATTTGATATTTTGGGGTTTTGGGAGGGGAAATTTGAAAGATTTTGTGGTTTAAACAGATTGATTATTTGAGTTTTGGAAGAGTAGATATTGAAAAAGGGTATATTTGACAATTTGAGTTTTTGGAAGGGTAAATTTGACATATTTTGATTAGAAGGATTAGTATGGTTTAAGATTTTAAAAGCGTATATATTTTAGAAGAAATTGATATATTTGCAGTTTGGATTCGAATTTGATAATACAGATAAAATTTACTAATATAAAAAGTAAGAAAAAATAAAAAAAAATAAACCATAAGAATTCGAATCTCGTCAAGAAGAGAGTGGTCTCTCTCCTTTGCTTGCCTGCCAGCTGTCTCTACAGAAATTACAATATCACCTAATAAAAGCTGTTTCAATAAAAAAAAATTCAATTAAAAAACTAAGGATAAAAAGCAAGTTTAATCAAGCTTTTTAGGCCAAAAGAGAAATTTTAGGCCAGTTTAGGGTTTAGGGTTTAGGGATCCTGGATTGTTAGATTAAGCCAGAAAAATATGAATCAAATTTTGCCTCAATTAAGAGCAATTTCTCCAATTATTTCTTCATTAAAAATCAATTGTTCCTCATTTTAACCCAATTTACACTCAACACTGCAATTAAATCAAACAAATTGAGTCAATTAAAGAGAAAAACTACCAATTGCTAAATCCTTGCAAATAAACCTCACATTTCAATTCAAAAATCAATAAACAAATAAATTAATCAAAAAACTTACAACAGGTATATCAAGTCCTGGTACGTGTTGCGACATCGACAAAACATCCGTCGATTTATCTTCGCCCCTCCACTCTTTATTCAATTTCTTAATAAAATCATCATCACAGAGCAACACTGATATCTCAACACTTCGAAATTTATTCACATCCTTTAACAAATCATCTCTCGTTTCATATTTTTTCTCTTTTACACTCTCAAACGCGACTTTCATCGCATTCGGTACGTCCTTCTTCAGCTCCTCCGCAATACTCTGAAAAACAAAGTTCAATCACAGTCAATGATATTCAATCCGTAATTAAAAATTCCACACAAAGAGAACCCAATTCGTGAATAACTTAACTGTAATTAATGGGTCGTCAGGCAAATCCTCTTCTAAACAAATCGCGACATCCAACTCAGGCGGACCCATTCTTCTTCCTTTCTTCCTCTCCCCAACCGGTCCTCTTCTTCTCGTTCTTCCTGCGATTCCCCTTCGAACGGGCAGGGCGGACGGTCTGGCTGAGGAGGAGCGCTCGCTGAGAAATCTGAAACGAGGGGGAGAGGGAGAGGGGGAGGAGCGAGGGAGGGGGAGAGCGTGGTGGAGGAAGGAGGTGGAGAGGAGAAGCGAGCGAAGGAGAGGTCGCGCCATGGATTGGATTGAGGAAGTGAAGTGAGGTTTTGGAGCAGGAGGCGCGAAAGGGGGATTATTAAATAGGCATGGGGATGGGGATGGGGATGGGAATGGGATGAAAATATGTTACTTGTTGATAAGCTAGTCTTATTGGAATATTAGCACATGATAGATCACGACGATATCGTAACACAACTGTTTATGATGAATTTAATAACAGTATATATAATTTATTTTCTAATAAAAGTATATACATAAAAAATGAAAATAGTATGTAAAATGAGAAAATAAAATATAAAAGTAAAAAAAATAAAAAATACACAAAGAATAAATAATAATATATAAAATGGCAAAAAAATATATAAAATGAGAAAATAATATATAAAAAATATATATATCTATAATGCCATCGTGCTACAGTATCGTCGAGTTTGCACATTTCTCTAAATAATATAACTGATATAATTTAGGATGCAAATTTGATTAGTTAATAAAGTTGGATGTTACTGAATATTTTAATATAGTTTTGGTAATAGATTGTTATACAAATTTATGAAATTGATAGGATGAAAATATGTTATTGTTTTTGTTGAATGGTTTTTTTTTTTGGATTTTTAAGATTTTAAAATTTGGATATTTCAAATTTTTGAAATTTCAATATGTAATTTTTTTTAAGTTTTTATAATATGCAAAACTTATCATGATTTTATGAATTTAGTAGTTAACGATGATCCTAGGGCTTCCGCTGCGCATGTAACGTATATGGCTACGGGTTCTCCAACATCATGAACGTTAACCCAATCACACTTAAATAATGTTACCCTAAAACGTCCGCAATAGTTAAACTCGATAATGTCTTGAAGTACACCATAATATGTGATATCACCGCTAATCGGATTTTTATCTTTAGCGCTAGCAAAACTCCTCGTTCTTGCTGTTACAGCAACTTCACTATTTTGGGTTATACGTCTTCTTTCACGAGATGTAGTATGAAATCTAAACCCATTGATTATATACCCTTTATATCGACCCACCACTTTTAAGGGACCAAAAGCAAGAGATATAACATCACTGGAGATACTTTCATCACGTTCTTCAGATTTTTTTTATTATCTAGAATCATAAACATTTATAAATAAAGTTAGAATATGTTTAAAATTCATATCATGTATATTTAAAGTTGGTCATCACTTACATAATCTCTAAACCAATTTGGAAATTCGGTATTACGAATTCTCTCTAATTCCATTTGCTTTGGACGGCGATGTTTCTTCCTTACTATATCAAAATGCATCCTATTAAATTTTGATGGTTAGTATGTGATTATTGTGTTATTTATATTGTAAAATTCCGCTTTCGTTGACTTAACTTCGTATAAGGAGTAATGTGATCACAATTGAATAATACGTATCTATGTGCTTGATCCCATGAGACATCATCTAATTCAATCTCTTCTGGATCTGAAATACCTTTTCCATTTTGAAAGAAAAATGGCGGATTAACTTCATTAGAACAATCATCAAAGTTCCTACTTCGCCGATTAAACTTCGTATCGACACTTTTCAAGTAGTGTGAACAGAAGGTCAAACTCTCCTCAGCTAAATATCCTTCGGCTATTGAACCCTCTGGCTGGCTCCGATTACATACATATTTTTTCAGAGTCTGCAAATACTTGCTATTATTAAAAATCTCATTAGAAAGAAAAAAAACTAACAAGTAAAACTAAATATTTTTCATTTTCTAAAATGTACCTTTCAATAGGATGCATCCATCGGTATTGTACCGGTCCAGCAATTCGAACTTCTTCAGATAAATATATTGGCAAGTGGACCATTACATCAAAAAACGAAGGGGGCAATATGCGTTCTAAATGGCAAAGAATTAAAGTAATTCTACTCTCCAACTCTTGAAACTCTTTTGATTTAATTGATTTAGAGCACAACTCTCTAAATAAGCTGCCTATATCATTTATTATGGAGCACACATTTTTTGGAAAAATTCGCCGAATTGCTATAGGAAGTAATTGTTGCATTAAGATGTGATAATCGTGACTTTTAAGTCCACTTATTTTACGATCATGTTGATGAATGTACCGCCTGATATTGCCGGCATAACCATCAGGTACTTTTATACTCTTTAGTATCTTAAAAAAAAATTCCTTGTGTTTTTTTGAAAGAGAATAGCAAGTAGGTGGAGCATATGTTTGGTTTCCAACCTGCCTTAAGTGGAGTGATGTTCTAATACCCATTTCTTCAAGGTCAAGACGGGTATTGTAATTATCTTTTGATTTTCCATCAACATTTAACAATGTTGAAATTACATTATCACAAACATTTTTTTCAATGTGCATGATATCTAAATTATGACGCAATAAAAGTTTTTCCCAATATGGTAGATAAAAAAAAATGCTTTTTTTCTTCCAACACCCTTGTTTTCCTTTATCCGGGTTGTACTTTCCAAAATTATTACGAATATCCTTAAATTTTTGCATGACCTCTTTACTTGATAATCGTCTTGGAGGATCCCTTGTTTCACTTGTTCCATCAAATGATGACATGTCATGTCTAAATTTGTGATCACTATCAAGAAAACGACGATGACCCATATAACAAACTTTTTTACCATTCCTTAAATACCGATGGTGTGTATCCGTTTCGCAACAAGGACAAGCTAATTTGCCCTTTGTACTATATCCAGATAACATGGCATATCCGGGAAAATCACTAATTGTTCATAATAAAGCCGCTCGTAAGTAAAAGTTCTCATTACATGATGCATCGAAAGTTTGGATTCCGGTTTCCCACAACTCTTTCAATTCATCTACTAATGGTTGCAAGTAAATATCAATATCATTTTCCGGAGAGAGAGGGCCTGGAATAAGCAATGATAATATAAAAAATGGTTGTTTCATACAAAGCCATGGGGGTAGATTATATGAAATTAAAATAACAGGCCAAATACTATGATTGGTGCTCAATGTTCGATATGGATTGAACCCATCGCTTGCTAGTCCAAGCCTCACATTACGTTTTTCTAATCCAAACTCAGAGAATTCATGATCTAACGTTTTCCAAGCTGAAGCGTCGGCAGGGTGTCGCATCACCTCATCTTTAATTCGGTCTTCATCATGCCGCCTCATGAGTGATGCTGTCTCTGATGACATATAAAGTCGTTGAAGCCTTGGCTTTAGAGGAAAATAACGTAAAACTTTTGCTGGAATGGGTTTTGAATTTTTTTTCGGTGGGGTTAAATTATCACTTTCATCTTCATTATCTCCAAATGATTTTCACCTAGACAATGGACATTTTGGGCACGAGTCTAGTTTAGAATTTTCCTCATAGTATAATACACAATCATTAGGACACGCATCGTCTTGACATATCCCAAGCCCAAACCCCAAATAATCTTTTTAGTCTCATAGAAAGTGTTTGGTAAAGTTTCATCTTCGGGCAATGCCCTTTTTATCAAAACAAAGTAACTTACTAAATGAGTTATTACTCCATCCACCAAGACATTTCAAATGAAACAAGCGAACAATAAATGATAGCTTACTAAATTCTTTGCAATTTGGATATAATTCCTTTTTTGCATCTTCGAGTAAACTAACAAATTTCTCATACTCAATGTTCAGTTCTTCCAATTCTTTCTCGTCTTCCATTATTTCATATTCTAATTCATGATCAATTCCATCGATTGATTGGGGGACTCCACATGCTTCATGTACCATCCTAATAATATCATCATCGGATTTACTATGATTACCAGTTAATGTTTCCCCATGATATATCCAAGAAATATAAGTGCTTAAGAAACCATTAGAAATTAAATGATCCTTTACTTCATCCATGTTCTTCCAAAACCGATTTGCACAAATATAACAAGGACATAAGATAGATGAATCTGGATATATCCTCTCAAACGCGAATTCAAGGAAATTTTGAACTCCACTTGTATATTCTTCACTATACCTGCAAATGTCATGAATGACATATTGTATAAAGAAAATGAAGAATAAGTTGTGAATGTTAAATTGCCTAAAATTCATGGAAATATACCTTGATTTATTAATCCAACTCTTATCCATCTTACTCATATATCTATGAACTTGCCAAATATGCATTGTATGCTTGATCTTACTGTAGAAAAAAAAAAAAAACCGAAATTAGCCCCTAAAATAAAACATTGACCTAATTTTTAGCATCTAACACTAATTTGTGTAATTATGTCTCAACTTGTGCATTTCACGAGTTAACATGGCTGATTTGAACAGTACAATTCCTGAAACCCTAGCAAATTACTAAAATCTATGTAATTTTTGAAACAATAAAGACAATAATATAAAAGAGAACTACACCTAGAGTTTGAGATGAGAAAGAGTCGTCTATTCCTCAACAAATCGTTTCAAACTGAGGAGAGATCGACATATTTCAACACAGACAAATGGAGAGGAGATCCATTCCCGTTTCTCACCTTCCTTTTTGTTCCATGGGGCGAGCTCGGGATGTAGGGTATAGCAATTTTCGATGGTGTGCCCTTTCTTGTTGCATTCGAAGCAAAATGTCTTTTGATTGTTGCGGCGGTGATTGTCGTTAAACCGCTTCTCTCGTGCTCGAAAGTCACCAAATTGTCGCACCAAAAGTGTCATTTCATCATCTTCATTTGTTGAGGTTGATGCCGGCATCGCTATGGTTCTTGGTTGGGAGTCGATTCCCAATTGCTTGAGTCGAGATTGAAAGTTCCGGAAGTAGTTGATAAGATCTTTCGGCCCGAGCTCTTGTGTCGCCATCATTATTTCCAACGAGATCCGAAGCATCTCCCAACTCGGTGGCATGGCATTTATGAGTTTACCTACAACTCGATCATCCGTTAGTTTTTCTCCTAAGGCGGTGTATCCATTTCGGATATGCGACATGCGAGTGTACATATCATCCACGGATTCACCTTCAATCATCCGAAAATAATCAAATTGTTGTTCAAGACCCATTAATTTGGTTCTTTTCATTTGATTGTTTCCTTCGAATCGATTTAGAAGTGCCTTCTACATTTCATTTGAATTTAGACAACCATCAACTATTACGGACAAAGAGTTTATCATGTTTGTAAGAATGAGATTTTGTGCCATTATATCGTGTGTTAAATTTTTTTTTGTGTCTATACTAAGATTAGTGGAGCTACCGGTCTCGTAAATTATGATGTACCCTTTTTCAACTACATCTTGAAGACCATGTAAGAAAAAGTCGTTTGTCATGCACTTCTTTCATATGTTCCAGTTTTTACCGTCAAGCTTGTCGGGATAAACGATTTGGACTCGGTTAATTTGAGTAAGGGCCGCCATGAATCGAAATACAGGTTATTTTAAGTTTTGATTTGAAAAGGTCAGTATACCGGTTCTGATATCAATTGTTGACTAATTAACGCCTATAGGGGGGTAAATAGGCTTAACACGTGCGGAAGTGTAATTTAAAATTCTTTTACAATTTTAATTGATTTATTTTTAATATGATGAATGTGATAATTTAAAGTAATAAAAATAATTAAAAGTAAATAGAGTAAAAGATAAAGACTATCAATATCAAACACCCGAACTTGTTGACGAAGTTCAACCGAGAAGTTGCGTAAGCCTTAACTTCTCTTTTACTCGCTATCGGGCTTTACCGAGTTCACGAGTGATCTAATCTCCGGAACTTGCCTTGCGTTTGCACATTTTCCTTTCATATATTTCTTCCAATTCGTAAATTTTATTTCTTGCTCACAACTCCGCTAACTAAAAGATTTATATGATTTATAGTGTTGATTTTTAAATACACTTAAGAATCTTATAACTGGGCAGAATAAGAACATAAATATTTTACAAAGAGTAAGAGTCCCGAATAGCTGACCCGCCCTTTAATTGGGCAGCGGGAGATTATTGGGTTAATTTCAGTTATATCACTATTAAATATAAAAAAAAAATATCAAATTTATCACTCTTAAATGTTAAATATCAAATTTAACACTCTTAAATTTAATTAGAATCAAATTATCCGAAACTAGCTTTTCCATTAAATCTAACGGGAAAATTAGTTCAAAAACTATTTTACCCTTAAACAATTCCATAAGCTGAGCTTAGTCTCTATCTCTCCCTCTCTCGTTGTTACAACCCGAAACCAATTCTGATTCCGGAAAGTAACAAGTAAAATAGTACAGTACACAATTCACTAAATATTTAGTTAATTATATTATTATATAGTTAATTAATTTATTTTAACTAAATTCATCGCATTTATAAACCTCCTCACTCGAATCCCGATTATCCTAAACTTAGAACCTGGACACAAATAAACAAAATAAATAAGTAAAGATAGTACTCAACAAGGTCATTCAATAGTCTTATATGTCATAAAATAAATATATGATATTTCATACAAAATAATAAAATTAATTTTTTGAATTAATTATTTGAAATAATAAATGATACATAAATTATAAATTGTTAAAAATAAATAATAAGAACAATAAAAAGAGAGAACTGGAGGAGGCAAATTGTTTATTGAACTGAGAGATTTGGTAATACAATAGCCATTGTTCCTTTATATAGTATAGGGTTGAGTGTCAGTTAAGAAATCTCTTGATGATTTTGAATTATAATACGGAAATAATTGTACAATAGAAAATATAGAAATATATATCCTGCCATATCTCCATTCATTATTACAAGTATTTCCTAATTTATATTTGATTCAGAGCTAAATAATGGATATCCACATTAATTGAATTTGTCTCGTTAAAAACCTTGCTAAGAAAATCTAGTAGGACAAAATCTTGACTAAGGAAAAAGAGTACCTCGCATATTATCATTATTCCTCATTATTTCATATTTTAAATATGTCTCGTTAAAACCTTACTAGATAAAACCCTATGAGAAAAAATCCTAGTGAAAAAAAATGTGCGTTATCATTATATATATTATGCAGAAAAGCAGCCTCATTAAAAACCGTGCTAGGAAAACTCATTGGGAAAAAAACTATTGCAAGAAAACAAGAGTGAAATGCATATTATTTCTCTCCCTCATATATGCAACTATAAATGAGATGACAAAGTCGGATCTCTGTAATATCTGCTTAAAAAGAGATCTGCTGGATCCTTATTTGAGGAGATTTGTTAAATATTTATTTTAAAATCATCACGTTAATGCATGGAAATAACTCATCATCCTTTATTTTAATTGTCAATACATCGAACAAATTAGCATGATGATCTCAATGGGTGTAATAACTTCACATTATATCATTATAATAAATAGATTGCACTCAATCATGGAAATGTTCAATTTATAATTTAAGACAATATTTTATCTCTTAAAGAATTTAATCTTGTATTCTTTTTAAATAATCTAGTAGTTTTTGGAGCTCTTCAGGAGTGTCATAAGATTTAAATCATCAACAATGAAAAGTTAAATATATATTTTCTTATCTGTAACTTTGATTAGTTACACAAATTTATTAAACAAACATTCAATATAGCAATTCTCCATATATCTCTGTATTGCATTAATTCATAAAAAAATCGTTGTAATTTAATAGGATAAATATCTCGAGAGTTTGAAATGATTTAGGCATTCTAAATCCTTCAAGGATTTCCATTAATATATTATTATATTGCAATCAAATGAGTTATATAAATGTTTTGCTACAACGTTAATGAGTCCTTGAGGGATCACAAAATTAGAAATGTAATTGCATCTCAAAATTTTATTTTTCTCATTACATATTCTTAAATGCACGCTCTTATAAGTTACAACCACCTATAAGTTACAGTTATATAACGCCAGGTGATTGGACTATATGTCCACAATTTTATATTTCACTAGTGGATATAATGATATTTTAATAACATCTTTTAATTAATGCCAATATTCCATTTATCGAAATTATACAATTAATTTTAGTTCTAGATCCTCATTTTCATTTATTGCATAAATATATTTTGATTAATCGTAATTTTGTTTCGGTTCCATCTTGATTCTATAAGAGACATAATTTATTAAGATCTCATCATTTTCAAT